>JANRMT010062846.1:13786219-13809367 GCA_026402145.1 Polypterus bichir lapradei | reverse complement strand
GTGTATATATATATATATATATAAATAAAAAATAACCAATTCACGGTCATGATTGGGTACATGATAATATTTACTGAAGCCAACAGTTACACTGACCAAGAATGGTTCTGAATTGCTTAGAGAAACGCAGGATATGAGCTATTACTCCTTTTATGGTAATACTTTTCCTAGTCACAGATCAAAAGCACTACAACCAAATGAGAGCACCATTAGTTTCTAAAGGCAAACTCTTTGTCTTGCATAGTTACACTAGTGTCATCTTGACTGCTATGTGCTGCTTAGTTTAATTTTAAGTCAGCTATGTCTGATTATCTGGTTTAAAACCTTTCCAGCTGAAACTACTTGTTTTTTTCCCAAGAATACTCAGACATGTAATTACCTTAACCTTACATTTGGTAGTAATGTCGTTTTTCTTTGAGTTGCCTATCTTGCTCAGTGTTTTAAATACTTTTAAACATATCTTCATTGTTTCCTCTGTCCAGTCATTTTGTAACCCATTTATTCCGATTAAAAGTGCTGGCGTGTTGGGCGAGAGCCAATTCATCTGGAGGAAAGCAGTTACTAACCTTATAGAGAGCAGCAGTCTATTGTAGGGCATACTCACGCACTCACACCTGGCAAGTTTAAAGTTGCCAGCCAGACTGATAGCATGTCTTTGGACAGTTCTGCAATATGAGAAGACCATGTTTACTCTACCAGGGTTTAAATATGAGGCTTAGATGCAGCAGATGTTCTATTAGACAGTTGTGGCGAGCGCCCTCTTCTACGCGGTGGTGTGCTGGGACGGCAGCATAAAGAAGAGGGACGCCTCACGCCTGGACAAACTGGTGAGGAAGGCAGGCTCTATTGTAGACATGGAGCTGGACAGTCTGACATCTGTTGCAGAGCGACGGGCGCTGAGCAGGCTCCTGTCGATAATGGAAAATCCACTGAACAGGATCATCTCCAGACAGAGGAGTAGCTTCAGCGACAGACTGCTGTCACCGTCCTGCTCCATTGACAGACTGAGGAGATCGTTCCTCCCCCACACTATGCGACTCTTCAATTCCACCCGTTAAACGTTAATATTATACAAAATTATTGTCTGTCTGTTATACCTTCATTTTTATCACTCTTTAATTTAATATTGTTCTTTATCAGTATGCTGCTGCTGGAGTATGTGAATTTCCCCTTGGGATTAATAAAGTATCTATCTAGGCATGCTGCCTTTACCCTGAACTTCTTAGCCCTTAGGTAGCAGCTGTACTTGTGTTCCTCTGTGTTCCCTTACCAGAGCACGCCTGTAAGTAGTAAAGTGTGGTGCAGTTAGTTCATGGCAGTTTTAATATAACATGCATTTATGTTAGCAACACATTATAGTTGTTAATCTAAATAAATAAAATCATAAGCTGTTTTGATGTATGTTTGTTTATTCGCCAATCATGCAATAAAGCCTAAAAACTCAGACCATATGTTGTATCAGGGAGTGGGATTATAATGGGAGGGAGCAACCCAAAAATTAGTGTCAATGCAGGGACTAGAATTTCCACTAGGGAGCAGGAGTGTGCTGGGGCTGATGGGAGGACACCTTCCACATGTGTGATCTCGTCAAAGACATCGGGTATGTACAGCATTTTCTTCTCAACTTATTTGGCTAAAAATTTCATTGTCTTACTAAATTACAGCATTTGTCTAAGAGTATGTCTTTTTGTCTCCTTTTTTGGTTGTGTTTAGTGGTGTTGAATTTCCAAAAGACAGTTTTTCCCTGTTAATTTAGGCTAATTGCATATATGTTCATTCAATAAACATTACTTAAATAAAGAAGTTAGTAAAAAGTTTATTTTTTAATTTTTTGTTGACGCCATATCAAAAGAGCTGCATATATTAATCACTCCACCAGATATTTACTGCACTCTCAAAATTGTACAGTTAGATTTGGTAAATTTTTGTATGTTACTTGGTAACTTAGCAATGAGACTTGAACCTTCCCCTTGGAGGTTTCAGGTTCAGTGTCTAACTTAGCATGTGATAGGTTCCGTACTTTAATCCAAATGAAAGCTTTCAGGATTGCCTGTTTTATTCTGAGAGTTCTTATGCCCAATCCCCCAACCCCTCAATTTCTGTTTGCAATAGGATGGTTGTTTCTAAATTGCTAAGGGTTTCCAACAGCTATATTTGTGCCAGCCAACACTGCTCCCACATTGCCTCTGCCTGACCAAGTAATTGCATCAACAATTAAAATATCTTATATTATAAAAGGAGATCCTGAGACAAGACATTTTGAAAGAGATAATTTCATGTCCTATGAGACAAGACATTGGCCATGAGATTTTTTCAAGTCCCGCTCTCCTCTCAACCATTTATGGTTCACGACCCAAGCCCGCGGTCCTCTCACGTCTCATTTGTGTGAATGCTTTTGCCAGACACAGTTCCTGCGCTTTCATCTCTTATAAATGTTTACGTTTTCCTCACTTTAAGTTCCCAATAAAAGAAGAGTTATTATGTCCAAATCTTATAGAAGAATTTCATTCCGAAGGGTTATCA
Organism: Polypterus bichir lapradei; assembly: GCA_026402145.1. Lineage (NCBI taxonomy): Eukaryota > Metazoa > Chordata > Cladistia > Polypteriformes > Polypteridae > Polypterus > Polypterus bichir. The sequence continues at coordinate 13,806,844 of JANRMT010062846.1, read as the reverse complement.
ACAGAAGAAATGAGTACACAGGCAATCCTAGCACCGAGAAACAATGAAGTCAAACGAATTTATGCGAAAATTGTCAATCGGTTACACGGCAAATTGGTTAAATGCATATAAATAGACTATGCTGAAACAGTTGGTGGTGATGGTGCGGAAGATGAAAACATCAATTTACAATATCCAGAAGAATATCTTCCAGCGTTAACACTGTCTGGTCTTCCACTGTCCGAATGACTGTTGAAAGAAGGATGTATCCAAGAAAGATAATGTAGTACATTTCTCCCAGATAAAATTAGACACCAAAGGAGATTTTGATATGCCATTCGCATTAAAACATTTACAGTTTCCCGTTAAAATAGATTTTACAAAGACAATTAACAAATCACAGACACAAACATTCAAAAAAGTCATTTATTTACTAGAGAGAAAGAAATGAAATTCAATCACGTGCAGTTATACATTGTGTTGTCATGATGTAACTCCAAACACAGAATCAAAATTCAATGTGATATTGACAAAGAGTTAATTCAAAAAATTGTTTTTACTGAAGTTTTACAGTAAAAGTGTAAGTTTAAAAAGTATTTGCATGTTAATTTCAAATCCAAACAGAATGAAATCGTAAAACGCAACAAATAACTCTAATACAACATAAAATATAATTTACTTTCAAATTATTATGTTTTACTATTTTTTACTATGGTTAATTACTCGCTGTATTGTAAAATAGCTCATTCTATTATGCATATGTAACAATTCCCATTAAATTAATGATCTGTTTAAATTGTGCATCCACATCCCCATACGCGAGCGGCAACCGCAAAGAGGCTAACGTGTAGCACCGGCCCGGGGGTTGATGATCGAAGCAAGCAGGGGGCAAAGCCCCCTTGTCTTCATTAAAATATTGTTCTCCTTGTTGGTATTAAGTAGGTGTTCTGAGGCTAAAAATATTAGAATCAGTGGCAACATATGTTGTTCAAAATATATTATGCAAGATTGATAGATTCTTTACTAGAGTCCTGTCCAGTTTATAGTAAATGATTACTTTTATTCATATCACAGATTCACAAATAACTGTGGTAATCTGAAATTATCCATTTCAACAGGTCCTTTTAATCTTTAAAATGACAGCTTATAGTGATAGCTTTGAATTATTGATTAACCGAGTTGCAATAGACGTGCAAGATTAAGACTAATGAATAATCAATACATTGCTGTGGTCTAATTGTGTTTTTACCTGTGCATATCTTACTATAAGAATCAAAGCATAAGATATAATGTTTTAGTAGTCAGGATGTTGGACACTAGACATAATAAAAAGACACAGGCTATTAGTGGCAGGGATTGTTCATCCAGTAGCACAGGCAGGATCATGCTAGTACACCCGTTTTAAAGGTGAGGGCCTATCTGTCTGCTTATAGCCAACAGAGAGTTAAAAATTGATAGGTTTGTATCATGAATTACTTGTAAAATACTCATCTGGTGCTTCTGAAGATTACATGAACAGGGACTGGACAATAAACATAAAGCTGAACCTGAACGTCATATCCTGAGCAAATCTGAAGCTCATTGCTTCCAACTCGAATAGGGAGGGCAGTCGCCACCAAGCACTTAGTGTGTTTTCAAAGACACTTGCTAAGCATCACTCCCCTTTTTCCTGTAAAATGTGGAAGAAGGAAAGATCTTTTGCATTTGTACATGAAGTGGCAGGTAAACAAGGAATTTTGCCAAATCACATATTGTAAATATAATGTTTTTGGTTTTGATTGTTGGCTTGGTTGACCTTGGCACACTTTTTTTGTAAAGCTTTGTATCTAAGGTAAATTGATGACTTTAAATTGATTGTGAACGTGTGTGTGGCCTGTAATGAAATGGTATTACACGTATATACACTACTGGTCAAAGGTTTTAGGACACCTCCATTTTCCCCCTTTTTTGTAATTTAAGTAGTTCAAGTACAGAGAAAAACCTGAAATGGTACAAAGGTAAGTGGTAAACTGGCAGAGGTTTAAAAAAACAGTCCAGGTTACCATAAACTGAAAAAATAATGTAATTTTCAGAGTTCTGTAAAAAGGCTTTTTTTCAGCCTTTTTTTCAGGTTAACAACTTACAGATTTCCTGCAGCAATTGAAGTTACAGTAATTAAGCTTTGAAAGCGGGTGCAAACATGTGTAATTTGTGTTTAGCTGAATTAGTGGTCGTTTTTCAACATTTTATGGCAAAAAGATGTGTGATGGGTTACTGGTTTTCCCAAGGACACCATATGCAGGCAGTGTCCAATTAGAATGAGTATTTGGGAGTGTTAGGGGTGTCAGTGTCTCTGTGGCAGGTGGCATCTACACAGCCAGCACCATTCGGAGCCCCCTAACCGCCTGGCATCAAATGCACAGAGACGCACATTTCAAGAAAACATTGTGATTATTTTTCAGATGTGTTTTGACAATTTAGGGTGGACTTCATGTTACTAATCTATTGTTAGTTTTAACCTATCCCCATGCTGCTCTTTTCTGGTGTATCATTTCCAGCTTGCACAAAATAAATCCAGATTTTCCTTTTAATCTATAATATAGTAAATGTTTTAATCACAAAGACTCAATAAAGAAGGTAGTGAAAAATTGAAGGCAAAGTGAATAATAAGACAATCGTAGAGATGTTGAAATGCAAATCTAAAAGTTGAAAGACGTTATAATTGACTAAAAACCTGTATAACTTATTGTCCATCAAGTCACTGAGATCAGGAAAGATTAAATGGATTAAAAAAAACATTCTGGCTAGGACTCCAAATAAAGGCAAATATTCTTTTTTGATTACTGAAAATCAATTCAGGCACAAAACAGAAATAAGCACAGGAGGATTATTCCGTTTCCCCCATATTAACTTCTTTTCAATTTTGCAGTGGCTGTTACATTAACATTCCCTTGTGCACACAATTCAACTTCTTAAGCATTGCATTTCTCCAGATGCTACACTGTGGATCATATTGCAGATCCCCAAGGAAAATAAGACAGCTTGCCTGGTAAGTTGAAATCACTTTTCTTTTAGAGCATTATTGATGGTTTTAAAGGATACTCAGAGCTGCTCAGTCGCTGCTTTGTTTTTGTTCATACATCTATCCATTTCCTATACTTTTGCACTGGTCATGGCAGCACAGACTGCTTTTTGAAATAAGAAAAAAAAATATTTGTATATACAGTATTGTATTGTTGAAAGGACTTGGTCAACACAAATTTAAAACTGGTTCCGTACTTATCTGGACCTTAAAGGGTTTATTTGCTCAGTAATACACTGCATCACATTAGGATAAACACCAGTAAACAGTCAGTCATTCTCCAACCTGCTATATCCTAACACAGGGTCACGGGGGTCTGTTGGAGCCAATCCCAGCCAACACAGGGCACAAGGCAGGAACAAATCCTTGGGCAGGGCGCCAGTCCATCGCAGCACCAGTAAACAGTGATGTACTAAAAGGAAGCAAGAATGGTTTCTATTTGCCAAACACTTATTTCTATCTTTTGGGAGTGCTAGAACAAACGCAGTTTTGGATTCCAGACCTCACCTCAAGTATTCTCAGCCATTCTGTATATTTGATTAATTCCACAATTAGCACATCAAAATAATGGGACAAAGATTAACCAAACCTGCAGTGCTAGTGCTGCAATTTAATAAGTAAATGGGTGAATTGGATGGTAACCACAAATGCTTGGGTGACTTATGGAGAATTTTTGAAATGGCCAAGTTTTATATCTCAACAATTCTATGGTTGATGGAAGATTTTTCAAAATCTGATGGTGATCATACTATCACAAAAATTGTAAAGAAACTGGGAAAACTGAAAACAGAAACCACAATGGAAGATCCATAAGGTGCCTGGATATGATTAACATTACTTAAAGCTCACTTCCTTTAGGGATATAAAGACAGCCAGTGAAGTGTGTCCTCTGTATTTGACATATGGCACCAAAATACACACTTCAAACATAAGTCATAAAAGAAATGGTGTTCTAGGTTGTGTTGCAGCTAGGATTCTATTTTTGAAGGAAGGCAACAAGAGATTACAGTACATGAAAGACCAATGAAGCACGCCGTAACAACAAGTGGTAGAAAGTCTTAATGAACTGTGAGTCCAAATGTGAAATATTTGATTCACAAAGACATAAGCATGTCCAGTGTGTAGCTTTTTGTAAAGTATGTTTGTGACTCGGTCATGGTCCTGGGGTGCATTTCAGCCAATGATAATAGGGTATCTGGTAAAAATGAAGGAAATGATGACTGCTGGGAAATATGAACAGATGTTGACTCATCATGTTTTAAATTGATGAAAATGAATTCCTGCTAAAAACTTAATATTTGGGCACAGGAATGACCCCAAACAAACTGTTAAAATTGGATTTGAAGACTATAGATGGAACACTCATTCAATCAAGTGATTTTGAGTTCTGAATTGAAGACCTACCTTTCTCCTCATTTCATTGGTGAAGAGCTCTGCCTTCAGTTCAAAAGTTGAAATTTGCTTGAATGCACTTCACTTTCATACAGTAGTTTATTTTCCCCAGAAGTATTTATTTAACAGTATTTTAGCAAAAAATGCACGTGTTTTGGATGTTGTGGGCATTTATTTGAATAACTGACGATGTGGATTATTTAACCTGAGTAAATTGAATTTTTTCATGTATGTGTTAATATTGTTTGCTGCTGTTCGGCATTGGCCCCCACCGATCCTCTTTGAAGCCCATTATGTCAAGTTTATCTCTGTGCTCCATGAAAACATGAGATTAAAAATTTTTCTTATCAATCGTTATAAATAGCACAGGCTAAGTAAAACATAAAAGAATCAATTATTTTTTGAATGGAGTATTCTTTTAAATATCTAAATTCTATTAATGTGAGAGAGATTCAGGTTAGTTATTTTTGTCATGATGATGAAGTGTTGCAAGACATATATAGTACAGGATGACTGATGGTTGTAGCCATGAATATTTTGTGTCATCTTAAAAAAATAACCTTTTTAGTGTGAACAGCATGATGTAAACTGTGCAGTTGAGGTAGCTTAGTTGTAACTGGTACCTCCTAAAAGGGTAAATAAGGTTAATAAGTATTGGCTGAGAAAACTAAAATTGATCTTTTCCTCTTTGCTAGTTGTGGGGGCTGAAGAGTAGCAATGTGCCATCTTGTTGTGCATACAGTTTAATTTTTAAGCCATGTAGAGAAAAGCCAAGCAAAATGACACATTTTATTGGCTAACTAAAAAGATTACAATATGCAAGCTTTCGAGGCAACTCAGGCCCCTTCTTCAGGCAAGATGTAAATAGGTTAGATTATTCTTAAGCCATGTAAACTATTACCACAGTCAGTTCACCTGACAGCATAGCTTTCAATCGAAGCAGTAAAAGTGGATTTGAAAAGGTATGTGAAATACGTGTTTTTGTTGGGGAAAAATGAAATGAGCCACCCAGACTGACAAGGTTCACATACCCACGATGATTTACTACTTTGCACACAGTGTTGTTGAATTGGTGATGTCCCTGAATTTAATTAAAGGGGATTGAGAACATTGTGTAATGTTGGGTGTGCGGTGCTTGAGCTCAACCCTTTGTTCATCCCTGCCCTTGTGTGTGTTGTGTATTTTATGTTTATATTTTTGTGTTTGTGTGATGATTAATGGAGTTCTTAATGCTGCTGCCCCATAGATCTTGTGCCCGGTTGTTACTTGTATTGAAATTTCACATTCACCCTTAGTCTGCATGGGTTATTCTCTGGCTTTCCTCCTGCCTCCCAGAGATGTGACTGTTCTAAATGATCCTCTATGGGCCCAGTGATGAATATCGACCCTGTCAAGGGTAGGGTTGCCAGATTAGAAAATTAGAAATACGGGACCATCTTCAATACTGAAAGTTCAATTACATACACCACAGTTTGCTTCAAAACAGCTTCTGCCTTGTTTGATAAATGTCCATTCGCTGGAATATTCATCATAAAATTTACACTTACGTTTTGGCATTTTGGGATGGATGGATTAGTTTTTATGTTAGAAAAGAAGTGGTCCATGGCAAGTAGTAACAACACACTTTGTTGACAGTCACTGTATGTTGCATTGCTGATACAGAACTGCACAGCAGCGCGGCTGGAGAGCAAAACGGTAAGAGTGTCACTGTCCTCAGCCAACCATAGCAACTGAACAGGCAGCAAACACTCATTTCCTCATTACATTTGGGTTATTTTCATCAAGAGAATCTGAGAAAAGGAAGTACAATTACTTATAAAGTTACAACTGAGTACCGTAAGAAGGTAGTAAAAATATATTTTTATTACAAAATTTAAAAATGAGCTAAATATGAGACATTTGGGTGTCCCTGAAAGGTCAGTACGGGACAGGGGACAAAATTATCAAATATGGGACATGTCCTGTATATAAGGGACGTTTGGCAACCCTAGTCTAAGGTTGGTTCCTACCTTGTGCCCGCTTTGTCTGGAATGTGGGCCCTGAGTTGATTTAATTGTGTTGGAGAATGTACAAGTTTGTAGTTCTGTGACTGTAATTCCCCCTTATATATAATTTACAGTTTTTAGAGGGTGTTTTTTTTTTTTTTTTTACTTGTCTGTAAGGGGTGGAGGAGGTGGAGACACACTTGACAATAGAAACCACTACTTATTATCAGAAAACTACATTGTGTATGTCTCATTGTGGTTTTAGTGATGACGCCCAAGAGTGTAGAGTGTGGAGTCAGACATTTCCTCCAGCTTTTTTCTACTTCCCATCCTTCCGTTCCAGAATAATTATAACAAGTTATGTGCCATTAAGGTTGGCAGAGCTGCTTTGGGAAAAGAAAATACAACCAGTTTGTGTTGTGCTTTAAAATCAGAGCAAAAATTGGCTTACGGTTTCTCCTTTTTTTAGTGTATGTTCATGCTTCAGAAATATTTTTAGATGCGTAATGCTGTTGGAAATAAGAATGGATCCCTGCCTGTGTACCTAGACATATGCATGAAGCATGACTTCCAGACTGGGAAGTTATTTCACACAGAGCTGCCCAACGAGGGGTCCATTGAATATGCTGCCAGAAGAGTGAACCAAAGCAAACCTGAACACTGAGCACATAAGCTAGATAAGTGGGAAACCACAGAGTTTGCAAAGGAAAATGAAGGATGCAAAGAGCACTCATTAATCACCCCTCACAGGATGCTTCCAGTCAATCATTGAACACAGTAATTGTTTTAAAAGGTAAGCTAATCCATATTAGGACTGAGATACCCATCTCTAATGTGGGGCCCGCTGTCTTCTGCATCAGCTTAGTGGGCTGGGGTTGCTGGGGGGTGCACTTAGCAGGTCTGTTTAGGATGGAGATAGATGATCACTTGTAGTAATGGCATGAAGTGTTATCAGATCTCGGGCCTCGTAGGGCTGAAAAGGGGTGATTAGAGTGTTTAAAAGTGTGTATCCTGCACATTCACACTCAAAATGAGGGATATTTTTTTTTTGTTTTGTTTTGTTTCTTTATTAGCCTATGTGAAATTCATTGGAACACTTAAACAATATTAATTATTTGAGAATGATGGAAATGGAAACTACTACTATAAATATGTTAATGCATTTTTTAGAAAAACATAAAAAATGTCAGATGTCAAATTTTTTTTTTGGCAAAACATCTTAAATCACGTCATGCTCTGAAAATTGATAAGATACACTAGTTGGGATGATTTCCATTGTCAAATGTTTTCCAACAATTCTTTTGTAGAAATCTTGCATGAGATCCTTGAAATAATTTTCTTCTGTAGGATGAGCAGTTATGTGACATGGTGGAGTAGTGTCAATTGCTGTCACCTCACTACTCTAAATATTTGGGTTCAGGTCATAGCCCAGTAAATGGATGAAGATTGCCTCCACCTACATATCCTTTCTCTTGATACTCTAGAGGGGAATTTAATGAAGAAACACTATTAGAAAATAAGTGACCGAGTTAACCCATATGAGTTGAGTGTTCTACTTGAAGGATTTGCACCAGGAATTACTGCTGAGCTTGTACCAGTGCTCCTGAGATAAGCTGCGGATTCCTATGAATCCATAATGGAAAAAGCAGAATAAGAAAATTAATGAATTTTCAGGGGCCCCCAACCCTTCTAACCCTTTTCTTAATTTAGTGCACTGTTTTTTCTGGTAATTAACATCTTTTGAATTAATTTAATTGACTTTTTTTAAGATTTGTTCCCCTGAATTGCTTCATTTCTTTCCTTAAATGGCACCCAAACAGAAATAAAATGTGAAGTGAGTAAGCCAAGAGAAGACCAACTAAGTCAGGGCCTCAAACGCCAACCAATTTCCTAATTAGGCTCTGATTCTTGCTGTTAATTAACCCCCCGCCCCCCGTTCTTTACTTCCATGGCTTGTTGCTGCTCTCATTATGCAATGGCATACATTTCTGAAATTGTTGATTTTCTCTTCCCTAAGAGCTCTGTTCAAATGTTTTGGGGGCCTTAGCAGATCAGCATTCCTGAGACCGTCATCTTTCTTTATTTTCATGTACTGTATGATCGACAGTGTTGGTCGTTTTGGTTCATTTTGTATCTCATTATTGTTTGACTGCAAATAAAGGAAAAAGAAACAATGAAGGAGTCTGAGTCTTCAAGAGCAAGTCAAATAAAATGAATTCAAAAGAAATTCATTAGGAGCAAAAACAGGTCACTAATTAAGAAAAGGGTTAGAGTGAAAACCTCCAGCCACTGAGCCCTCCAGGACTGGATTTGGAGACCCCTGGGATAGATTGTTAAATATGACAGTCTTCCCTCTGTTTTTGGGTGGGAAACACAAGCAGCAAATGTGTACTGTAAACTCTAAGCAGTTAACCTGTCTTTATAAAGCTTTTGTCTAATGGAATGCATAACAACACAAGATGTTTAGGCTATCAAGAGGAGAGCATTCATCCCATCATACTTTTTTGGTTATCTAATAACCAAACTGTCCCAGTATCTCATCCAGATACTTTGTAAAAATTGTCAAGGTTTTCATTTCAACTCCATTACTCAGTTGTGCGTTCTGGGTTCCTACATTTCTTTTTATGAAGTAGTGCTTCCTGGCTTCAGCCCTACATGCACTTCCCCTTAATTTTTCCGTGGTGTCCCTGAGTGTGTGATTTTCTGTTTAACTGAAAGATTTGTGATGGATCATTTTTAGCGAGAACTTCATTTTCTGAGAACTCTGAAAACTCACACCCAGCCTTCTCTGCTCAGAACTAAAGAGGTTTATTTCCATGATCCTCATGCAGTAAGTACATCATGCATTTTAGCCAAGGGTTGTTCTTCACTGCATCACTGCACAGCCTCTAGTGGCACTATGACATTTTAGTAGCATGGTGACTAGAAAACACACAAAATACAATAGCATTTTAGAGTGTGAGCAGAATGTTTTTATATTTATAATAAGGCTTTTACAAGATACAGTGCATCTGGAAACTATTCACAGCGCATCACTTTTTCCACATTTTGTTATGTTACAGCCTTATTCCAAAATGGATTAAATTCGTTTTTTTCCTCAGAATTCTACACACAACACCCCATAATGACAACGTGAAAAAAGTTTACTTGAGGTTTTTGCAAATTTATTAAAAATAAAAAAACTGAGAAATCACATGTACATAAGTATTCACAGCCTTTGCTCAATACTTTGTCGATGCAGCTTTGGCAGCAATTACAGCCTCCAGTCTTTTTGAATATGAAGCCACAAGAGTTCAATCTTTGTCTCATCAGACCAGAGAATTTTGTTTCTCATGGTCTGAGAGTCCTTCAGGTGCCTTTTGGCAAACTCCAGACAGGCTCCCATGAGCCTTTTACTAAGGAGTGGCTTCCGTCTAGCCACTCTACCATACGGGCCTGATTGGTGGATTGCTGCAGAGATGGTTGTCCTTCTGGAAGGTTCTCCTCTCTCCACAGAGGACCTCTGGAGCTCTGACAGAGTGACCATCGGGTTCTTGGTCACCTCCCAGCCAGCTCTAGGAAAGTCATCTTACTCCTTCATCTTCCACTTACGGATGATGGAGGCCACTGTGCTCATTGGGATCTTCAAAGCAGCAGAAATTTTTCTGTAACCTTCCCCAGATTTGTGCCTCGAGAAAATCCTGTCTCGGAGGTCTACAGACAATTCCTGTGACTTCATGCTTGGTTTGTGCTCTGACATGAACTGTCAACTGTGGGACCTTATATAGACAGGTGTGTGCCTTTCCAAATCATGTCCAATCAACTGAATTTACCACAGGTGCAATCCAATTAAGCTGCAGAAACATCTCAAGGATGATCAGGAAAAACAGGACGCACCTGAGCTCAATATTGAGCTTCGTGGCAAAGGCTGTGAATACTTATGTACATGTGCTTTCTCAATTTTTTTATTTTTAATAAATTTGCAAAAACCTCAAGTAAACTTTTTTCACGTTGTCATTATGGGGTGTTGTGTGTAGAATTCTGAGGAAAAAAATTAATTTAATCCATTTTGGAATAAGGCTGTAACATAACAAAATGTGAAAAAAGTGATGCGCTGTGAATACTTTCTGGATGCACTGTAATCAAACATTTTTTGTTTAGCTGTTTACTTGCTTAACATTATGTTATGTTGAAGGTGCAGTAATTGGCTCCACATGTGAACAAGTGGAAGGGGAAAATCAAAATAATTCAATTCCTTAAATCAGTAGAAAATGAACAGGTTTTGAATACTGTAGTCAATGGAGTTACACACACACAGGTTAAATTCCAGAAAAAGCCCTGCATAAAGCTGGATAAGTGTTATCTGACACAAGTACAGTGGTGCTTCAGAATCTCCTGCATGGCAAGCAGCATAGATACAGTATGTTCAGATAGTTGACTGATTTCAGATCTTGCACCGTAATACTTTGTGAATCTATAACAAACATAGTGTTGCTTTAGAGTGTTTGTTCCTAACGTTTTTAATCTGAGGACCCAAGTAAGAAATTTGATTCCATACTGGCACCCACGAAGAGAATTATCATCATAATGGCCATGCATAGAAAAATAACACTGACTATAAAAAAAGTAAACATGAATATTACTAAAATAAAAAGAAGAAAGAAAACATTGTTAAGAAAACAATATAATAATTCAAAACTGAATTAATGCCTTATTTACTGTATATTATTGGCAGTGTAAATGCTTAGAGTAAGATTTTAGTAAAACTGGAAAAAATATTTTTTTATGACCAGTACAGTGCAAAATTTTATTTTATTTTTTAAACTTCATCACCTGACTAATGGTGTCAGAGAAGAAATAAAGTTGTCAAAAAATAATTACAATAATTATGTACTAATAATCAATGCAGTTTATTTACCTTGTCCTAAATAAAATTTTCAAATGAGCTTGACAGATAACAATGCATTCTGAGTTCAGAATTTTCATAACTAAATTATACCTATAAATTGATGTGCTGTTTGTTTTTTATACTGGTGATAGGATAAATCTTTAAATAGATCATTTTGCAAACAGTCCACTCTGAAAGGTTTAGTCTTACTGACTCTCCATGTGCTGAACATCCAGGGCACCATTCTGCTATGGGTAACCTTTCTGGTGTTTTCTGGTGTTCTTATAATTCTTGATGGTCTGATAAACACATCCGTACTTACACTTACACTATCAATAGACTGAAGTTTATAGACCTTCTTTAAAATAGTGTTATGAGAAGGAATTCTTCCTCACAGGGCATGTTAGACGTAATGAAGAATCTGCTTTGCATCTCAGTTACAGATTTAAATTCAATTTGTGACGTAACAGCAAACACTTGGTGAGGCTTTGACCATTTGTCCATGGCCGTTGAAAGTATATTTAGCACTCGCAGAACACCACATATACATCCACCCTAGTGACTAATTCCTCACATCACCCCAAAAATCTTTTATTCTTGTGCCACATTTTCATTTCAAACTAGGGCCTTTTCACTTGCAAGCTTAGAGCTACTGCTTCACAGATCTAGTATCTTGATTTACTGATTATATAAACCTTTCAGATTTTGTTGGTTTTGTTTTTTTTTTTTTTCGTTTTTTTTTCTCCAGCTGCTGTCGTTTCTTTCCTTCAACATTCTCTAAACTGTACATGTTTTGTGACTGGTGCTTCCGAACTGGTCTTGTTTGCACCGTTCAGGATTTCTTTCCTGCCTTGTGCCTAGTGCTGCCCAAATTGGTCAAAATGCTCCTTGATCTTGAATTTGTGGGAATGAATGCTATGTTAAATTGTGGCATTTACCACAGTTGAGTAACACTCATGGATGTGAGAACAATAGTTAAGGCAATATTTTAAACATTTGTGTGTTCTAAGTTAATTACATCCTTAAATAAAAAGTGTGTTTTTGGATATAGTACTGAAAGCAAGGGTCACCTTAAGGAAGGCTTGCTGTGAGCAGTTTTAGAAATTCCCCTCTCACTGTGTTTTTTTTTTTTTAGTTTTTACTATAGGTGATCATATTGAAGAGTAATCTCAAGCAAACAGGGAACCTAATAATATTAGTAACCCTCATTAATGTCAGATTATCTTGTCCATGTTCAGTGAACTTTGTATGTATAGATTAATATTGCAACTGGTGACACATCTTTTATAGATTTCGCTTGTACAGGTTGAGTTATTTGCACAGGGCAGCACACTGACTGGGACACATAGCTTGGACTTCTGTGCCCCATTACACCAGAAGCAGTATACTGAGTCAGCGCTACGTTTATGGACCAAGTGAGAAATGGCTGGTACTGCATTTTAAATGCTTGCCCTTAAAATAATGTTTAACAAAAAAACTGGTGCTCTTGAGCCACTAGCCTTCGAACAATTACAGCTTAGCCAGGTGTCTAAACTCCATTGAGTTTCTTATGCTGGGCATAAGGCAGACTGGGTGAGACAAAGCTACTATGTGCTAGGCTAGTTACATAATTTATGCCTCTTCTCAGCATTTCACAAGATGCATTTCTGTTGTGTTTTCTTGGTGGTAAAATTGTGTACTTTACCTTTATTGGCGGTTATTTCTGAATTTTTTCTTTTTGTCTTTAGCTGCTTCACAGTATGGATTCTTTGCCACGTATTTTGCAACCTTTCTTTCAACTTCTTTTCACATGATTTGCTCCAAATCATAAGCAGCAGCTTGGTTTCATTTTTAAATGTTAATTTTATTTCAGTTTTGTTTTTTCCAAAAAAGGTGGTTGATCTCTCCTCACAAGATCTACCTGTCTTGCTGGCTTTGCTCAGTGTTATTGGTTCAATGTCACCTGCTTTCTTGCTGTTGTCCCTTTGCTGTTAGTGCATCTTAGATTTCAAGCCTTCTTCCTCCTCATGTTGTGACAAGCCTCAAAAGGAAAGCTCTGTTTTAATATGTGAACTGAGGAAGGTTTGTACAAACCTCAAGGTGAAGCAGGTAAGAGCCAACGACTGTCTGAAGCTGTCACAGTAAACAGCAGCACAGGGGATGCAGGGTACAGATTGGTGTAATGTCTGCATTTACACTGCTAGGCCAGTTGGGCTTGGGACTTTTAGTTCATAGTGTACACACACCTCAAAGTTCAGGATAGGTCTTCCTACCTAGGTTCCTAGATCAAACTCTGCACAGGAAAAGGAGCAATTGCATACTACCATTTTCAGTAAACTGCATAAAATAGCCACCATTTAAAAAAAAAAAAAAAGTGCACGTATTTCAGGACCCCATAAAATATTAGGTCGCGGCACAGATTGGTCATTACGAAGTCCCCTGTTTCCAACGCTATGTCGCCTTTGTGTTTCTGCCCATCCGTTTGTTAAGTGGAAACAACTTTGAGGATGGGCTTAATGACCTCACATCCCTTCTTGGATCAGGACACATGGGCTGGTCTTTCAGGAAGCTGTGCGGAAATGTATATAGACACAGAAGAAGGCCCCTGGGCTCTTGCAGGCTGCTTGTGGCTTTTGTGGCAAACGCTTTGTGAAAACAAACTGTCTGTTTTTCATATTTTGAAAACCCACAGAGGTGGATGAGTGACACCTTTTCCAGTGAGTGTCTGCCTCCTTTGTACAGCATCTAATCTAATCAAGGCAGAACATTACAAATTAAAAACCTGGGCTGTCTTATTGTTACTGAACATTACTTTTATATTAAATATCACAGTAGATTATATTTTTGACCGTAGTATCATTCAAAAGGGCACAATATTTCTATAAAAATATAGCCTCACAAATGGTACAGTTCCCAAGAGCCAATGCAGGAACCTGAATCATGACAGCAGAACAATAACTATGTTAGCAGTTAACTGTTCTATTAGAACACACATTCAGTTGAAAACCTCTTGGTGTGGTGTCCTTGCCCTGGCTGGATGATGAGATGAATTTGTATGTGCATATATAAGCACACATATATATTTGTACATACTGTATATTTGGATGGTGTTTTGATGGGGTCAAAAATAAACTATTTACACATCTTAGGCAGTTATACTTAATAACTTAAAAAATCTGAGGGAGCAGTTTTTAGCCTTGTAACATGATAGCTAATTATACTTAACTAGCCGTGTAAGCCCATGCTGTAAAAAGCCCAAGGTTCAAGAAACTTGAAATCTTCAGAAAAAAATGATAATTTAGAGATGTTAGGTAATTGAAAGGAACTACTCTGGGTATCTCTCTCCTAGGAGGATTTGTTTAGCCGATGTCCTCACCTCGCTTGTGTTATTAGTGGCGGGAGGAAAAGTAAAAGGGATACCGTATGTTAGCGGCTAAGCGACTTTGTCTTTCTTCTAGGGTGCTCGCCTCGCTTGTGTTATTAGTGACTAAGCGAGTTTTCTCTTTCCTCGGTGGCGGAGTCCTTACCCCGACTCTGCCTCTCACTTCTGGTTCGGACAGACACACATGATTCCACGCATAGACGTTTATATACTGTATAAGATTGTCGTTCTATTTAGGAAAAGTATTGTGACCATGCATTTTCAATGGATTTACATGTTTTAGGCATCCTTGAAAAAGCTTTGACTACTTAGAATGACATTTGCCTGTGTGTTCATGTTTCATGATGTGAATCTGTAGATACAATAGCCCATAAACCAGGGGTCCTCAATCACGGTCCTGGAAGGCTCCATGCAGGTTTTCCTTCCAAACAGTTTCCTAATTAGAAGACAGACCTTGTAGATAATGAAACTTGATATTTAACTATTTGGCTTGTTAGTGCATTTAATTCATCCAAGACCAATTTTAATTGCACTGTAGAGTTTCCTTCTGTGAGAATGTTATCCACGTCTTTTGTGGACCAGAACTTAACTTAGATTTAAACCTAACGGTCCTTCTGATTCCCCTCTCATTTATTTCTAAACATTTTGTAACACAGATACTTCATGTGGCATATTCACAGGTTTAAAAAGAAGCACGCTAGCTGGGGAGCTGCATTTCATTATTAACTAATGTGTGGTTCAAAAAACGGGCAACAATTAACCTAAATGCAGCTACTAAATAAAAAAATGGGCAATTATGGGTTCTTAATTGTAACAGGCAAGAGAACTAAAATTAAGCCCAAAAGACATATTGCTTTAGTAGTAAGTAATGGGTTCTAATTAGGAAATTTGTAGAAGTGAAAACCTGCAGCCACTGCTGAGCTCCAGGACTGTAATTGAGGACTTCTTATCTACAATGTAACTAAACTCTGATAAGTGAAAGCGCTAACAAGGCTTATAGTTGAATACAAAGTTTCATTATCAGCAAGGACTGCTTTCTAATTAGGAAAATAGTTGGAATGAAGAGCTGCAGTAGCCATTGCGGCCCTCCTGGACAGTGACTGAGGACCCCTGCTATAAACAAATGAAACATGACACAGTATATACTAGCATTTTGAAATGCCTGAATCACATTCCTTTTAAGGAAAACTCATTAAGTAGATTTGGGTTTTTTTTTGCCCGTTTTTGTTGTAATTATACAGAGTATACCTATAGCTTTTTAAAAATTCATGTTAAATCTGTTACAGTCACTTGCCTCAAAAAACAATTTGTTTATATTAAATTTTCTTAAAAATTCACAGTAACTTGTGGCAAAATAGATATCTTCTGTAGTCAAAAAAAAATCTATATCTGTATGTCCCACTGCACATAAATTTCCAAAAAAGAAGAATTTAGATTTCAACATAGCATTTCATCGTTATTTTCTAGAGAACATCTGCTTTCTTAACAAGGGCCTTCTCAGAAGTGCGTGTCTTGTGTTTTTCACCCACTCAGATTAGTCACCATTGTTACTTTTCAGTTGTCTTTTTGTGCCATTTTGTTTGCTTGGGAAAAGAAATGCGTACTTAAAAAAAAAAACAAAACAAAAAAAAAAACCTTAGTGTAGAATTGCACAAAATGAAGTGTTACAGATGGAAGAAAACAGACACTTCCTGTACTTGTTTTGTTTTTCTTTTTCCTTGGTATCTCATTTCGATCAGGCTAAATTTGCTCTTTTTACACAGCTTTGGTGCTTTTTTATTTTGTTAGTGGCGTTTCATTTTAGCTCATGGTCTGGTTTTGACTAAGCAACTAACGGACTGTTGGGCATGCTTTAAAGACACCTTACCAAAACTGTCTCGGTATATATTTAAAAACAGACTGCAGGAAATAAAAAGAAAAGGAGTTTTTCTCTCAGACAATGCAGGCCTCGTTAAGTACAGTAATTTTAACTGTTTTTGGGTGATCTAAGAAGATTGTGAGTCATGCTCGTGCGTTCATGTCTAACTGCTTGTAAGAGGAGGCATTTCAAAAGAGCACCTAATTCATTTTTTAATCAATGTAGTTTTAAAAAGAAGAGGCTTGTCATAAATCATAAATATGATAGCTCTGGTCTCTATACTGGGCAAATATTAAACAGAAAACTGGATTGGGTTGTTACTAGCATCAGCAGAATGACATGTTTGTTTCATTCTTCGACAGTCTTGAAGTTTCACACCCAGAAGAATAACTGTGACCCCTACTTGGCTCCACCCACTAAATTATCGCATAATTAGTCCCAACATCCAACTTTTCACAACACTTCCCCCTCACAATGCGCCATGTTTGTCATCATCAATGTACTTTCATGTATTTAATTTATTGTTTCTCTGTTTTTTACCTACATATTGTAGTGCTTTTGTAGTGTAGTGTTTTGTGTAGATATGTTAGTAGTACTAGGGTGTTGTACCGTGTTAGCCATTATGAATGTAGAGAAAAGCCAAGCAAAATGACACCTTTTATTGGCTAATTAAAAAGATTACAATATGCAAGCTTTAGAGGCAATTCAGGCCCCTTCTTCAGGCAAGATGTAATGTTAGGAAATTTTCAACTGAGTCAGCGTAAGCTGAACACCTGTTTGCAAATTCATATGCCTTACCTTGTACCATTTCTGTGCAGCTCATCGATTATAATGTAATTTTTATTTTAGTTTTAGTTTGTTCTATAGAACAGTGTAGCATGATTTGGGATGAACCAAGCTTTAAGAGAGTCTGTCTGAAGCAAGCACAAGTCTGGAATTGTCCACCTTTGGATTGGAGATGAAAGGCCTGTTTGCGAAGAATATTCACACCTACAGTTCACAGTTTATCTATGAGTAATGAAAGGCATTTAAGACATCTCGATGAAACAGATAATCACTGAAGGTAATACCAGTACTAGCACAAACCCTTTCGGTAAATGTGGAAATGATTTGACTTCCAGAAATACTGGTCACTAGCTGGTGAGTTTTCACGTCCTCGCTGTTATTTTCCATTTGGCCAGTGGATGTCTCTGTAAGCCTGATTACAAACAGCCTGGCGGTCTGAACCAAGCCAGTGAACCTGTGCTCATCCACAGAGGATTATTTCTACATTTGAGCTTGTCGACATCTTGCCAGTGCTATTTGTAATGGGCTGGTACATGTTTGGCACACTACCTTTATAGTACTATACCGTTTCCTGTTGCTTCAGTATGCAAGTCTTTTTTTTTTTTTCTTTCTCCAACTCAGAGGTTTGACATTAAAGAAATGCTCCCCGTAGAGGTGCTTCCTGACATTAAAGAAAGCTTCCTGTAGTGGCGCTCAGACACATCTTGACAACCAGAGCACCAAGCTCTAATCAGACTAATCAGTGTTCAGCAGTGCCTGAGATGGCATACCCATAAAGAAGATGTAAGGTTTTGAAACTTGCCTCTGTGGTTTAACGTATGGAACACTGCTCTCAGTAGTGTGGTTCAGTGCAGCCGTTTTTCTGTATACAAGTAAAATCTTACTGCTTTTTATGTTAATGGTCTTAATTTGCTGATTTTAGAACAATTGTAAACGCACAGAAGATATTCTGCCTGTTCACTGTAGCCACATACTGTGCATTTCACATCTTTTACTACCCATTCAGCTATAAAGTATCTGAGACAGTTATTTATTGCTAAAAACTTCTTAACAGTGGATTTCATTCATTTCTACACTTGTTAATTTAATCCTATCCCGACTCTTGTCCCATATTCGCAAAACCCTCAGTGTTATTCCATCTTCTTGCCTCTCTATTATTTACCCACTTCTGCTAATTCAGTTAGTATGTTACATTTCTTACATATCACCTTGTGCCTTTATTGCTAACGGGTTTGGCCTTCTGCAATGGCTGCTTGCACATCTCCCTTCCTGCTGACCTGACTGATAAGCTCGATCTGACAAGTCAGGTGTCTCATATTTGCTGTCCCAATCACTGTCCCTCCTTTTAAAATTTCGTCCAGTTTTTACTGTAGTACATACATCATTTATTTTCCTGTTATTTGCTACTTTGTTTCAACTAAATCATATACTGTAGTTGTGTTTTGTCTTCTAATTATTTTTTTTTGTGATATTATTTTCAAAACACTCACAGATAAGCACTTATTTATCCTTTAATTTCACCATTTCTTTTTGGTTCCATATTTTCTTTACTCCTCTCTGGGACTCCAGCCTGTTTCACACACTGCAAGTAACAGTCACCCCCTGCAGCGTTGCTTTTCTTTTTTGATCTCTGCAGCCTGTAGGGGGAGCTCAATGGACATCTCTGAATTCAGAATGATCTCCAGGAGACCCAAAAGTGATAAATCCGGCATTTAGTTAAATAAATGACAAATACAGTGGAAGAACAATGAAAGGGAGAACTCACATTATGAAAACAAAGGAATAAAATTATAAATCTATTGGTCTTCTAGGCACTTACTAACAGCTCAGTCTCAAGAATCATTTCGGGTATTGGGAATAAGCAAGGGATTCTTTCAAGCAATCCTTTTTGAAATTCCTTCAATAAATATTTTAATGTCAAAGATACTTTTTTTTTTTTTTTCTGTTTTGCATTTGTCTTCTCCACCCTTAGAGGACATTTTGCATTTGAAAGCCAACATTGGGCTGGTACTGGCTGTAAGCCTGCATCTTGAGGTTGCCTTAGAAGGGATGAGGCCAATTAATTTAGTCCACACTAGATTTGGTCTGGGTTTTTGTCTTGAGGCCTACAACTTTTATGACACTTTGAGCAAGGAAGACCATGACATTATCCTTCTGACATATGAAAGTTGTATTCAGAATGAGGATACTTGTTTCCAAGAAATTAAAGTTCCTTTAACTAATAGTCAAATAATAAAGCGCTAATTCCCATCCCTGATGCTATGAAACTATGCTCTAAGCTTGATTTAATGCTGATGATTTGCACTCTATTAATAACATTTAAAAAAAAAAACAGGACTAACTACATTTCATACATAATCCATTGGCAGCCTTTTAAATTTCTTTAGGATTTTCTTTCTACTGTGAAGTTTTTTGACTCCTATATTCTGTGGGTAAAGACAAACTTAAAAATTACATGCATACATTTTTCCTGTTGGCAAGAATATCATGTAGCTAAGGGCGGCACGGTGGCACAGTAGTAGCGCTGCTGCCTCGCAGTTAGGAGACCCGGGTTCGCTTCCTGGGTCCTCCCTGTGTGGAGTTTGCATGTTCTCCCCGTGTCTGAGTGGGTTTCCTCCCACAGTCCAAAGACATGCAGGTTAGGTGTACTGGCGACCCTAAATTGTCCATAGTGTGTGCTTGGTGTGTGTGTGCCCTGAGGTGGGTTGGCACCCTGCCAGGGATTTGTTCCTGCCTTGCGCTCTGTGCTGGCTGGGATTGGTTCCAGCAGACCCCCGTGACCCTGTGTTAGGATATAGCGGGTTGGATAATGGATTGATCATGTAGCTAATACAATCAAGCATCCACTCCCTGACATGTTTAAGTTTATTGATGCTGATAGACATAACATAAGTTGTCCAGTCCCTTACAATTCCTTGGCATGTTTTATAACATACACATGGCACATATAAAGGCAGCACACCTATCATCACACCAACTGCCACAAAAATGCAATGCCCACAAAATGGTAATGTACCAAACACCAGTTAACGTAGAGGTGCACCGCATATCATTTTCTTTAATAAATATAAAATGCATTTGCAGTTATGGTCAGGATTGGCAGAATGGGTTGGCTTCTCAGCTTGGTCACTGTGTGTGTATAAAATCTGCACATTCTCCCAGTGTTTGTGTGGAAGGTTAATAGGGGTATTCTAATATTCCATAGACACCCCAAAGAAATGCAGGTTGAATGGACTGTCAATTCCAAATTAGTCCAATAAGGGTGGATATAGGGGGGTGTGTGTGTGTGTGTGTGTGTGTGTGTGTGTGTGTGTGTGTGTGTGTGTGTGTGTGTGT
>JANRMT010062846.1:13742190-13786209 GCA_026402145.1 Polypterus bichir lapradei | reverse complement strand
TGTGTGTGTGTGTGTGTGTGTGTGTGTGTGTGTGTGTGTGTGTGTGTTCGCGTGCGCCCTGCCCTTTACCTAATGCTGATGGGGAAAGTTTAATCTCCTAATGAGAATAGATGTAATGAAATTGGTTTGTTAAATGATAGATAGAGAGATACCACCACTGTACCTCTGAATATTTTTTAAGCAGGTTTGTAAGTGTTATGTTATTCTATGCTCTAATAAAATAGTAAAAAAAAAACGTAGTTTAGTCAGAGGAATGGTGTTTCCTGTAGCCCCATTGGAGAATTAGCCTTGTGCTTAAGGTACTCTGCAGGTTGATGAGAATGGGAGGGGGAGGCAGCTGTGCTTTTTCCCTGGATGTAGTTGCTAGTTTGATGCTTCTGACAATCACTGCAGTCAGGATGTTTCATTAAATTGCTTTTCCTGCCATGACTCAGAGAAGCTAGTAAAATTTGATAAGCTGTCAGCCATGTTTACATTTCTATGTAGTTTAGATTTAGACTTTGATTAGGCCATAAGAAAATATGAAATTTCATCATCTTATTGCGTACTTTTATAGGTTTTAGCAAGTAAATGAAGAAAAAGAATCCGGGAAAGCCTAATATCAGCTAATCAGATTTACTGCCACAATAATACTAAATATGAAAAGCCAGTAGCTTTACTAGGAGTCAAACCTACAAGAAAGCATTGAGTGTACAATGAGAACTAGTCAAGGGAAGTGCAAGGTGGCTGGGCAGTTGCAGGCTGTTTCACACACATCAAAATGTACTCCTGCTAGGATGAATGAATAGCCCCTGTCAGAAGGTCTAGTAAGGCCTTGCCACATTAAATGTTACTCAATCTCTAAAGTGATAGCTAAGTCAGATCCTAAGGTCTCAACCCTCTGAATGGACTATCTGACATAAATGGTCATTTCATTCATGTATTCCTCTGTTTAGGGTATTTTTTATAGAGAGAGGTTAGGAGCACACACTGATACAGCTCATTGCCGTACCCACCACACGACAAACCAACTCAGGATCCAGATTAGGACCTGAGTGCAGCCATGCAACGGGTGACACCTCCGCACCACACTAGTTCAGATGGAGTGGAACAGTGTGAGGTTTTTTATGGTGGCTGGAGTGCCAGTTCTGCTACCATCCCCCTGGTTTTTCCCTGCAGGTTGGAGGGCCTACATGCAGAGCTGGATGCAGATTAACGTCATACCCCTGACGGAGCAATTGCAGATTTAGGGCCTTGCTCAAGGGCCCAACGAAGTAGAGTCACTTTTGGTATTTACATGATTCAAATCAGCAACCTTTCAATTGCCAGTGCAAATCCCTAGCCTCAGAGCCGCCACTCTGCCCATATAGTGCCAAGATAAAAATTCAAGATTATCAGTTTATTCTCTTTGCATCTCATACTTTAGGAAGTGGATGTTCTCTGATGCAATTTTTCATATGCTTTCAGTGCTCTGGGTCCAAGCCAGGACACATTAATGCGTTAAGCATGGGCATTATTAACAGCCTCTACTGTTTTGGGAAGGCTTTTCACAAATGTTTGGTGTATGTCTGTGGGAATTTGGGTCCATTCAACCAAACGAGCATTTGTGATGTAAGATACTATTGTTAGACATGAACTCCTGACTTGCAATCAACATTCCAATTCATCTCAAAGGTGTTTAGCAGGATTGAGGTCGGGGCTCTGTGCAGTCCAATCGAAGTTCTCCATGTCTATGAATCTGGGTTTGTGTTCAGGGCCACAGTAATGCTGGAATAGAAAAGGGCCTTCCTCAAACTGTAGCCACAAAGTTGGAATTATCTAAAATGCCTTTGTATGCTGTAGCATTAACAGTGTCCTTCACTTGAACCAAGGGGCCTCTCCCAAACCATGAAAAACGGCCTCAGACCATTATGCCTCCGGCACTGAACTTTATAGTAAGAATTATGTAGTCCACAGAGCAGTGTTCTCCTGGCATCCACCAAGCTCAGATCTGTACCTCAGACTGCCACATAGTGAAGTGTGATTCGTCATCCCAGAGTACACATTGCCACCACTACAGACTCCACTGGTGGCGTGGATTACACCACTTCAACTGATGCTTGTCATTGTGCATAGAGATCTTAGGCTTGTTTGCAGCTACTCTCCCATGAAGCCTATTTCTTAAAACACCTGATGCACAGTTCTTGTTCTGGTGTTGCTTCCACTGGCAGTTTCGGACTCCTGTTATGAGCAATGACACAGAGGATAGGCCATTTTTATGCAGTTTAGCACTAGGCAGCCCCATTTTGTGAGCTTGCGTGGTCCACTTGTTACATCTTAATGCTTCCACCTCACAATAATAGCACTTACGGTTGACCAATTTATAACTAGCGGAGCTGAAATTTTAATTATTAACTTGTAGCAAAGCTGGCATCCTAGGTCACAGCCACATTTAAAGTCACTGAGCTTTTCAGAATGACCCATTCTATTGCCATTGTCTGTCAATGGAGAGTGCATGGCTATGTGCTTGATTTCATGCACCTGTTAACAATGGGCGTGACTGAACAACTCAATAATTATGAGGGTTGACCACATACGTTTGGCCATATAGTGTATAATACCTAGGAATTAAGGAGTTGGAAACAGCTAACAAATTCTTCTTACTCTTCACTGGTCTTGAGTGGGTGGTGACTCAAACCTCCATATCCATCTACACCCCTTTCCCATCTATTGTCTGAATGAGCGTTTTCCTCTTAAAGTTAAAATGTGTATGATGGGTACTGGTAGAGACCACCAATGAGGATTTCAGATAAATATGCACAAGTGAGTATATGACAGCTGGGCATTGTCCTAAGATTTGGAAGATGTGTGCAGCAAGATTTACCTGGTGGGAGACATGAATGATATACAGTCAGACCCCTCAATTTAGTCCTAAAGACTCACTCCTGTGCTGAAAAATGCTGAAATGTCCATCATGATAACATGATGGCCATATTCAAAACCAGTGCCTATGCAAACAACTGTTCCTGAAATGATCAAAGTACAGCTGCTGGTTGCCTTTGTGACCTTATTTGTGAACCATCAAACATAACATTTTGATTATTTTGAGATCACCAATTTTTTTTACAGGGGGTCCTCGAGTTACGACACAGTTCCGCTCCTACAACAATAATGTAACCCGAATTTTGGTGTAAGTCGAAACACACTCTAGCCTAAGTAACTTACCTATCTTAACACATTTGCAAAATCATAATCTAGAACATAAAAACACAAAATCTAAGCCTCAGAAAAAGGAAAAGGACATAAATATACTGTATTATGTACTGTACTGTAGTAACAGAAAAAATGAGTGTAAAAAAATCCTTACCTTTATTCCTTCTCATGTCTCATTTTTTTTAAGTTTTTATGGGAGTGAGCGTTGTAAACTTGAAACGTTGTATGTCGAAACGTTGTAACCTGAGGACCCCCTGTATTTATTTTAACGTAACTGGGCACATTTTCCCAAATTGAATCCCTCTTTTTAAAAAATAAGTAAATGTTCTCAGTGCAGAACCGTAAAGTACACATAATAGTTTTGTTTCATAGCAACCATTCTGCCCGACTTTCTGGCTTAATACATCATAAGATGAGAAAGTTTAAGAACTCCCCAGGCCAGGTCAGTTGTCTTTTCTTACATAAGGATATCTTAGACCTGTCTGTGTGATATGCTGGCCCAAAGTCTACCATTGGAACACTGCAGTGTTTAAGCTGTCCTCCTGTTAAATAAACTTAGTAATTTTGTGACTAGCCTTCATTTAAAAATTAAGGGTTCTCTTTTAAAGAGGTGGTACTCATAGGATGGTTGAGTTGGGAGAGGGCTGTGTTAAACTGTGAAGCAGAGAGTATGATTGCTTGAATGTTGTAATGGGCATTTATGATCATTTGGGCATACAGTAAAAGATACTATCAGTAGGTTTTTGTACAGCATAAAAAACATGCAACATAATACATTAACAAATATAATCTATATATATAAAAGCCAAATACCACTGACTCACTCATTACAAAATCTCCCGAACCATAAGGACGTGTGACTTGAAATTTGGAATGTAGGTTATCCTTGGTCCATAGCTGCTCGCTAAGAAACGGTTTTAAAAATTTTGTGGTCCAAGCATGTTCTGTCTGCATGTCTGTCTGCATTTCACGAGAGAATTACTTAACAGATTAAGATCTGTTTGTGTTGCATAATTTGCTTGAACTTTCCGGTTGATTTTGCAACTTCTGTCATCGCGCTAAGTACCATAGTTCGCTTTCGGTACCAATGTATTTATGCAAATCCAACAGAGTGGCAGGGGACGGGGCCTTCCTCATTCACTTGCCAGCTTGTGTTCGAGTTGGTCTACGTCTCGCCACATGTTGCAATGCACCTCGCCTCCACTTAGCTAGCGATACCTGTTTTTTCAACAGACATTATCATCTGCAGATTGTTAAGGAGTAACGTTTGATGTTTTTGAGAGAGAGATCCATGTGTTTTAGAGGGTAGCTGCTCACTGCCAGAGATATCACAGCCATGTGCTTTTCTCCCCACGCAGGGAATGCTTTCCCGTCAGAGCTGAACACGATCAGATGCAGTGCCACGTCAATTGATTTTTAAAGTTTGTCCTGTTTCATTACTATGTGGGCAAAGCCACGGGGTACAGCTAGTACTCTATATACAGTGCATCCAGAAAGTATTCACAGCGCATCACTTTTTCCACATTTTGTTATGTTACAGCCTTATTTCAAAATGGATTCAATTAATTTTTTTCCCCAGAATTCTACACACAACACCCCATAATGACAACGTGAAAAAAGTTTACTTGAGATTTTTGCAAATTTATTAAAAATAAAAAAATTGAGAAAGCACATGTACATAAGTATTCACAGCCTTTGCCATGAAGCTCAAAATTGAGCTCAGGTGCATCCTGTTTCCCCTGATCATCCTTCAGATGTTTCTGCAGCTTAATTGGAGTCCACCTGTGGTAAATTCAGTTGATTGGACATGATTTGGAAAGGCACACACCTGTCTATAGAAGGTCCCACAGTTGACAGTTCATGTCGGAGCACAAACCAAGCATGAAGTCAAAGGAATTGTCTGTAGACCTCCAAGACAGGATTGTCTGGGGAAGGTTACAGAAAAAAGTCTGCTGCTTTGAAGGTCCCAATGAGCATAGTGGCCTCCATCATCTGTAAGTGGGAGAAGTTCGAAACCACCAGGACTCTTCCTAGAGCTGGCCGGCCATCTAAACTGAGCAATTGGGGGAGAAGGGCCTTAGTCAGGGAGGTGACCAAGAACCCGATGGTCACTCTGTCAGCGCTCCATAGGTCCTCTGTGGAGAGAGAAGAACCTTCCAGAAGGACAACCATCTCTGCAGCAACCCACCAATCAGGCCTGTATGGCAGAGTGGCCAGACGGAAGCCACTCCTTAGTAAAAGGCACATGGCAGCCCACCTGGAGTTTGCCAAAAGGCACCTGAAGGACTCTCAGACCATGAGAAACAAAATTCTCAAGATTGAACTCTTTGGTGTGAATGCCAGGTGTCATGTTTGGAGGAAACCAGGCACCGCTCATTACCAGGCCAATACCATCCCTACAGTGAAGCATGGTGGTGGCAGCATCATGCTGTGGGGATGTTGTTCAGCAGCAGGAACTGGGAGACTAGTCAGGATAAAGGGAAAGAGGACTGCAGCAATGTACAGAGACATCCTGGATGAAAACCTGCTCCAGAGCGCTCTTGACCTCAGACTGGGGTGACGGTTCATCTTTCAGCAGGACAACGACCTTAAGCACACAGCCAAGATATCAAAGGAGTGGCTTCAGGACAACTCTGTGAATGTCCTTGAGTGGCCCAGCCAGAGCCCAGACTTGAATCCGATTGAACATGTCTGGAGAGATCTTAAAATGGCTGTGCACCAACGCTTCCCATCCAACCTGGTGGAGCTTGAGAGGTGCTGCAAAGAGGAATGGGCGAAACTGGCCAAGGATAGGTGTGCCAAGCATGTGGCATCATATTCGAAAAGACTTGAGGCTGGAATTGCTGCCAAAGGTGCATCGACAAAGTATTGTGTAAAGGCTGTGAATACTTATGTACATGTGATTTCTCAGTTTATTTTTAATAAATTTGCAAAAACCTCAAGTAAACTTTTTTCACGTTGTCATTATGGGGTGTTGTGTGTAGAATTCTGAGGAGAAAAATGAATTTAATCCATTTTGGAATAAGGCTGTAACATAACAAAATGTGGAAAAAGTGATGCGCTGTGAATACTTTCTGGGTGCACTGTATCTTATATCTAGAAAACCCTATAGTAGTAACAGTATTAATAGTATCTGATAATGTCTATAAAATGTGTATAATGCTTATGAAATACTTATTAATACTTAATAGAATATATAATATCTTTTAATACCTATAATACAAAAACATACACCACCTGTCTATAATACGCTGCACACTATACAGTATATTACAATGCATATGTGACTGAGTGGTAGATACAATAGAGATCCTTTAGTACCAGCTTTGATTGTGTTAGACACAGTCCAGGAGTGGTCAGAGTTCTCACTTTTAACTCATGGCTCCAAATTTCGGGTAAAAATCCTACATAATGCCAATGCATTCATGTATGGTGTGAGCAAAACCTTTTTCAAAGGTCCAGACTCAGAAGTGGCTACTGCAAATCTTCATTTATGATTCTGCCATTACCTTGGATTAAGTGGAAAGCATCACGACTATAGGATAAATAGTCATAATGGAAATGTCATTCAGACACCATGTAGATTAAACATAAACTAAAGCCACTACAAAACCATCTATTCATTCATCTTCTAAACCTGCTTCAGGGCACCAGTCCATTGCAGGGTGAGCTCACAAACATGAGGCGTGCATACATACCTGTATACATGCATTAGGGCCAGTTTAGCATTGCCAGTCTACTGCATAATTAATTCATATCCCCTCAATAATGATTTGACTCTGTGACTTTTAGAGGACGATAAGCAGAGTGTGATAGTCTAGAAGGTTTGTACTTCCAAAGCAATCTTGATCATAATTAGGAGCTCTGCAATGGGCATGAATAGGCCCCTGACTTGTGCTGTACCAGAAGCAGAGACTGTGAGGCAGCATAGCCTAGAATTCAAGATTCTGGATGGGTGACAGCACAGCTGTAATTATAAAGCACTTTTTCATGGTGGGGAAAGCCTTGGCTGCCATCTGATATGAGAGAAAAAGAGGATATCTGTGTTTTAGTGTCTCTATGATTCTTTCAGCTATATTAAAAGTTTATTTTAAACTCACAGGAAAAAAATGTCAAAACAAAAGTAGCTTGTGTATTTTACTAAAGGGAAATACACAGTATGCCCTCTTTATTGCCGTGTCTGTCCCCACTCTGTGCGGTTAGTTGCTATGGAAACGCATCGAAATGAATAGATGTATGCGGTTGTGAAGCAGTGTGTATACTTCTGGGGCAGCTGCAGCAATGTGTACAAGTTGTATGAGTAACTTCAAAATGTTATCTTACCATATGTGTACTTCATTTAATTTATCCATCTATCAAATTTCAGAATTGTTTTCTTACTTACACAGCAACCTGGAAGTAGAGTAACAATATGCAACATTAGGATCAGGCCTGGATAGGGTGCCAGTCTATTATATGGCACACTAAAGCAAACTCCCAGCTTTTGTCAAATTTGTAGTTGGTAATGAACCTTAAATCATTTATTTGGGGTGTGATAGTAAGCTAGAGTCCCTGCATTAATGCACACTTGCACTGGTAGAGCACACAAACAGTAACCCATGCAACTCGTGGCTCCAAGCACTGCACAGGCTGAAAGGCTGACAAAGGAATACACACATTACATAAATGTCCGGCTAATCAGAGTCACAAAAGAGGAGTGTAATCTGGGGCTTTCTTTTTCTTTCTTTCAATTGTTTTAGTTGGATTGTTTGTACCTGCCTTGCTGTTGCTGCTTCTGCTATTCTGTCAACTTTCTCAGTAGATTTCCATGGTACTTGCAAGCTCTTTATTTAGTTTGTTGTGAATCTTCTTGTAATGGCTTGATTTCTTGTATAGCTTTGTATTGTGTTCTTCATTCTATTCATAGAATGGTGCTTATTGTGAAAAGTGTTATACTAAATAAACACCAATATGATTTCTGAAGGTACAGAGGGCATCTTATTAAAACAGTTAAGTGTTTGACTGGGAAACCCTTTCATAACCAGTGAAAATGATAATTTCTTAAGCCAGTAGTGTGTCAACTATTAGCACTTGCTGTATATAAAATGTGAAAATTTTGACAGTATTAAAGTCCAGTCACTGCTTTTTTCACCCTTGTGGCAAAGATTCTTCCATCATCCACATTTGTTTCACATATCTCTCATTTGGTACAGAACTATGAGCATTTTAGTATGCTTCACCAAAAGTCCAAGATAAAGGTGTCTTCAGGAGTCCAAGACCAATACTGGGGCATAATACATGTCTGCTTCACATCTGAATTACAAATAGTAGTACATGTGAGTCAGCCACTGCTTGCATAACCGTGTTCATTTGCCACTCTTACTGTTGAATTTGTCTTATTGTGCTACATTATGTAGTTCCCTGTGTAAGGTAGCAAATATCTGTTCAGCTGTCACAGTATCAAAGTTCTTATCTCGTAAGCATTGTGAGTGTTTGTGGAGACTCTAATACTGCCACAGAGATGTTACTTTTAAAACCTGGTCTTTAATGCATCAGTCCCAAGGGATTTTGTGTCACCATAGACCTATAAGAAGGTGAATATCTTGGTAACAAATGTTATATTCACTAAGATAATCATTGACTGGGGCTTATGATTTACTTCTTTGTCCTAAGGTGGAGCTTTAGTTACAACTGCTGCCTCACACATCCATGCCTGGCCATTTTCTGTGGAGTTTGAATGTTCTCTCCATATCTGCGTTCCATTTTCTTCCCAAATCCCCGAAGAGGTGCAGGTTAGGTTAAAAGAGTGACTCAAAAGTAGCCTGTAATTTGAGCGCATGCAGGTGTGTGAGTTTAGATGTACTGGTACTTTGTCCTGGGTTCTTTTTGTCTTGCACCCATTGATGCTGGGATAGGTTCTGTGTCCCCAGCACTGCTGTATTGGATTAAGTGGGTCTCATAATGTATATCTCGCTATTATAATAAAAAAATCTTGGGACGAGACGTGACTTTTTCAGAGAGATACTTTCACGTCCTGCGAGACAAGACTTTGTGCCAAGAGATTTAACCACTCCCTGGGGCGGAAATAAAAGTCAAAGAGTAGAACGTCGTAAAGAATTCAAAAACGTTGGCGCGATACACATGCAGAGCAGGTCAGAGATAATGGAACAGTGAAAAGAGATCGAACATATTGTTCAGATTTAAACATTAAGTTGGAGACTTGTAGATCGTCTAATTCGTGTTGCCATCAGGGAAAAGTAGTGATTCTTCCCAATGAAGAGGCCTACTCGTGAGATTTGTTGTATGGTGAAAGTGAAATCCACATACGCAAGCGGCAGAGACACAAAGTGGCTGGTGCGTAGTGCAGGCCAGGGGGGTTGGAGAGTGAAGCGAGCAGGGGGTGAAGCCCCCTAGTATATTTATATTTTTGTGTTCCTGCCCCTATAAGGTAGTTCACATGGGAAGGTGCTTGTGAATAAAAAAGACAGCTAACAACATACACCATACGGATGCTGTTTCACACTGCATTTGAAAGCTTGCACATTATTCTAAGTGCTAGACTTCATCTGTGTGCCTTGAGTACTCATGTAGTGGTGTAAATTAGCTGTTCACAGTTGGAGTGCTTGACCTAGGATTTCTTTTTGACAGATAACAGATAAAGAACTTTTTTCTTGTTTATACTGCAGAGACGATGACTACTAAACAATGCTTATATTATCAAATATGATTTGCAGATATCCCAGTGGGCTCTACCTGTGCACCATGTGGCAATTTGTGTGAGTAAAGGATGCAGCCAACTGTTCAGGGGGTTGATAACTTTCTAGTTCATTAGCTAGACTTAAAAACGCTAAGCTTTCAAAGCTGCTTACGCCCTGTGAGCAGGTGAATTGGCAACTGAAAGCCAGAGAGCACAACATCTATAAATAGCTGTTCTTATTCTACCTGCATTTGCAGAAAAGTGGTACGTTGTAAAGAAGACATGTGCCAGTAGTGCCTGAGCAGGCATGTTGTTCAGGATAAGTATTTGTTGAGTATATTACAATAGCTTACTGCAATATATTTTTAAGAAGGAGAAAAAAAAATGTTGCCCCAGCTTAAAGCTTTTGAAAGCTTTTTGAACCTGTCAGGGAGGCACTTATCCCAAAAGAGCTGAGATGTGCAAGTGAGGACCAGTGACGCAAAGCAATCAAGGCAGGCCAGTGCAGGAGAGACAGTTTCAGCATCAAGAAAGAAAAAAAACAGAACATTTTAAGTTTAATATTAGATTTGGGCATCTCTGTATTTGAGATAATTGAGTTGTATAGGTGGAGAAAGAAGGTTGTATGCTGTGCATTGTTTTAAAGACTAAAACATAAATGTATATATTTTTTTTTAGTTTATTCTTCAGATTGAGCTGAGCAGCATTATTTAACTCATCAGTTCAGTCAATTCATTCATCTGTTGTCTGAACCCACTTTTCCCAAACAGGTTTTGGGATTCCAAGACATTGGTCCACCATAGAGCACACTCACATAGACCTTAACACTGACAAGCCAGGCTAAAGTGCTGAACTATGGGAGGAATCCCAAGTCCAAAGAAGGTAACATCTAAACAACACACATAAGGTGCCCAAAACGGGAATTAATTTGATGTGCTGCTACTACAGTAATGTACCTTCCTCAGTTGTTAATCTTTGTTGTTTGCAGTGAATTTCAAGGTGAATACTCTCATAAAGATGTTTACATGGCAGTTTACTTAATATTGCCCATAGGGCAGGAATAGCAGTGAGGCAAGAAACTGGTGAATGTGTCAGCTCTTCACTTTACAAATAAGACTGGGAAAAGCATGGCCTACAGGTACTATGTGGTATATAAATGCTACACAGCAGCATGCATGTTGGCATAGAGGAGCAAAGTGAAGCTTCTGGGTATTTTAGAAGCCTGGCATCAGTGGATTTGGATTGCTTTGTTGTTGGGGTTGTGGTAAAACAAAAACAAAAAAAAAGCTGAGTGCCAGGTCGTCTGTCTTAGGGTTTTTAAATGAAAAGACAAGCCCTGAAGAAAATTCAGAAATAATTCAATTTATAGTCATTGTACCTTACTGTATTGGTGCCAAAACAAAAAAAGAAAAACTTGTGGAGTTGGTTTTGATAGGTCAGATCACATATGAAGCAAATTATGAATCTGCTTTGTATGGCATTTATATTGATATCAGGGAGTTTAGCAAAAGGTGGTGGCTTCTTAGGTATTGTAAAGTGCTTTCCTCAGATGTCTTGTATTAGAAATGTCATTTATAAACAAGAAGTGTTGTCCCATTAATAAACTGGTACAGTTGTCATACCAGACTGTGACACAACAGGTCAGTAGATTTCCACCATTCTCCCATAGAAATTAGTGATGGCGTGGAGTTGACAAAATCACTGATATATTTTGGGAGATTTCCCAACTCAAAGCAAGATCTCATAGGATTTCTGAAACTAAACAGATGAGGATTTGGTCAAGTCTTTGGTAGCCAACCTCAACTTTTAAAAAAAGGTTTAACAGTGATGGTAAACCTGATTAACTATAAAATTAAAACTTTAGAGTTTTTTTTTTAAATAATTTACTACTGCTGGCTAATAGTGTAATGAGACTGGGTGTAGATTGCTGTTTGTGTGCAGTTTGCACGCCGTATATTTGCTAATGTGTTTTTTTTTTCCTTCACGTGCTCTGGCTTATTCAGTTTTAAGTTTGGTTTCTTAGTGATCTTGAACTGGCCTGGCATGATCGAGTATTGCGTGTGAGTACTTTCATTGATGAATGAACGAGGCATCTGCCTAGGGTTGTATCCTGTGTTGTGCCTGATGCTTCCAAAATGCACTTTTTTAATCCCTTCATCCCTACACTGGATTCAGAAAATGGATGAATGGATGGATATCTCAAAGCAAGACCACACTCTGTGATTCAGAGGCCAAATATGTATTGGAAATAATTTCATGTACTATCTGAAGAAATCAAAGAGAGTAAAAGGGCAAAAAATCTTACTTTGCACTGCATTTTATGCAAGTTTTGGAGGCATTTATAATGAATAGAGTGCAGCTAAGGCACTTACCTATATGCTTATTATTATGCATTTCAATAAAAATGCAAAGCTCTTTTTTCCAAAACTGGGCTGAGGCTCATCTTTCATAATCCCCACTGAAGATGCTTTCATCTTTAGTTTTAATATTGAAACTAATGCGGCTTTTCAGAGACACCTTGGAGTTGTGTATAACACTGTGCATTTACAGAGTTCAGGGACCTTTTTCCAAGTAGCCTGGTCACTTTCATGTTGGGAAGGCACCCAGTGCTGCCATCCTGGGAACATGGATGGTGCCAAAAATAAGCGCTTTGGAGACAAACTACTTATGAACTCATTGAAATCAGTTGAGTGCTTTCTTTTTTATTTGTTCAGCGCTTCCTCACTCACTGGCACAATAAAATCCCTCTATATGATATACCATTCAACTCGTCTTGATGTCTAGTTATGCAAGGCATTGAGCTTTTTGGGGTTCCCTCCTGTTTTGACCCTTTAGATCCAAATTATGCTCATTTTTAGGGCATTTTTGGACCATATTTTATGCCGTAAATTACACCTTTATGATAAAAATGAAACCAATAGGTGTCTTCAGCAGAAATGATTAGAAACACTTAAAGTTGTCCATGCCACATCAACTGACCCCAGAGGCTCACCCCTAAAGGGATACAAGGAGTCAAATGTACTCCTTTTCACAAAACTTCAAAGAAAATGGGGATTAGTGCTCTCTCTCCTTCCATGATTCTTTAGAAAATGTTCTGTTGAGTTAAATGAGCTAGGTTTAGCCTTGATGTGATCCATGATGTGATCTTTTTATCCTGCAATTCAGAGACAGTTTTCAAGAAACAGTCTCTGTTTTACATGGAAGTAAGTTCCAGGGAGCTACACACCGGGCAGTGCTACTTTAATGAATTAAGTCTATAACATTAAAAATGGGCCAGCCCCCTTGATAATTGTTTTTCACTCCCTCTTTGCTGCGGCCCCATAGACTCGCATTTCTAGCACACATCCCCTGGGTAGACAAAGTGTCAGCTTGAGCTGTGTTATTTAGAAACACTTTGTGTTAAATGGGCAGTTTATTGTGAAATTCAGTGTTTGTTGAAGATGATGCACAATCAAACGGAGGGCTCGGCCCCGCCACTCTCTAGCATCAGTTGTTAAATGCTTTGAGTGCCTGATCCCCTCTGGTCTCTGAGCACAATCATTCCCTTCTTTGACCTGACCTAAATCACTCTCTAGATAGGACACTGTTGATTGTTTCCCAAACTGTCCACCTTGAAAATTCAAATGCTGAGTACATTTTGTATTGCTCTCACTGAGTCTATAACTGCTGGAAGCCTCTCATTCTCTTCTTGCAGAAGATACCCGTGGATACCTTATCTTATACAGTAAACTATCAAGCTCTTCCTCATCAAGGGCCTGTATGTTAAGTAAAACGTCATTCATTAGCTATATGACATTCACATACAGGAGCCTCAGAAAGTGTACCTTTCTCCATTAATGATAACAATCTGATGGGCCTGGACAAAAATAACACATGAGATGTCACATTGCTTATTGACATCTCCAAAAAGATGCTCCATTTTAAGGAAGAGGCCAGGAGGTTAGACACATGGTGTTAGAAGAGACAAAATGTATGCAAAAGTGAAGTGGTCAAAACTGAGGTTAATCAGCACAGCCACCTGCCTTCAATGCAGCTATCAAAGATCAGAAAGAGCACCTTGAAGCTTTACAGGAGTGCACATTAAATTTCAATGTCCAAATAGTTTCACTGGTGTAGCTGTCTGCTGTGGGCACTGACAAGCATTGGTGCTTAACTCAGATTACCACAGAAATTATGCATACTTCATATAGGGAAAATCCTTATGTTCTCATTGCTGGCATAGCCTGGCAGTGATTAATTTGGGTTGGATTGTGCCAGATCCTCTTCTACATTTCACAGGTTTTTGATTTCAATATGTGTTCTGTAAATTATTTCAAATGATCCATCAGTTATCTTTAATAAATAGTGTGGTGCTTGAATTCTATCATAAAAAAAGATGGTATAGTTGCTTGATCTCAGTTAAAAGATTAGATTGAATGTCAGAAGATAATCGTATAGCCTAGGAAGCATTAGCCATTTGTTTTATGTAAGTATTCTGCTTGCTAGATGCAAAATGTCCAAAAGAAGTCAAATTTTTCAAGTTGAACTATAATGAGAATATATCCAAATTTATTACATCTTCCTATCTCATCTCATCTCAAGCTGCACCTTAACTGTCTACCATTTGTTGTTTGCCTTTTTTTGTTTTTTCTAATCCATAATGAAGTATGTGTCGCTCTGATGAAATGCTTTTGTTGCTTCTACTCTGTCTAAAGCAATGTTGACTGTTTCTAATACACATGCACTTGATATATGCTACAGTTTTCTTTTTTTTTTTTTTTTTTTTTACAATAATTGCTCTTATTATTTGTAAACTAATTCATCCATTTTCCACTATTTTTATATCAAAGTGGGACACAGTTGAGAACTGAATACATGATGGGCATCAAATCGTCAAATGAGTTTGTAACGTGCAAGCTGAATGCTGGGAAAAAACAAAAAGATTTAAAAGACACTTCTGCCACATTAGCTTTGGAGAGCACAATGCTATCTACCCACACTATAATTTCTTTAGTTCCAACCAACTCTTCCGCTGACCTCCATGTTGTATGTGGTGCTGCCCCTTACAATTCTGCATTAAGGTTTGGCAAATTTGTTGAGGTGTACATAAACCTTAGAAACTGTTCTGTTATGCAGCATTCAGTAATGCCTCATTAAACGTGTTCTATTGTTTCTCAGAAAAGATGGTGGCAGGAGTTTTGGGGGACTGCTCAAAATATAGCAATGCAAGGATGCTTAGCCGTTGGCTAATTCACAAATATAGAAATGCATGTTTATCATAGATATTGCATTATATTTTAGCTTGAATGGAGGCAGATGGCACAGTCTTAATATTATCAATGCTGCTCTGATAAAGCACCTCTGTTCTTCACGTTCCTAGATTTCAAGTCAACAATTCTGAAGTCCTTACAAATATTTCTTGCCATTGTGAAAGTGAAGCTAAACAAAAGCAAAACCTTTTGGGCACATGCTCACCACCATCCATGTTGTCCGTGACCATAGTACCTAAACACCTACAACAGTCTTCAAGCAAAACTCTAACAAACAGCAACAGATTTGTGTTATGGAGGGCAATTCAATATTACAATTATAACTGCTTCCATATTTGTACTCTTTTAGCACTCAACTGTTGTGTTGCATTTATTACCTGATATTGTGTTTATTGTGTAATTTTTTATTCATTGTATTAGTTGTCATTATTATAAGTTTGTTTGTATTTTGTTAATGTTGCTCATCTCTGGGAGAAGTACAAAAAAGAATTTCATTGTACTCAACACATGTGACAGTAAATTTGAACATGAGTGAGGTTGAAGTAACGTGACGAGGATCAAACAGCAAGTCAGTGGTTCTGATTGAAACAGAAACTTGGTTCTTTCATCCATCCATCAATTATTTAACCTCTCTTTTCCATTGCAAAGTCCGTGGAAGTAAAATCTTTTGTTGGCAGCATTTGGCATAACGCTAAATGAAATGCCAGCCTATAACAATGATGTAGTATAAGCTAGTAAACAATACTAGTAATAACAGGTGGATTTATTACCAATCAACCTTTATATTAAGAAGGACCAAACTTGAGGGTTGTGTACTGGCAGTAGGTGTTTCTGCTTTGATATCCCTCTACTGCCCTGCTTTGTGAGGGAGTGTGTTTGTGTGCTTTCTCATAATTCAAAAATCTTGAGTTAGGACCCTTTATTTAGTTTTATCTTACATATCTTGCTACCCACATCAGCATTTGTCATTGTGGATGAGTCATTTGTTTTGATTTTGATAGTGTCGTTTTTGCAAGAAAGGTATTTTTTTTTATCTTGTATTGCCATCTTGGCGCTTGCTTTGTGATGCAATTTGTGCCTAGACCCGCTAAGAAAGTTGCTGCCTAAAGTAAAAATGCCTCACATCTTGATATCACCACTTTTTCTACCATAATTGTTGATTCGTCTACCCATCCATTGTCTAACTTTCTTATCTAGCTCAGGGTTGTAAAAATCCTGCATTTCTCCTTGCAAGTATCATGTACAATAAGGGAACTAAACCTGGACAAGACTCATTTGGGGTCACCATAGCTTTTGGATTTGGAAGGAAAAGCTGGAGAACCCACAGAAACATCCACACAGACATGGTGAGAAAATGCAAACTTGACACAGAGATGTTTGTGCAAGATTTCATTTGATGGACTGTTATTCAGGTCTGGTTCCAGTTTCTACCTATTGCTGAAGATCATATAGACCAAGAAAACACTGGATAAACAATTAGTGCATCGTCTATATTTGATATTTTGTTCTTCCCATATGGCATGAGTAAATAACTTAAGTACGCCCTGTCTACTTTAGTTGTTTCTCTGACATTATTTAAATAGTATGCCCTGTACGTCTTCTTTACAGAATACAAAGATGATTGCAGTTAACAAAAACAATAAAGGCCTGGAATGCTGAGCTTGTTATGTTTTTTGCAAGGTCTGTATTTTCTATTTAGCTGAGTTATAATTTCTAGAAAGAATAGCAAAGGCAGTTAATAAAAGGGATGTCTTCAAGGCTTAGCAGATCTGTAACTCCTCTTTAATGATGACACGATTTCTTTATGTTCTCTTTTAGATCCATTTCTATTTTTGCTTCACAAGTTTGTGTAGTGACAATAGATAGATAGATAGATAGATAGATAGATAGATAGATAGATAGATACTTTATTAATCCCAAGGGGAAATCCACATAATCCAGCAGCAGTATAGTGATACAAAAAACAATATTAAATTAAAGAGTAATAAAAATGAAAAAAAAAAAAAAAAGATCCTGTTTATCCTTTAACCGAGACAAGCATTCTCAAAGCAAATACTGAAATTATTTTGCTTTTATTTAAATCGACATTTAATTTTTATTTAAAGCTCTTCATTTAGTATATGAATGATAGAACTGAAGAGATAAATGTACTACCAATACAAGCCCATCAATTAGTATGTAAAGACAAATACATTTAAAAGTAGAAAGGTACAAATCCACATTAAGTTGTTCATTTATTTATTTTTGTGAAGAATAAATTATGTGTAGGAGATGCAATGAAATGGTGAGAAGCACTGCCACCTCGTGGATATCTGATACAGCCTATGTGGAGTTTGCATGTTCTCTGGTTGCTTAGGTTAATTGACTGTGTGTGAATGTAAGTATGGATAGGGTCTGGGTCTGTATACAGCTGGACTCTGCAGTGGACTGGTGAGTTTTCTGGCTGTTTCTCTGCCCAGTGATTTCGGCATAGGCTTTTGTCAATCATAACTCTGAATCAAATTAAGCAAATATAGCAATATTATTGTACAAGTAACAGCGCACTGCACAATAACGTGCAGTGAATACACTTGACTTGAGCATTCCTAGTTTTCCTCCTCTTTCTCTGTATGTTTACCATTTGTTTGCTCAGAGGTTGATGCGCTTGCTCCTTCCTGAGCAGCTCTTCTTTTTTCCATCCTAGCGGTCTGCTTCTTCTCTTCTTTCATCAGCATCTTTTTGCATTAAAACTGATTTAAGTCAGTTTTTATGTTGCAATTACTAAGTATGTTTTCTTTAATATTTCACTTAAGCTGGCACTTAAGTCTTCAAATTGCCTTAAGAGTGATTTAAGATATGAAGAGGTAGGGGAAGTGACGGCGAAGGTGGTAGGCATGAGAACCACGCCGCACGGCCGCCTTGCTGGCCGCTGTCGAGAGTTGATTCTACAATAAAATAAAAAGAGGAATAACCTTGGAGGTCAATCATCACCCTGAAAGCGTGTAATAGACATCACATAGTATACGTGTATCAAATTTCAGATCAACAGGTCAAACGATTTGCGAGCTACAGGTGATTTAAAATCCTGGACCGACAAACAGATGGCCATGGTAGGGTATTACATAGGAAGATGTTATGATGTGCTGGGGTGTTTGATTGGACTGTAAGTTATTTGTTTCCCACTTCAGTTACCACCACTTATTAACATTACAAGTCTGAGCAAGTTAGGTATTCTACTTGTAGAGAATATGTAGAAATGATTTTACTACACTTGTGTGGTTATCTGGTGTTATGTTTGTACTAATGTTAAATCTATAAAATCCTAAGCCTAAAAGTGCAATGATTTTGTGCAACAATTTTATGTGACATTTTTATGTCACTTTTTTGTCACGCTTTAAATCGGGCTTATTTTAAAAACTACATATACTGTATATGTTTGATATCATTCTTTTTAGAGTTTATCGAACTTTAATGTGATGTTGCTAGATTTTCAGACTCTTATTCCATTTTTAAATTATAAACTAAAAAATATCAAGAACTCACATCCCATGAGAGGAGACTTTGTGCCAAGAGATTTAACCACGCCTGGGGCTGGAAATAAAAGGCAAAGAGTATGACAGCTGCTGTACAGGCTTTTAAATGTTCGAAGCACTGCGTGAGATGCAGATCACACGGCACAGCAGCAGCTGATTGAGCAAAGAGGAGGTTAAAAAAAAAACTGTATTTGTTTCCCATTGTGTTACCGTTTAAGAGGGGGTTTCAGACAAGTGACCACGTCTCCTTGGGGTGCGGTCAGCCCCCCTCTTCACAACAAGAGCGGCAGAGACACGAAGTGGCTGGTGGGTACCGCAGGCTCGGGGGGTTGGTGAGCGAAGCGAGCATGGGGCAAACCCCCTAGTGTCCTTTATAAATTTAAAATGTATTCATTTTGAATTATTTGTGATGAATCTGTTCATATAGCAATTGACAATATGGAAAACACAGCATCTTTCCTATGGTAAGGCAGAGTGTCTGTAAAATACATAAATATCAGTATAAAGGTGCACATATATGCTTTCTGTAAGTCAAATACTAAAAGTTCTGTATGGCAAGCCATTTGCCAATCCACACAGTGTAATAATGCAGGATCGCTGTGAGAAAGAACTTAACCTGACAGCAGCAG
The DNA here is from genome assembly GCA_026402145.1 of Polypterus bichir lapradei. Classification (NCBI taxonomy): domain Eukaryota; kingdom Metazoa; phylum Chordata; class Cladistia; order Polypteriformes; family Polypteridae; genus Polypterus; species Polypterus bichir. The sequence continues at coordinate 13,766,972 of JANRMT010062846.1, read as the reverse complement.
GCATAAAAGTGGAACCAACCTGGGAAATGCTTGACTGCCACATCCCTCTTGCACCAGGGTAGTTTTAAGACGACATGTGACATCTCAGCATGATGTTGGAATGTGGGAGTAAAAGGTAAACTCTAATAAATACTGGGAGAATATGCAAATTCTTCTTAGAAAGAAACCTCACAGGGAATAAAGCTGTTGAATTGTTTAAGAGGTGATATAGCCCTTTACAATTTTAAAAACTGTCAATTTTAATTTCTCAAAAAATAAATATCAATGAAAGACAATTTAATTGTTTTTACTATTTACTGAAGGGTCCTGGGAGACTGGAAAAACAGAGTGGCTGTGTCTGGAGGTTCCGTATAGAGGTACTGGGTTGAAAGGATGTCTGCCCTTCTTTCTCTTTGTCATGTCTTAGAGATTCATGGCCTCTGTTTGCCCTAAAAACTGAGCTACTGTGATTGAAAGCCCAGTTCTCCAGGCTTGACATTGTATTACAGATGTCCCATTAGTCTGGGATTTTGGGAAGTGTTCCTGGTAGAACACAGTACTTTTGACATTTTTAGAGGTTATACATGGCAACTAAATAATGATAACAAAAAAGTCTAAGGACATGGCTTTATCTCACGAGAAGTGTGACATAGTGGCTATGGCTTTGTAACCCAAAGTATAAGCAGTCACCATCACAAACTTAAAGCATTAACCTGAGCACATCAACTACTGTACATATGGCAGAGCTACAGTTAATAGAAACTTAAAAGTACTTAGACAGGCTTAAGCATCGAGTATTTAATATAAACAGCTGCTGTAAAACATACACTTTGTTGTTCTCTAGTGTTAGGCGTAGAAGTTGCTATATGTGGATGATGTGAGGTCACCTCTATCACCTTCCAGTAAGGTACTCCCATACCAGCCAGCTTGTGTTACAGTACATTTAATTAAGCCACAGTCCCAGTGCTGCCTCATGGAGATCTGAAGAGGACAACTCTTTTCTCATGAAACACTGTGTGGGGAATTGCCAAAGCAGACAGCGCTGACTCAGAGAGAGAAAAGCATCACGAGCTGCGTCCTTTACTCTCTGTGTGTGTGTGTGTGTGTGTGTGTGTTTTTATGGCTGATTCTACATTTTATTTGTCACCAAACAGTTTTTGTTCCCAAGTTACAAGATGGTTCCCGGACTTTCCTTTTCTCAGAAATGAGAAGTGCATACTTTAAAGTCTTCAGTGGGAGGACATTGCTAGCTTTTATTCTAATAAAAGTCAGAGTGATAGTTTCCTTTTTAATGGTCCAGGAGAGTGACCGTGGGTTTTTAGCTTTGCTTTTTTGTATTGCTAAGCTCACTCTGTTGTATTCTGTTGACTTAACGTGTTAAGAAAATAAACGCTTAGGCATATCGTGCTCTGCTGCCATCATTTCCAGGCTCTCTGATTACTTCCTGTCTCATCCACATACTCTGTCTACTGGTTTAAAGTACCCATTGACATCAATGTGCCACTGTTCAGTTGATACTTGTGTTACATTCAATATTTAGTTTTCACCCCAATATCCCACATTCTAAATCCAGCTTGTATTTTTCATTTTAAGTAGCAATCTGAGTAAATACATTCTGTAAGCCCACCTGGCTGTAATACAGCTTTGCCACTTGCCATTTTGATAGGATGAGGAGAGTTTGTGTGGCATTCTACGTGTTGACCTACAGCACTCTTGGAACATTTGGCAGCCTTTAGTCAAGCAACCCTTTAACTGCTTTTTATGAGGATAATACGATTTGAGCTTTTTAATCTTCTCTTTGGGTCTCATCTTCTTAATCACAGATGCTCCTAATCAGTAGTGTGTTAATGTGTCATGCAGCTGTCAGTCACTCTCTTGGTAATCAGTAAAACAAGTGACTTTCCTGAGTGTCACGTCTGATTTTCTTCTTTCTCTTTAGACCACTGCTAAATTCTTCAATAAAAAATATGCATGTTCTTGTTATTGTCAGGAATGTGTTAATAATTTGTATTTGCATTCTTTTTTTTAAGAATGATCATTTTTGTCTCTGTTTTTATTTTTGTTGTTTTCATGGTGATGTATTCATGTCACCATTTTCTGTTTGTTTTCCAATGGGTGTCTCTATTTTGTGTGGTGCTCCCATTTTGTTTCCTTGATTGTTATAATGCTGTGTGGTTGCTGGGCACACAATGCCTGCCTTAAAGACAAATAAGATGGCTGTTTGCACTGGAAGTGTCTGAATGTTGAAGGAAAGAATGTAAGAGACTTGTGTTCCAGCTGTTCAAAAGATAAATGAAGAGTTCCTCATGTGGTTTTGATTTCAGTTTTATTTTTGTACAAGAGTTTAGATACATTTTTGGGATAGTCCCTAAAAGAATAACAGCTTGTCTCTGGCACACAAATGATTAAAAACTGTTCAGTAAGACTCACTTTCTAGTCCTCTTTGAAAAAAAGAAACAGTCATGTGCATAGCTTCTAGAATCCTGCAAGACATAACTGCTGTTTTGTACATTTGCAGAGCATTTGCTGGTTCTCTTGAGGTTAATAGTGGCTCACAGATGCCTTAACACCACCTCAGGTTAGAATATAAAAGCTACAACTGCCTTCCTCTCAGTCAATTAAAGCAGGCAGTCTCTGTTGCTGTTCAAACCTTGTTTTAACAAACGCTTCATTTCCCATTTTTAATAATATAAATTACTTGACAGCCCCACAGTGACAGAGAGTCAAAGATAAAAAGCTTCATGTGCTTTGCTGGCCACCATTCAGCCCTCTGTAGCGAGATGAACATTCCTGAAAGTCTCTGAGTGATGAAGAAGTTAATGACACTACAATGATAGGAAGTATAGCTGAAACAGACCCACAGATTCAAATCTTACCACTGATCCACCATATTATTTAACAACTTTTAAGGTTTGGAGAACAAATTGCAGCCTTTCAAGTAACGAATTCCAGAAAAATTAAAAGGTTTAATTTAAGGTGCTAGGGCAGAAGAATATTACATTGCTTCCTCTGTGTATTCGTAATTCATCAGTGTGAATGAACCTTATTTTATATTCATTAAACATGAAGATTATGGTGGAGCCTGTGCAAAATCAAATTGTCTTGTCCAGCTCACTGAGTTTGCAAATTTCTATAGATTTATAGGGTCATTATTGTCATGAGTACAGTGAAATTCTTATTTTCATAAGCTAATCAATATGCAGTATCTCGTTTCCTTCCATTTCTTACGACGGTTGGTAAGTCATTTGAGTGACTGGGGGTGAGAGTGGGCCCTGTGATGGATTAGTTTTTTCTCCATTATTGGTACATGCTTTGTGTGTAAGGCTGATGAGAAGTACACTGGCTCCCCATGACACTGTAATGGGGAAAAAAGTTACAGAATATGATAGGTATATTTTGAGAATCACAGTGTATACTCAATATTTTGAAACTGAAAAACTTCACATCTGTGTGCCAGCCCAGAGAAGTTAGTGCATTTGTAAAGAACATTTACCCAGAATAACGTTTAAATTTCCTCTCAAATAAGACAAAGTGTGCACAGTATTACCTCTTCATTTTCTGTTCTCCTTCAGAAAGGTAACCCTTTAAAAAACTCCTCATTGCAGCTCAACAGTGCCATGGTAAACTGGCTGTAATAGTGCAATGGTCCTGTAATGTTCATCCCAGCAACGGTCACTTTGCTTGACTATGTAGCTAATGGTATTTCACAATGGGTAGTTTCCCTAAAATAAAGCAATACGTGAAGTTTCCAGTATTTTATCTAGTAGCTATTAAAAACAGACTTCCATCAAAAGCCGGACTTATTTACAACATGGATTTCACAAAGTTCTGGAACCATTCTTTAGGGATTTTGGCCCAGTGTTACTCAATAACTTCAAGAGGTTCCCGCAGGTTTTCCATCCTCACATTCATGCTGAAAACCACCATTTCTAACTTATCACAAAGGTGCTCTGTTGGATTCAAATCTGGGGATTATGTGATGCCATTAAAATAAAGTGAAGTCACTGACATGTTTATGAAACTCCCCTGAAATGATGCTTGCTTTTGACATTATGTGGTATGCTGTGGGAAATATCCATTTTAAAAATGGTAGACTGTGACCATAAAGGGACACCCATTGTTAGGCACAGTTCACAGATATTCTGTTACATTCAAATGTCACTCAGTTGGTTTTAAAAGACCTTATATATCACAATAAAACATTACACTCTCACAACCAGTCCGGTAGGGTGGGTCAATGGATTCAAACTGTTTACTTCAATTCATAGCCTTACCATATAACATCACCGCATAAACTAAGATTCATCAAACCAAGCAGCCTTTTTTCTATCTTCAGTCATCTAGTTTTGATGATCACGTGACCATGGTTAGCTGTACCTCCCTGTTCCTAGTTAACACTAATAGGACCCAGTGTTACCTCTTCTGCCTTACCCTGCTGCTTCAAGGTTTTAGGTGTTAGGCATCCATAGATGGCCTTCTGCACACCGCTATTGTAAAAAGCTGTTATTTGAACATTTTGTGTGTTTGTGGCTTTTCTATGAGCTTGAACTAGTTTGGCCATTCACCTATGATCTCTCAAGTGCTTTCAGTCCCAGAGCTGCATCTCAATGGATATTTTCTGTTTATTGCAACATTCCCCGTAAACTGTAGACCATGAGGATCCCAAAATAGCATCTTCTTCTGAGACACTGAAACCACCATGTCTAGCACCAATATTCATGTTTCACACGTCTCATGTTTTGTCCATTTTAATGTTTGGATGAATAACACTTAAACCCCTTGACCATGTCTGTATGCTGTATGTACTGAGCTGTTACCATCTGACTAGCTGTTTGGATCTGTAGGCCTCAGTATATACATTAATGAGCAAGTGGACATCATAACACGGCCACTGAATTTATGTAATATTTTAATTTGTGCGTGTAGCCTGTTTTTAAATATTGTATATCTGTGTATTATGGTTGTCCAGAATGTTCTTTTATATTGGTTCAGAAAACTTAGTAACATATGTTGATTTTTCCTAACCTGCTTAATCAATTATGGGGTCATGGGGAGATTTTGCTGGCTCCACACAGACAGTCCTGGAGCTGTGAGTCAGCAGCACTAACCTGTTTACCCATAGAAAGGGGCTTGTGGATGAAAAGTAATTTCTTGCTGACGGTGTCCCACATTGCATCTGCTCTATTCAAATGCCAAGTAATAGCACAGTTAAGCTCTAAAGGTTGGGTAAATTTACAATACAGGTGCTGAATGACTGCATTTGCAGTTAAGTAATCATAAATGTATGTTCACAGGAAAAATACACTTCATAGATATGCCTGTACCTGCAGTATTGGGAGAAATGCAGGAATCAACCCTGGAAAAATGAAGCCAGTTACTCACAGGGCCCACTCATGCACAGACACTCCCTCACCCACGGTCAATTTAGAGTCACCAGTCCACCTACCATAGATATTTTTTGGCAATGTGGGAGGAAGAACCGCACATAGATGTGGATAATGTGCAAATTCCACATGGTTCCATGGTAACGTGCTCCGTGAAATTAGTAATATCAAATATAAGTGGATGCTGAAGGGATTAGATGCTGATTTCCTCTTTATTCGAGAAGGTAAAGTGGATATGATAGGATGTGATATGATCTTCTGTCAGTAGTTCAATAAAGTTTACTGTGTTTCTAGTATCAGCTTTTTTGACATGGGTGTTTGATGAGTGACTTGGCTGCAGCTGACTGCATTTGAGTGTTGCGTGAGTTTGGTAGTTGTCTGAAATTATGAAGCTCCACTTTAATGAGGAATTTGCCTTGACCCTTTTGTTTGAATCATCTCTGGCAGCAGTCCAGGTTCTGATTGATTATAAACCCCGACTCAGGTTCTGCTGCTTTTTATGTTAATAAATTCCACCAGCTGAGTCATTTTTAGGGCTTTCAGTACCTTTTTAAGCTTGCAAGTTTCCTTTTTAGCTTTCTATCATTTTTGTTTTTTATCATTCTTACTTTTCAATGTCCTATGAGGGTTATGAGCTTTTCATTGAACGCTGTGATGATTTGCTCTGTACACATAAACCCTTGAAACACCAGTGGACTTCAATTCAAATGCTTGCCTCATAGAATTAGTATTTCTCATAAAGAATGTCTTACGTTGAGCTTTAAGGCTGGTGATGATTTAACTGGACCGTAACTCTCAAGGGTGTGGGTTTGTTCAGCACTACTCAGACTGAGAGCAGGAAACGCTTTTTCACATAAAGAGTAATGGAAATCTGTGACTAACTACCAAGCCAATGAGTAGAGCGTAGACAGCTTAAGAACTCTTTATAAAGGATCTTGATGAGATATTGGAAAAATGTAGCTATTACTTAACCAAGTGTTTTGTCTTGTATTTGGTATTGTAATATATTACTCTACTTTCCCCTTTCGTATTATTAATATGTAGCCTTTGTCAGAATATCTCAGATCTCACAGACTTGCCACTGTTTATAAGGTACTGTACCATATAACTTCTCTCCACCTTCCCTTCTACATTTATAACCTCAGGCAATTAGGTGCAGTAAAAGAAAAGGGAGTGTTAAGTTACAATTTAAATAATGTATTATTGATAATATTCATAAATAATAACAATATGCAAAGTACATTTGAATAATGGCAACCATATAACCTGATAAATGCTGATGTGTAGTTTCAGGCGGCACACAAACTTGTATTTACTTAAAATGTCTCCACTTAAGTCCTCATTTTTGGTCAGCTTTCTTCATAACAGGCCACATGCCTGTCTCAATATGGCTGCCGAGCTGTGCTCTTCATTGTGTTGTCCTTTTCAGTTCATGGTGTGTGAGATGCTCCTTCATCATTTGCTAAGAGAGAGAGAGAGAAAGAGAGGGGGGTAAAGCAAGCAAATTTATGGATTTTCTGTCCAACCCCTACAACCAATAGGGTGTCATGGTACTTAAAGGCTTCTGATACAAACCAATTCCAAACAACCATACTTCAGACCAATAGGGCACACAATACCTTCACACCTGCCCCCAAAACCCTGTGTTAAGGTGAAGCTTGCCAGCTAGGCAGTCTGGCTTTCCTGTGGGGGATGATTGAGAGAGTCCTAGAAACATTGGCCAAACTTGTATGAGGCACTTCCCCAAACTCTGTTGGGGTTCTTAACCATCTAACCATTGATGTTCTTATCATTGAGAGGCATTAATGTTATAAGTTACAAATAAAAACATACAAAATATTTATCAACCTATATGCAAAGATCACACCACAACACCAAGTAATAGACCACATAAAACACTGTCTTTTCCATTAACAAGGGAATTTGAGTAGTTATTTATAATTTAGTTAGAATGAAAGATAGTAAACACAGAGTTAAAATCCATAAATGCGTGATTAAGATGAAGAATCGGGTAAAGCAATAGTTTCTAGCCTGCTGGGGAAGTTTTTTTCATTTTAGCAAATGAGTCTGTGTGATTCTCTGTGGCTATAAGGGTTTCCTCTGAATTTTTTCATCTTTTTTCCTCTCACATCCCACTCCTCTTTTTTCCTCTCACATCCCACGTGTGCTGGGTTAATTAGCCATTAGTGTTACTGTGCCCAGCAGGGAACTGGCTTTGTGTCCAGAAATGGTTCTTCCCTTACCTTACCTGATGCTGCCCAGCTACTCTCACCTCCCAACCCTGAACTGGATTTAAGAAGCATGTTTAAGAATGTTATGTTACATTATGAGTCACTTTAGGCTAAGGTATCCATTTTCTAGTAGTTTTAAGTGACTTTAGCACCAGGTGTAGTCTTGACTCTACTGACAGCCCATTCTCTGGAATTTCGCCTGTGATTGTTGTGTATAGTTTTTATCCAGGCACTCATGTAACATTCAGAGCTTAGCTTTCCCCCAGTCTCAGCTGCTGCGTAGGAGAGGTAAAAAGCAATTAAGCAGCCATCAGAGCCCCCATGCCGACCGAAAGAGATGCTTGAAAGTGCTCTCAGGAAATTTATTAGGGATTCCCAGCAGAGTAAACCTGCACAATTTAATGCCATGCACAAATCCAGATGGAGCCTCACATATCTCCTCTGGTTTGAGAGTTTTTGCTTGAACTTTGTTTGAGCTAAGAAGGTCAGTTAAGAGCATGCTGTCAGTAGAGGACCCCAAGCCATTCTGTTGTACAATTCAATACAATGCAATTTATAGTTTCTTTAGCCCAAAATTACACAAGAAGTGCCACAATGGGCATTAACAGGCTCTGCCTCTTAACAGCCCCCCAGCGTTGACGCTCTAAGAAGACAAGGAAACACTCCCAAGAAAACCCTTGTAGGAAAAAAATGGAAGAAACCTTGGGAAAGGCATTTCAAAGCGAGACCCCTTTCCAGGTAGGCTGGGCGTGCAGTGGGTGTCAAAATGAAGGGGGTCAATACAATGCAATACACAGAACAGAACACAAGTAATCCTCAATACTATACAATAGTGCAATCGAAATATTACAAGTACAGAGCAGAATTTTACAGTAGATGATATCACATAATTTATATGATTTGTTGTATAGTTTGCATTCAGTGTTGTCCCTTTGGATGAAAACATCTGTGAAAGCAAAAAGTGTAAATGTGAATTGTTGTAGCTGTGAATCTCGAGAATCGATGAGGGATGCATAGCGAACTGAAATGCACCTTTTGTCCTACATTTCAGACCAGTATAGACACAGAGAAATAAGAGATGAGTTGAACCTCGATCCCCATAAAGACTGAACTTAATTGACTATTTTTACTTTATTTCATGTTTGTAATTTATTTTATATGTTAAGAAGCAGTGAGGTAAACAGATTGCTGTAAGCCTGGTCTTGCTGTGAAGTGGCTGTGTGTATTTTATATATTTTAATGTTAGTATTTACCTCTATGTGTACAAGGAGAGAATATGGCTGAAATAAGTCTTGTTTAAAAGAAGCATTTAGTGAACTAGCACTATGTATATAGCGCCATTTAAGGAGAGGCACCATAAAAATCTATGTAGTAGTTTATTACACAGAGGTTAAACTATCCTGTTAATTAGAGATAATGTGTGCAACCAAATTTTAAGCCACTAATGTTTGTGTCTGTGAGTAAAATCAGATACCTGCAGATCACTCTGCAGTGCCAGCCGCATAGTGCGGACAAAATAAAAATGGAACCACCCCTTGTGTCTCCTTTTGTACATGTTGTAACCTTGTTGCAACCTTGCTTCCCTTCTCAAGTTGTTGCTTTAATTGGGCGAATTCTTAAAGTGGAGTTGCTAATTTATGTAACGCTGTTGCTGTGCAACAGCACCTTGCCAACACGTCATATGAAAGCTTAACAAGGCAGGGATGTGGTGCAATAGGAAAGCATTTTTAAACTAAAAACCGATCCAGTAATTCAGTTGCAAAGCGTCCACGGTGATTTTGGGTCAGAGAAACTGCAGATGTAGTTAGCCAGAAGTGCCTACTCTGAGTTGGGATCAGAGGCTTTTGCCTTCTGCCTGAGGGCTGCGGAGGATACAGACAAACTGTGTGGACTCGTAGCCCCTGGCTGTCAAGCTGCTTGCTGCACTTTTATGAAAGCTTTAAGAAACCAAGGCTGTGAGGTAAACTAGGCTAAAGAGGTTTCAAATGTAATTTTAACTAAAATGGTATCATCTGTCTCCATCTTCCCATTATAAATCAGCAGTGTAGTTTTTGGACAGTTTATGATCTTGCTTTACACATGAAGGGCAGCATCAGTGACTGGTGGAGTGGACCTGAATATAACATGGCATAACATTCCTAAATCTGCCTAATCCAATTCAGAATTATGTTGGTGGGACCTATTTAGGCAGCATAATGACATGTGGCAGAACTGCCTGTCCGTCACAGGGCCCCCTCTTACAGAAAACCCACCCACACTGTGGTGTGATGCATGTCAGGGGTCTGTAGCAATGTGCAGTTTATTTGGTAAAAACAGCACCCATGTGCTCAGGGGCAGTGTAAGTGTGTATCTCTGGGTTTTTTATGGGGAAATTGGCTGTCAGACATTCACTTATAGATGCACACAGTTCAGCCAGTTGCCTCATTAGCACTCCAGGGATCGTAATTAAGGCACCTACACCCACTTGAGTATAAAGGAGCTGGAGTTGGATAGAGATGGAAAAGAGAAAAAGATCCAGAGGTGGAAGGAAATGGAAAGGAAAAGAAAGCATCAGAATTCTGGCTGAGCTGGTCCTGTGGGGATGTGGCAAGCGGTTGGGGACAGTGCCCCATTTGGAGCAGTGTCCAGGGAGCAGGAGTAACCAGCCATTTAGGGATATCCTGCAGTTGGAACAGCAGTGGGAGAAGGAAACAGGGCTTGCAGCATGGACACCAAGAGATGATGACAGGGACACCAGCTAAATAATGGTCGACTACACTTGTTGGAGGACGTCTTCCTCACTGAAGAGACAGTGTTTTGGAATGAGGCACTGAGGCTCGCGATTCCTTTAAAGGACTGATTCTGACTGTGTTTTTTGCAGCCTCCCTTGTTGTTTTGGGTCCTCATGGGATGGTGGGTATTATGCTGTTCTATTCACCCATTTTTGAGTCTGGATGTGTCAACTGGGATTTAATTTTTTTTTTTTGCATTCTCCATACATGTTAGACAAAAACAGAGTCCACGAGAGTTTCTATAGTTTTGACTTACTGAGAAGAATAATTCCATTGTAGCAGGCCAACATGTGCTCAGTGCTTCAAAACGTGTGTGATATGTCCTGGATCTTCTAGAAACACAATTCTGAGTACTTTTGTGAATGATTTTCAGTGCATAACAGAAACAGCATGTTGTTGTACAAGAAAGTGCTGGACACAGAGCAGTACTCAACAATATGTGCATTGGGGTAAATGAGCTTAAGAAAGCTTGTCCAAAACCCAAAAGTAGTGTTGACTTGGGAGACAAAAAAAATAATTCCTTAGAAGATGAAAATGGCATCAGAAATTGTTATAAATGAGCAGAAGGTAGTGGTTACTACCTTGGCTTAAAAACAATTAAATGACACTTGAATCCCTGGGGTGTTTCTTTACGTTAACATTGAGTGGTAATTCTGAACTGGAACTGTATAATTGAGTGTGGCTGGATGTAAAATGGCTGCACCCCATTAAGGACACGTTGCAGCCTTGTGGCTAATTCTGCTGTGACAGGCAGTAGTCCCCTAAGACCCTGGACTAGATTAAGTGCTTTTCAGGAGGCTATATTATGTAGGGTGTGGTGATCTAGTGTGCTGTGCTAATTATTGCCCAATAATTTGAGATACCCAAAGTAGATGAGCAACTATTTAATACTGCAGAATCAGTGTAAAATAATTCATCCATTTATTTTCTGAAATTGCTTCCTGTAGTAGAGGTTCAAAGAGGGCCGGATACAAGGTTCTAAGTTCCCATAATTTATTAGAGCTTGGGTATTTGATTGGTTAGGATTAGGAGGAGAAGTATTGCTGCATTTCTTAAGAACAGGAGATCTGTGGACTGCACAGTAAGAATAGTATGTAATGGAGAGTATAGGAAATTAACAAAAGAGCCCTTCTGTGCTGTATATTAAGGTCCATCGTGAGTAGAATCTGGGCTATGGAGGAAAAAGCATTCTTGTGGAGCTACTTGGCTATCACTGTTCTAATTTTAACATCATTGAGATGCCTCTGTCCTCTACATTGTACCTCTGCCTGCATCGAATATATGTTCTCCTTGTGTATCCATGGGTTTTTCTCCATTTATTTATTTTTCCTACATTACAAAAGATTCCATAGATATGAGTGTTAAATTAAGTGACTATCTTTAACAGATCCAATCTTAATGAGAGTGTGTGTGTAAGTGTGTGTGTGTGTGTGTGTGTGTGTGTGTGAGAGAGAGAGAGAGAGAGAGAGTTTGTCTTCCTTTGGACTGGCAACCCATTCAGACTCAATATATCAAGGATTGGCTCTGGCTCCCCATGACCATGAACTAGATAACAGAGTAAGAAAATAGATTAATGGATATTGTGCTTCACTGACGTAAGATATTTCCTTTTGAATATTGCACTCTCCATTCAGTTAGAAGAGCTGGCCCAATTGCTTGGAACAGAATAACATCAGATCCAGTGCTTAACTTAATGGATGTTGCTGGTGGAATTTATTGAAGCATGTGAGAACCTCATTATTTTGAGAGCTACCACTGCTGAAACAAAATAGTCAGTCGACTCTCCTTATCTGCCTGCTGCACATCAAGTCCTATGCAGAGAAATGTATTCGCCTGCTGGTGTATTAGCTAGACATGGACATAACCACAGTGTGTATTTAAAGAACAATGGTGTAAGATTTGAGTTCCTCACCATTAACAGAAATGCCAATACCTGTCATATTTTTGAGGCGGAAAGACAATTCATTGTGTTCGTCATTGTCTGTAAAAAGCATCATAAAGACTATGAGGAAATGGAGAGTATGCAAATTCCTGTGCATTGAGGAAGGAAGTTTTCAGATGTTGACATTTCCAAAAAAAAAGGGCAATGCAATTATGAAATTGCTTGGTTTGGGCAAGATCTGTAAAAACAAAATAATTTGTGTTTTGTTTTATTTTCAAACCTTACAAGGTGAGAATATTGTACCTACCCCCATTAGTAGTTTCTCAGATATTAAAGGTACATTTTCATTACAATCAACTTACTCTGAATTCACTAAAAGTATTTTCTGAAAGGTTAAGTCGTGTTAATAAGAATGACAAGACATGACAAGACAAATCAATAAGAGGGAAATCTGTCCAATAACCCCATCTTTGTAAAAACTAACTGTTCATAAATACACATTTCCCTTATTTAGAGCATGTCTAGGAGTTAGTAACCATAAAAGTTCCTGGACTGAAGCAACACTCCCTAAACACACTATAAAAGATGGGGGGGTGCAAGCTGTTAGGTTACTGTACAAAGGAGAGTGAGTGAGCTAGAGAGAGAGAGAGAGAGAAGGCACACGCTTGCGCGTGTGTGCTGGTGTGCGCGCTTATGTTTGTGCGAAGATAAGCCACAGCGAGCATGAGCGAGGGAGAGAGAGAGAGGGAGGGAGAGAGAAGGCTGCTCTCCAAGTGCAGTGAGTGCTCTGTGTGAGTCTAAGGAAAACCACATCACACAGCAGACCTTATTTTCCTGTGAGACTGTGACAGATTCAGCAGGGACGCTACTGGGAACGGGACATCCCAGGGCTCCAGGACGCAGCCCCGTCTAGTCCAGTCAGCTGTGCCTTCTGGCACTGAAGAACCAGGATCTATATATATATATTTCTTTTGTTCATTTTTGGATTACCACCATGGGAACTGTGAGTGAACTTTGTGCTTCCAGTTTCCAGGCTTTTCTGTGCCCGAGCATCAATAATAAACCAGGTAAGTGATGACAAGTGGTTAGTTCTCTGCTGCCAAATAGCTTGTTTCATTTCAGCAAAGGGGTTCAACTGTGGGGATGTGGGAGGAAGAGTGTGAAGCTGTAGATATGGGTAATAAACTGAGGTGAACTGGGTAGGTGTGTGCTGTTTACATTGATTCCACAACATGCTTCTTGAAGTGGGCACTGGCTGACTGTTCAGCCCATTAATTGCCCACAGGCACCAGTCTTAGTCAAAACTGGGAAACATCTGCCGAGTTTAAATTTGAAGCCTACAGATGTGCACCACTCTCTCTGTGAGTCAGGGTTTTTTCACACATTGTAAGTAAGCACATGGGGCCCCAAACCCATACAGAGAAGAAAGATTGGGGATCCCAAAATAGGTGTACCACTTAAGGCCCAACACAATTAGACTTGAAATGGCTCTGGAGTTAATAGCCAAGTAAAATGTGGCAAGTGTAATTCTGGGCCTGTCAGGCTAATTGGGAGGTTGTGACAACAGTTTGAAGAGTAGCTGGAGACAACAGCAGAAGCTGCTTTCCGAAAGGAAAGCCTACTTGAAACCAGGCATGGTTTTCTGAGTTCATCTCTACGTTCATAGATAAAGAGAAGCTTGATGATGATGACAGAAGGAGTTTTACTGTCTATCTGCCTTCTTTATTTTGTGACCGAGGTGTCACCGGCGCACTCTTATTTTAGTGCTGCTGTCTCACACCTTCAGTGACTTGGGTTTATTCAGCAGCCTGTTTATTGTTTGCCGTTCACTGTCTTTGTGGAGTTTGCAAGTCCTTTCTGAGGTCTGCCTGAATTTTCACTGGACAAGTTTCCATTCACAACCCACAAGTGATGACTACCCGTTACGGTAAAAGATCACTTGAATTTTCCCCAGTGTGAATGAGTCCATGAGTGAGTATGCGAATGTGTCTTAGACTGTTGCCCAGTTTTGGCTCCTGCCTTAACTTGTTGCTATTAGGATGGTCCATGGCTCCTTGTGACCCAGTAAAAGAAAGAACTTGTTTATGAGATGCACATGTAGATCTATAGAGTTCTCATCTTTGAACAGACTGTAGTTCTGAGTGCCAGCAATTTTTGTAATCTCACCAAGAAATTATTTCTGAACTGTTCAAGGTTCAGATTTTATATATTGAGAATTATAATTTAAGCCTAAGTGACTGTTGGAAACAGCAGTTTTTTATGCCATGGCAAAGGCTAGAAAGATACAACAAACTCGTAAAATCCATTAGGAAATGATGAGCAGTGGGCGCAGCTGAACCTGGACATTATCCTCCAGCCAATATGAAAATGAGAACCAATGCCATTAGACAAATCCCGGTCTTTTTATCACCTAAAATACTCTCGTGGTTTCCTTTTTTGAGAGCTCTGCTCTAATTTTTCTCTGTTTTCCTTCAGTAAGAGGCATTGATGATGTGAACCACTCGTACTAACATATGCCTGATTGTTTCTAGTATCTGTCATCTGATATATTATTTATAATATGATGTTATATTCACTCTCTGTGTGTTGTATTCAATTTCTCTTGTTTGTATTGTACTATGGCCAGGAGTCTGTGAAAGACATACCAGTAGGAATTTCATTGTACTACGTACACATGCCAATAAATTTGAACTTCAGCTTCTGTCTAAAAGGTTTCAACAAAGCTGTTTCTCTTGAACAGACAGCAGTGTCAATGCTAAAGTATCATTTAATAGCTGCCATCTGTGTTGGTGTCCACTATTTACAAGATACCCACGTTTTAGAAAATACTGTTCAGTAATCTGCCAGAAACAGGAAAGTACCAGAGGTAAAGGAAAATTTGCAATATTTTTCATTTTTTACATTTTACATATACACTTTCCATTTTAATTCTTTTATATTTAACCCTTTGACCAGCTCCTTTTTTAAGCAATCCACGGGGCTTCACCCCCTGCTCACTTCGCTCGCCAACCCAACAGCCTGCGCTATGTATCTTCCGCAAACGTATGTGGATTTCACTTTCACCAAACAACAAATCTTTTAATTCTCATGGATACGCCTCTTCATTTGGAAGAAACACTACTTTTCCGAGATGGCAACATGAATCAGACGATCTACAAGTCTCTGACTTAAAGTTTAAATCTGACCAATATATTTGATCTCTTTTCACTGTTCTGTTATTTCACCGAGTAATAATTTCCGTTTGTTTGTGCTAATGTGATCTTTACTATCAGTTTTTTGAGACTTTCAAATTTTAGTACTTTCTTTATCTCTAACCTGCTCTGCACGTGCACCGTGTCAACGTTGTTGAATTCTTTACGACGTTCTACTTTGTCTTCTTCTCTTTGTCTTTTATTTCCGGCCCCAGGCATTGGTTAAATCTTTTGGCACAAAGTCTTGTCTCGCGGGACTTGAAAGTATCTCTCTGAAAAAGTCACGTCTCGTCCAAGGATTTTTTTTATTATAATAAGAGAGAAATGCTTTCATATGGAATTATTTCTATTCTTGTAAAAATTGTCCGTCCATAGACAAATGGCTAACTGTAACAAAGTTTTCAATATTTATATAAATTTTAATTTGATGCTCACCTTAACCTACTTATTAAAATTGTATAAGTTGTTTAATGGATTGTGAACTTTATTTTTGACAGATTGCTAAATACTAATGTTCACTTACAATGTTCAGGATATGAGTTTTATTTAAGCCAGTGGAAGCATGGTGGCACAGTCATAAGCAATGGTCTTTCATAGCCTTGGTAAACCAACCTGAATACTGTACACTTGGACTTGGCATGTTTACTCTGAATACCTTGATTCATCTTTTCTAACATATAAAAGTATTATGTAAATTTGAAGAGGTGTTAGAATAATTGGTGATCCTGCGTTGGCCCTGTAAAACTGAATGTGGATGTATCCTTCAAATGAGTGAAATCTAGCATTGGATTTTTTTTATGTTTCTGCATTTGAATTTCTGCTTGGGATTAATGAAGTTTATCTAATCTAATTTAATGTTGCAGGGATAAGTTCTGTCCTGAAGATGAGTAAACCGTTTCAAGAGTGAATGTAATCTTGTAACCTGTACCCTAACTGAGTATTCCGTCTTACTGGCTGTTAAGATTTCTAAATTTCACAAATTTAAATAGAATAGTCAATAATAGAATAGTTAGACTGAAAAGCTGCAGAACATTCAGAATTTGATCATTCATGCATTAAACCCTGTTTAAGGAGAACAGCAGAGCCCAACACAGCACAATTGCTGCTCAAATAAAACAAAATCAAATTGAAAGAGAAGACATCTTAGAGATACTTGTGTCATGGCTAGTTAAAAACTGAATAAACAGTGAGGGCGATGATAACATGAACTAAACAGATGACTGGAAAACAATGCAATTGCACTGCAATCAGTAAATAGAAAGCATCTCTCTTAAACCAATCCTTTTATTATATAGTGTCCTTCGCTGAAAAGGGACTCAACGTGCTTACACAGATTTACAGCAGCAAAACAGTAACGTAGAGCAGCTACGAAACATCAACATGCTTAAGCGCTCCTTTGTTTCAATGAATGGCCTTTGAGAGACACAATTTCTTTCACTTGTTCTCCCTGTAGAATGGAAGGTTTTTTTTTAACAAAATTGTGAATTATGCTTGTTAAGAGACAAAGTGCCTTTAACAAGGTGCACTTCTTTTTGTGTGTGAATGATAAGAGAACTGACAGAGGTGTTAATTTGACCTAGTGGCTGTCTGAAGACATGAGAGTCTGCTGTAACATCTGTCTCGGAGCCCCTTTTGTATCTGCCTGTTTATTTTTAGTCCAAATGTGTCTGTTGCCACTTCAGGATATGTCCATTCAGAGGTACATAACCTTCTGCATTGTTTAATTCTTGTCTAGGATCTCTTTGTTAACCTGCTTGACAATGAAATAAAATGTTCGCACTTTAATCCCTACAGGCTGCTCTAAAATGATTAGTCGCACAAGTTCTAAAAAAAAAACAATCTGGCGAAGCTTTAAATCTAAAAGAGTGCATTTCTTGGTGTCACAGTCTTGGTGTCGCACTGCTTCCAGACATATCCTGGGTTAGAATCCTGCACCTTTTTATTTTCTGTATGGAGTAACATTTTCTCCTTGTGTTTGGGTGGGTTGCTCTCTACATACTCCTCCCACATACCACAGATGTAAGTGTAACGTTAATTGGTCATTCTAAACTGGTCCTGTGGGTGTAATTGAGAGGGTCTTTCAATAGACTGGTTCTGCGTTCTCGGCTAGTGTCTGCTTTTTACCTGATGCTGCAAGGGTAGGCTATGGGTGCAACTGAAAAGGTTTGTGAATGTTGTGCTATTATAAGAACTTCACTATACTCTATACCCTTGGCAATTTTCAAATGACTATTAACTACAACTGTATTTTACATACTACATCAAATGATGGATTACAGCAAACGATAAATAAGTGGTAAGTTCAAGTGGCTACTAGTGACATTAGTAATGTGCTTGTTCAGAGTCTCCAGTATAATAATGGGACAAAATAGTAAAAATTAAGAATTGTTATATTGATATATCTAGAACCAGTAAAAGTAAAATAGCCAGCCAAGAAAAAGAATGGCCGACTCCAAGTTGACTCTGGATGTGCATGTAAGTTTGATCCTGAGTGGGCACGGCAGCCGATAGACACCGTGTCCTGGGATAGTTCCTGAACTGTGCTCAGTGTTGCTAGGACACAGTAACCCCCTAAATTGGATTAAGAGAGTTTGAAATCCCATCTATTTATAATACTTTTATTCCGCAAAGCATAATTAACTCTGACAAAAAAGTATTCCCTGCATTTTCTTTGGCTCAGAACTTTGGTTTATTTTTGAAAGCTAAAGTAAAGTGCTGCAATTCGCTGATGGTGCTTAGTTTTCTCAGTGTGTAGGGAATTTTTATGTTAAGAGGATTACGTAAATGGCTATGTCTCAATTAATTATGAATTGTGAGAGAAAACAGGGCCGCTGGGACCTAGATGTGCTACTAGGGCTACGATCCACATGACGCTGGACCAATGGGAAACAGAGCGTGAGCACATTAAAGGGAAGAAAAAAGATTGGCAGAAGGGGAAAGCTGTTCCTTTAAGGAGGAGTCCAGGTGTATGGTGAGCATGTGAGAAACACAAATTAGATACAAATAACTGGGTGTTATAAACCGTTGAATGCCAAAGATGCAAGGAAGGAATGTTGAATGCAGAAAGCGGGCACAGACAATCTATGTCAGCAGGTTTTATGAAAGAGGGCTGACACAGTTGATATTGAAAATTAAAGTGGACACTGAAAGTGAGACAGAGCAGATACTTATACAGTATGTCCAGCAGCTGGCCTCAGAAGTAATGAAAAAGTGATGTAGCCAAGCAGAGAGTGCTCGAGGTAAAAGAATGATTACAGTTACCACAAGTGAGGTTTAGAAAGTAACAGGCCTACATTTAGTTGACTAGGATAACAAACTAGAGGGCTTGGCTGAATTATTTTTTAGAAGCTGGAATCATGGATAGATTCCATTCAAGAGAGTGCCTTCCTTTAAAATGAAATAAGATTAGTTCAACTAAGGAAAACATTAGCACTTTCCAAATCTCTAACCGTCTTCTTTTAACGTAGCACATTTCACTGTAGTCATGGGAGCACTAGAAAACATTTCCTGAGCCATCTATCAATTTTATAAACTTGTTTAGTCCAACTTTAAGCGGGGAGCCAACCATGGTGCAAAAAATACAAAGTGCACAAAGACTCAGGATAGGGCAACAGCCTACCAAAGGGCACTCTCACACACACACACACACACACACACACACACACACACACTATAACTCATCATCATCACCGGCTTAGGGGTTATTTTCCAGGTTTGGTCAGTCAATCATAATCAAAATCAGAGTCGCCAGTTAACATCCAAGAACATCTTTGGAAAGCTGGAAGAAAACGGAGTTCCTGTAGAAGACACGTTCTGAGCACATGCAGATGTCATGCATCCTTCTGGAACCATACCCTGTGCTGACCATTGTAACGCCCTGCTGCTTGATTTTAGAGTCCCAAGTATAGAAATTGTTCTTTTAATACTCACAAATTAATTTGCAGCAAACCAGCTTGAGGACTATTTAATGGCTGCCAGAATGTTTTAATTCCTACATTAATTTGGACCATTCATTTAGCACTTTAAGTCAGTGTGAGCTCTATTCTGTTCTTTTTTTGGTATTATTCTGTAGCACACAGAACGACTACTCCATTGTCACGGTGCTCTTCCTGTCCAAAGAAAATGACACCAGAACATTTCACAATAAAAATGACTCATTCTGCTTCTCTATTAGACTGTCTGTCATGTACTTCTGATACTGTAGAAACACATGGGGGCAGTCAGCCAATTAACCTAGATCCGCAGAACTGACCGAGAATTCCCAGAGGTTTATATTCTGTTCTCTTTCATTGTCAATAAAGTATATCTCAATTATAATATTTATCGATTTTTATATTGTCATGATTTGTCTAGTTTATGTTAATTAGATTTATTTTGTAACATAACATTACATTTTCTGAATTGCTTAACCCAATTCAGTGTTCTGAGTTACCAGATTCAATCCTGTCAGCCTTAGCAATAGGCCAGGAAACAGGCCCGAATAGGACACCAGTCCATTACAGCACCAGCTCATGCAATGACCCACATCCACACAGGGCCAAACTGAAATCACCAAACATGCACAATTTTGGAGATATAGCAAGAAAACCAGGGTACACAGAAAGAAGCCTGTTTAGACAGGGGGAGGACCTGAAAACTCCACACAGACAAACACCAGGTGTGGCATTTTAACCCAGCAGCTACCCATAATCCAATTGTGCCACCTGCTTTATTATGTGTTTCTGTATATAAAGGTTGTAAGGTTTAATAATTTACTACCTGTGCATTATAGCTGTAAATATGTTAGCACTCTCAGCCTGTTTTACATGGATTTATGCCATAAAAAAATTAATTAAATTGAACTGGGTCTCTAAAGTGTGACTCCTGAAATTAATCGGTGAGCTTTTGAAGTAATATATTCTAATATAGTTTTTTATTTGTCATGGTTCCAGAGAGTATATGTAAGAATTTGCCCGTAATCTGAAATGGCACATTTCTACTATCACTACTTTAGTAGTCTCAGTTTCCTTGGACGTCCTACAGCTACATGGACTGCTCAGCTTGTGTTTGATCACAGCACCTCTAATGAAGTGTTATCTTCTGACGTCCTCTGATTAAGTAGAGCCAAAGAGTGTTTTTTAGTGCAAGTTGTTTTGTATTTAGAGTCATTGTTTTAACTCTGCAGTCTGCTAATTAGACCAATATTTTGCTCTAAAGGTCTCATTTTGACTGCTAGGGAGAAACTGCAAAAATGGCTCAGCTGATTGAGATTTTCTTGGTGGTATACCTACAATACCAAGGTACAGGAATGCCTTATATACTCTTTGGATGAATTTAGTTAAACTAATAAAACTACACATGTCCTGGCCTGTTGCATATTTAGTTCTTTATAAAAGCTGCTGTGTAAGAAGTTTCCAGAGCATAGCAGTCTGGCAAATGCACGTGACCTACTAATCCTTGTCAGAACTGTCCAATCTGAAAATCTGTCCTGCATTGCAATAGGTAATATTAGTGTGGATCCTCTGTTGTGGAGAGGGTTATATTTTCACAGAATAACTGGTGTCCACACCTAGTAAGCACACTGCATACTGTGTGTAATTTTACAGTGGATAATCACACCCACGTTCAATCTGTTTCTCCTCATGAGGGTCATGGCGGCAGCAACCTAAGTGGGTTAGACCAGACTTTCCTAGCAACAATCTCCAGGTAATCCTGGGGAGTTTCCAGGCACTCCCAAGCTAGAGAAGAGCATAATCCTTTCATCGTGTACTGGGTCTGCCCCAGATTTTGTCACAGTGAGCTGTTTCGAGGATGTTTCCCATCTTCAATAGATACTAAAGCCTCCTGAGTGGAATGTTTGACTTGCTGTTCCTTTTCAATTATTGAGTACTGCATAATATCACAGTGAATGACCACAACAAGTTTGTACTGGATTTTAACCTCCTTTATCTGCAATCTAATTTTATAGTCACTATTAAAATCTTGTGATCATAGTGAGGATGGAGATCCAGACTAGGCAGTAAATCTGGTGTTTTGTCTGGAGACTTGGTTCCTACCTCGCCATCTGGCAGGGCTACTTTACTTCCCCAGCTACACCAATTTCTTGGTCAATCCCATGATCCCATCATGAACAAGATCCTTTATTTTCTTCATCTTGAGCATTTATTATATCTCTCTTCCATCTGCTTTGAGGAATAAAAACAAGTGTAATTCTTAAGAGTACTGTTAGCATAAGGTTACCTAGAGGCAACAAAGGCTCCCAAACTTAACACTCTTCGATCCTCTGCTGAGTCTTGACATCCTGTCTGTAAAAATCCCAAAATGAGGAGGAGATGAGATACACCTTCTCAGAATCCTGCTTCCACTATAAACAGATTAGGCTTAATACCAAATATGCAAACATGCCTCTCATTCTGTAGGCCCAGAGACTTAAAACTTTTGTTGATTCCAGGAATCTAAAATTATTCACTGCAGTACCCCAAGAAAAACAAAGTGCATGTGATGAAGGCATTTGCATCCTCTTAGATTATCTAATTTTTTTTTTAATTTTCTACAGATAAATTGGTTAAATCTTTTAATGGGTTATAGTCATATATATAGGAGAGTCACAAAATGTAGGCATTTATGTACATGGTAAATAGACAGACTTCAGATGTGAATAATAGTGTGCCTCTGTCAACCTCAAACCTATTAAAACGATACATAGCTATTTGAATACTTTGGCTAACAATCAATCAATCAAGATATTATCTCCAAATGCAGAAAGTGTGGGACAATAGTCAGTTGTTTGGCTGTGGTTACCACTGTTAAAGATGGCGTAATCAGTTTTTGAGACTAAGGTGACAATAATTTTTTCACATAAAAATAATGAATGAAATACATTATTTTTTTAGTCTTTCATTCGCTAATATAATTTCTATAAAAGCTGGATAAATTTCATAATGAAAAATATTCAATGATAAATATACACTAACCAAATTGGGACAAATACTTGATTACAATATGATATAGAATATACATTATATTATGACAGGTGCACCTCAGTGCTCCAACCTAACCTGGAACAGCAAATGTTAACTGTATTAAGCCAAACACACTAGTCAGCACAAAAAGTGGTAAAGAACAGAAATGTAAATCTACTTTATCTCACACCTCTGGCTAAAAGGGGTTTGGTTGTTAATATCAGGTTGGGTTGGCTCATCTTTTTGCCCATTGCTGAAAATACTCATTGCCAGCTCATTGTCTCTGTTTCTCACTTTCCTCCTTTAATTTTCTTATCAGTTCAGCCTCTGTCTCAAGTTTCCTTCAACATCTAGAATTATTGAATAGTAATCATAAACTGCGTTTGCATATCCTCAAGCTGTCCCTGCAAATAAAGAGCCAGGCATCCTTGGTGCTGCAGGATAGCTGTCCTTCAAAATATACATTAGGTTCCCAAGTTTTTCATCTGGGAACCCTTTGCCATATTTTTTCCTTCTCTCTGCCTTTCCCCAAAGTCATTGCTGGCTGTCACTCCCAGACACAAGAATTAGTTACTTGTAAGTTAACATTTAAACAAATAGGACTCAATAACCCCTGAAGGCCCTTATGTCACCATTGTGACTTTCTCTTTTAATTACATTAACTCCATTCCCTATATTGTGAGCCCATCTGCTTCTGTCAGCCTACTATGATATTAATGTATTTATGTGTGAATATGCAATATGTGTGTGTGTGTGTATGTACTGTATATATGTGTGTATGTGTACTGTATATGTACTGTATGTGTGTGTGTGTATATCTATACTAATAAAAGGCAAAGCCCTCACTGACTCACTCACTCACTGACTGACTCACTGACTCATCACTAATTCTCCAACTTCCCGTGTAGGTAGAAGGCTGAAATTTGGCAGGATCATTCCTTACAGCTTACTTACAAAAGTTGGGCACGTTTCATTTTGAAATTCTACGCGTAATGGTCATAACTGGAACCTCTTTTTTCGTCCATAGACTATAATAGACTTCTGCTCGATTCAATTTAGTGCCTGCCCATATAAGGCCGTCCGTCAGCGGCAATCCAATAGAAACACTGCTGCTAAATATTCACGGGTGAAGGACTGTGCTTATGCAGAGGAAGATGAGATGGTCAGGGTGGTGTTTGGCACAAACTCGGCGAAACTGCGAGAGAAACTTTTAAGTGCCGGGTCTTAGCTAACATTAAATACAGCCGTGGACATCGCACGAGAGGGCACCAGCACAGCTGGGAACCTTCGATGCATGTACACCGAGCGACTCACGTGAACTGACGCAGTGCACAGACAAAAAGCAACAGTTCCAAAGAGTGCTGAACAAAAACCGAATTACACAATTGAGAAGGCAGCAAAAAAATATGAAGCATGTGATACATACAAGCATATTCATAAGTGCAGCTACTGCGGAAACAAAGCACACGGTGGAAAAAGTCAATGTCCCGCTAAAGGAAGACAGTGTAAAAAAAAACCTGTGCATGCAGTGTGTCACATCTCAGATAAAGAGGAAGACGAGCTGTTTATTGATGCAGTAAGAAACGAATTGATGAATGAAACCTGTCATCTTTACAACGATTGACAAACACGGAATGTAACTTGAACACAACACATCCTACAAATACGAACCTGATTGAAAGAAATAATGATAATCAAATCCTTGAGGACAGCAACAATCATAACACTCACAAAACAATTACTGTATATTGACAATCATGTTACGTTATTTTTAAAATGTTCCCTTTTCTTTTTCATAACTTCTTTAACACACTACTTCTCCACTGCGAAGCGCGGTATATATATATATATGTATATATATACCCCGATCTACATACTCTCAAATAGACAAACCACACGCCGTGGCGCAATGGTAGAGGCTTCGCCTCTAGCGCCGACGTCCGAGGTTCGATTCCCGAGAGGGGTTGCACTGAGTATGTACGCGCGCTTCCCGATTCATTTTACCCTCGCATCCCCTTGGTTTGAGACGTATGAAAAAATATGCGGTTAACGCAGAAAGACAGATCACCCATTGAAGCTTTATGAATAATGGATACTTTATTCGCCATCAATGATTGTTTTGGTAAAGCCATACTCAGTGTATTCATTAGATAAACGGTAAAAAAGTAAGAGCGAGGGGAGGGTGACTTATTGAGGCACGCAGGCGAAAACACAATAGCACGCGGGCTCAATGCGTCGGTGCGCGTCAACTCGATCTGAATTGCGCGATCACATTCGAAAAAATATATCTTTTCAAGTTCTATTTAGTCGACACAAATATCTTTGGTTGGAATGTAAGGCGAATTTACTCTTTACATTTGTATGGTGAAGAAAAATTTATGCAATGATGCCTACATTTAACTT
>JANRMT010062846.1:13715082-13741790 GCA_026402145.1 Polypterus bichir lapradei | reverse complement strand
TATATATATATATATATATGACAGCAACACTCATCACTCACAACAGTGATAAAACAATTACATTGACAATCATGTTACGTTATTTTCAAAATGTTTTCTTTTCTTTTTCATTACTTCTTTAACACACTACTTCTCCGCTGCGAAGTGCGGGTATTTTGCTATCTATATATATAAAATTCTTTTCGCGTTTGAAATTATGTATGACCACGCGAAACGTAAATTACGTATGACCACAGAACATATTATAAAACAGGAACTAATCACTTCGTTCGTGGATGCCATTTTTATATCGTCTTTACGAATTGTTATTATTTGTGTGAGAGTTATTTTACCGCTATTGAAAAGAAGTAAACACAAACACGCCGATCTATCCCATAGAAGTGCGCCCTGCGTTGCCTTCCACTCTGGACTCCAGCGCTGAGCCGTCCGCCTCCAGGCGCGTTCTGACAGAGAAGTTTTATTTATTCGTCCACGTGACTGTCGTGGAAACTTCCACATTCTAACTTTTTTTTAATTGGCAGCACTTGATAGTAGAAGAGATGAGGATAACAGCTTTGCATCTTTCTACTTTTTAACTGAGCCGGGCTGTAAACAATGTGAAGATGACACCGTCTTCAGCAGTAAGGGGTCGTGAGAACAAAGTGGACCCTGAGAGGCTCAGAATGTCAGTTTCAGGCAGCGTCCTCTCTTCTCTCACTGTTTGTGACATGTCGAGTCCCCCTCGGCTCCTGGGAGAGTGGAAATCTTTCCGAATGAGTGTGATCAGTCCCATCGAAGCAAAACTCTCTTTGTAAATTGTGCTGCATGACAACTTACTGTCCCTTAAGGTGAGTTCAGGTCACTAAAACCCCGCAACATTCAAGGTTGCATCTAAGAAGATGTACTGACCTCTTCATGTTAAGTTTTGGACATGGAAATTGTTTGGACCTTCTGCCCGTTAAGCACGGAAGGGCAACGTCCACATTTCTCAGAATAATTTTTCTCTTAAATCACAGGCACGTAGTGCAAGGTTGTCAGGCAGAAATTTGCAGGATCGCATAGAAAATGTAATTTCTATACCACAGCGGTCATGTAGCACCTTTCACAAGGGATCTGCTACCGAAATTTGATCCAAATACATTTAAGCTGCTGTTAATGCTACTTACCTGTTGTGTTATAGCACCTTTAAAATGTACTTTACCCGAAAGCACTCCAGTATTGCTCAATGTATCTTTACTTCTTTCATGTTAATGTTTTACTGTTTAATAATTTATATACTACATTTTGTTTTTTTCCCTTGCACTCAGTGAACGAAACCACTGGGTAATCAGCTAGTGTATATATTTATATCAGGGACGTGCAGTCGGGATGTCATCATGAAACTTGTCATCATGAAAAGTTAAAATCGTAATAATGACAACATTAAATAAATGTGTCCACTGGTCTGTGCTATAAATTTGTTTTCTGTATGATTCCAATAATTTTGATCACATTTATAGTCAAAAGTGGCGCATTACCTGTTCAAATACAGAGGAGAAACGTGAGGTGTGGCAACGATGAGCCTCACCTCACCTCAGACTGTGCTCTCCTTCACACCCGGGGTTGATGCATGCAGTTGGCGCTGCCTGTTGCTGCCTCTCTGTATGTCGCCAATATAATGCTTGCAGACACATTTATTATACACCCAGACTTTCCACAGTCCGACTAATATCTTTAATGAATGTGTCTGACATATTTAGTCATATTTAGAACACATGGAGGGTACCGAGCAAATGCGCCCTCTCCGCTCTCTCTCACCACTGTAAATGTAACGTTCTTTCTTAGCCAAATATGCACTTTACCTGCTGTGTGTGTAAAGAATGCTGAGGAGATATGAAACATAACCAGTAGTCAGCTGCCAATTAAATAGTGAATAAGCTACTCTTTTGGGTTCATATATTTGTAAATCTGACTCTGATGGAGACACCAGCCATGAAACTCACTGCACGTCTCTGATATATATATATATATATATATATAATACATGATGTCCTCAAACCCATTTCATCACATTCAGGGTTGCAAGGTACCAGAACCTGTTCTAGCTACATGTAAATACTTTGGGATGAAAACTTAAGTACGGAGAGGAAGACACATGCACTCACTAAGAGTTATGCACAGGTTGCCTGCAGACTGTTTCCTAGGGTGAGATTTGAAACCAGGAACTGGGTCAATGAGGTGGTATTACTAACTACTGTACCACCCTGTCCTGACTTGTGCCCTGTACTCCTGAATGAATTTAGAAAGTAGTTTGGGTGTATGTGTGTGTATATATATATATATATGGCATGCAGTGATATATGGTATGTAGTTACTCAATAATCAGACTACAATTGTTAAAGGCTTCCATTAAAGGTTACTGCTTTTTAATTTTCTCTGTTTTGGCTTACCCAAGTTCTGGAAAGAGTAGTACCACTAATTAGTCTGATTGGTCTGCCAGTTGAGGACAGTAATTCTTATATTTTTCAGTCATTGCTCCACTGCAATTAAATTTGGAAGCTGCACATTGCAAGATGCCTGAGTAACTAAGGGGTCATAGGGAATCAATGAAACTACACTGAAGCTCAACTGCCTGTTGACCAGGGCACTCAACCCAGGAGTAGTTCGGTGGCTTTTTAAATGTGTTGGCACTCAAGCAAGCATGGACACCAAGAGCCACTAGAGTCTGTTGTGACCTGCTGCCTCTGCTGTCATCCTACTTCACAGGAAACCCTTGATTTCTTGCATTAAGTTGTAGAAAATGGAGGGACAAAAGAGAAAAGTGAACATGCAGACTGAATCAGGCAATGCCCCAGCTGGGCCACCAGAGAGAGGCCACAGTTTTGCCCAACTCTATACATATAATATATTTTTGTGTAGCAGGTCTTTTCTGTTTGGTAATATATTGCTTAGTTGTCTCTTTCAGTTTGTATTCTGTACTGTGAATAGCCTTCAATTTCTGTAGAAGCAGACCTTTGGGTTGAGGGATTTTATTCAGAAATGTTTCCATTGGCTCCTTCACAGTTGGTGCACATTATTGCTGCTTATTTTACTTTGCCCTTTTTTAAGTCAAACAGTAATTGTGCCGTTTTTATCAGATAATTTTAGATCCTCAGATGTATGTCCTTGGTGCCAAGTGTGTTATGTGTGTTGAAATAAACAGGTCTGGGTGGTGTTGCTGATCTGAATGTTTCTTTGCAGGTTTGTGCTGAGTGCTTTCTTTCTGATGCCTTTGTGTGTTGTAAAATATTCAGTTCCAGGTAACTATTAGTCAAAGGCTTAATGCTTTTTTTGTTCCTGTTTAGATTAAAGATACAGGACTGGTGAGATTATGTTTTGAACAACATACAAAAATAGAAGTGAGCCTCTGTGAATAGGTGCAGAATATTTTGAACATAGAGTGATTAAGGATGCATTTTGGTTTGAAACTGCAAGTTAAAAGGTGTCCTCTCGAGGGAGTAGAATGGAGTAAATTGAGCTAAAGCAGAAAATTGTGTACTTAATACCACTTTTACTACTGAAAAAAATTAAAGAAGTTATTGTAAACATTTATAAAGCATATTATGGTAATAATATGGTCTCTGATTCTTGAGGCTGATCCTCCAACTAGCTGTGAACCACCCAGTCTCACTGAAATTGCACAGGTGGTGAAGAAGCTGAGGGTAGGGAAGGCCGCAGGGATTTGTGGCATCCGGGGTGAACTTCTTTGCTTCCATTTGGGAGATGGGCGTCATCCCAGCTGACTGGAAAACGGGACTTGTCACCCCTATCTTGAAAGAAAGGGTGATCAGCACCTTACAGCAGCTAGAGGGGGATAACACTGCTCTTAGTGCCATGTAAGGTCCTTGTTAGGGTTGTCCTCAATAGGATCCGTAATCACTTGTTCACCTACCAGTGACCGGAGCAGTCAGGTTTTACACCTCAGAAGTCTACTAGCGACCGCATCTTAGCACTGACAGTTCTCATGGAGCACAAATGCAAATATTGGTAGAGATTCTTTGTAGTCTTTGTCGATTTTCATAAAGCGTTTGGCTCAGTTGATCAAGCTGCCCTGTGGGTCTTTCTGAGACTTTCTGGGATCCCCTCGAGGTTGCTGGATATCTTGGCCGGCCTGTACACTGGTACTGTGAGTGCTGTGCAGAGTGGAGGCAGAACTGCTGCGTTTTTCTCAGTTGATTGAGAAGTTTGTCTGGGGCTGTGTTTTTGCTCCTACTCTGTTCAATACTTGCATGGACTGGGTGTCAGGTGAGGTTGTTGGGTCCAGGAGCTGTGAGATGTGCGTTGTTGAAGAAAAATTCACGGACCTTGACTTTGCTGACGATGCTGTAATCTTCACGGAGTCAATGGAGGCTCTGATCAGAGTGCTTGAGAGACTGATTGAGAAGTCCAGGTGTCTGGGCTGGCAGGGTGTCCCTGATGAAAACCAAGATCCAGAGCATTAATGCCCTCTTGAGCTTGGCCATCAACAGTGTGTCTGTCTGCGGACAGAGTGTTGACCTCGTTGAGTGGTTTACTTACCTCAGCAGTGACATTCATCTCTCTGGTGACTCTTCCTGTGAAGTCAGTAGACGGATTGAGAGAACATGGGAGACCATGATGTCGCTAGAAAGGGGTGTGTGGCGCTCCAGATATATTTGCAAAAAAGGTGAAGGTCCAAGTCTTTAGAGTCTTGGTGCTTCCTGTCTTGCTATATGGTTGCGAGATATGGACGGTATCCAGTGACCTGAGATAAAGACTGGACTCCTTTTGTACTGTGTGTCTTCAAAGAATCCTTGGGTACTGCTGGTTAGACTTTGTCTCGAATGAGTGGTTGCTCACAGAGTCTCAAATGAGGCACTTTACCTGCATTGTGAGGGAGCGTCAGTTGCAGCGCTACGACCATGTGGTGTAATTCCCCAAGGGTGATCCGGCTGACATGATCCTTGTTGCTGAGGACCTGAGCAGATGGACCAGGCCAAGTGGATGCCCACATAACACCTGGCTGCGGCAGATAGATGGTCATTTCTGGGATGTGGGACTGGACTGCGTGTCTGCCTGGGGGGTCGGCAACCAGAATCCTGAGCTGTGTCATTGTGTGGCGGTGCGGCAACGCGCTATACCAGTGCATGCTCCCTGATTTGATTATGGCAGTAACTTCAGATTCTGTGAGGGGAGTATCTGGTGACTTAACAGTCAAAAAATGCAAATACAACCCACAAGAAGGAAGGACAAGTGGGTAACAGTAATTCTATACCAATAAGTCCTACTTCTGTTCCATACACAATTATTAAGACTTTAATCAGAAATAATTTAATACGTTAATGAAAATAATTTAGCTAGGATGGATTTGAGAGAGGAAGACCCTGCCATGTTGAACTGGAGTAAACGACAAAATCAAAAGTATATCACCTAGTTTATTTTGACTTAAATTATGTCAAGAAGTTACTGTGAAAGCCTTTGGCATCAGAGATATCTTGTAAAACTGGATTTCAAGTTGGTTAGTTGGCTGGAGAGAAAGTACAAATAAGAAGAGAATGTGGTGAAGTCATCAGTTAGAGGCCCTCACATGTCTGTCATTGGTCCGTAACTTTTTGTAAAAGAATTTTGCTCGCATATCATCCCTCAGTTTTACATCCTCACTCAGAGCTGCTAGAAGTGAACTCGGGCGGCTGGATTCAGAGGCCAGAGAGTACAGCTGTACTGATATAGATACTGACAACTTGCTAAACTGGCAGATGACAGTAAAACACTTCAGGATTGAGCAAAAACAATCCTAATAATGTGAAGGTGTGCTTTATTGGTGTTCATTTGTATTCTCCTTATACTTCAGAACATACTGTATATCTATAAAATGCAGTTGGCAGTTGAGATTAGGTAAACCAAACTGCATACTCTCACTATTCTAAAGACTAAAGACAGCAGACCTGAAAATGATACGTCTTGACGAAAGGCTGAATAGCATGCGTGAATGCTGGGAATATTTTCAGACCTGGCAAAAAGAATGCTCATTGTAAACAGAAGATGCGTTGACTGTGTCCTGCCAGAATCAACCTTTGAATATGATTTATGGGTTTATGTTGATGTAACCTTCTCATCGCTTAGACAACATGCAGAAGTAATAAAATTGGCAAGTAAAATATTAGCTTTTCTGTGAAAACTTTTGCATATAATTCAAGTGATTTATGGTTAAACTCTATTTTGCGGTAGTGAGATCTCATCTGGAGTATTCTGTGCAGTTTTTTGGTCACTATGCTAAACAAACGTAACAGCTATAGAAACTGTGCAGAGAAGAGCAGCAAAGAGGGGTATCCTGCTCAAACAGAACTGAAGCTCTTTAGGCTATGTGAGAACCTCATCTGTCAAAGGCATCAGTAAAGTTGATCCAGCAGAATTCTTTCAGTTAAATAGCAAATCACATACTCAGAGACACCTGTTGGACAATATGGGGAAGTGTTAAGTCTGAAGCCAGGAAGTACTTCTTCATTATACAATTTGAGGGAATCTAGAACAAAATACAGAGTCATGAGGTTGACGAAAAAATTTTGATTATTTTTAAAAACAAAATAGGGATAACTTAACTGTTAGCTGACCAGACAAGCTTAATGGACTGAATGGTCTCCTTTCATTTATCAAACTCCTTGTGTTTATGAATAAATACGAGGGGCGTTCAATTTATAAACAGGAGTTTTCATGCTCTGTTCTTATAAAGAGTGCAAGGTAGACCTGACTCATTGGAAAAACTCAAGCATGTTTGAAGTTGTCCTTAGTAGTTCTAGCTGCTCTTTCCCCCCTTCCTGTCAGTTGTAATCAACAAGTCGGAGCTGGAGGTACAAAGGAGTGTTGTGCAGCGGGTTATTATTAACAATTTGTCAAATGAAGGAGTCATTCCATCTCAGATTTATTCCAGACTTAAAAATCAGTTTGGGGATGAGTGTCTATCTCAGTCTACAGTGTTATGACTGGTACAAGTCATTCAGAGAGGGACTGTCACCTCTTCGGTCCACTTAAGGAATATTTAGGAGGGGTGAAATTCAAGTCAAATGAGGTGGTTATCGACGCTGTGCAAGAATGGGTCAACATGCAGTCAAAATACTTCTACTCTTCTGGGATTAAGAAGCTTCTTGAGCACGGGAACAAGTGGATTGCAGTGGCTGGAGACTACATAGAAAAATAGTGTGTAAGTCATTTCATTGTATTCAATAAATAAAGCATAGCTTATAAATTCCTGTTTATATTTGAACGCACCTTGTATGTAGATTTCCAATGTAGTTGAGACAGTGGAGTTGCCTCATAGATGCCCAGCTCTCTAGTGTTCTTTTCAGCATGCTGACTGATTATTGCAACTTTTTTGATAAAATGAAAGTGTCCATTGTGAAAGACACAAGTAAAAATAAATCATTTTCCATACTTCCAAATATCCTAAATAATATTATTGAGGCCTAATGTCTAAGGCATTTGCCTACAAGCCAAAAAGCTGTTGTTTCATTAACACTTTGGGTTAGTCAGTTGACCTGCCAAATATAAAATGTATATTGCATTTGTGATTTCTGGTTCACTTTGGATAAACGTCTTAAACAATATATATGGTAATAATATCACCATATATAATCCATATAAATATAATAATGTTATATAAACTGTATAATATAATCAATATACATGTCACTTAAACTTGTACCATATTCAGATTGTCCATCTTCAAACACATTTGATTTTAGCTTGGCCAGCTGTAACAGTTGCATCCCTCTTGTATTACTATGCATTGAGCGAAAACAATAACTATAGGGGTCAGTTGTTGTTTTGTTTGTTGTCTTGTGCCTGACAAAGCTAACTTGTTGATTTTGCGTTGTTTGCTATCTTTGTGTCAGCTGAAAATTAGTCAAGCTTTGCTTCCTCTGTCGCCTGCTGTGTAAAGAGACAATTTGTGTTCTGAGAAGTGTAGGAATGCCAAATGAAAGCCAGATGCCATGTCTCTCAGCTACGGTGCCCTACAGGGCATCATTACTAATTCGGGAAACGTAGTCTTCTGCAGTAAAGCTTCCAAAATGCAATGCACTACTCCATCTTGAGCCTGAGGTTGAAAGGTACTTTGTAATCGATTTGTGTGTGAAATTAACTATATGAAATATTTCTTTAAATATACCTCACAACACAGTAAACAAAAAAAAAAGGTTTGATGTGCCAGTTTGGGTAAACACTGCATAATGGTACCTTGCAGATGCTGGTAGAAAGGTCTGGCTGCAGACCACCAGCAGTAAACCCCTCTGCCACAGGACCCTGTGACATCATTCAGTATTAGAAAGGTCCACCTTCCATATCAGAGATTGAAGTGATGGTGCTGGTGCGTAAATGTGACACTAGTGTTAGTCAAAAGCATGGTGCAGCTCTTCCGCAGTCACCTTGTCAGTTCAGACATTGTTAAGTGGCTGGATATGTCCTTTAAAGGGGTCTAGTCATAGCGGGTCAATCCATTAGGTGACATAGGTTGCTGCCCGTCTTCTGAGGAGTGCTGTTTGTGAAAGATAAGCAGGTTGTGCTCCATACACAATGGTCATTGAACTCTGATGTTACTGAGTGGGCACCATTACCTGCGGGGTGCTGTTTATGGAAGTATAAGTGTGCATGCTTTGTATACCAAGGGGCGCACGCTCCCTAAGGACCCTAAGGATGTGCACCCTGAATATGGAGAACTGAGGGGACCCTCTCATAATACAGACTACCCACTATGGACAGTGAGGGGCGATGTCCATCAATCCAGCCTAGAGCTCCAAATGGGCTTCGACTGCTACTAGGTGTGGTAGCGGGAGCATCAGAGGGTGGAGCAGTATGTCCAATACACAAGGCATCACCGGTCTTCTCCCAGGCCAGTGACTTCGAAGCTGCGGAGGCAGCGTTTTCTACAATGCTTCTATGATGTCCTTTGTTCAG
Source organism: Polypterus bichir lapradei (assembly GCA_026402145.1). NCBI lineage: Eukaryota > Metazoa > Chordata > Cladistia > Polypteriformes > Polypteridae > Polypterus > Polypterus bichir. The sequence goes on along the minus strand of JANRMT010062846.1, from coordinate 13,732,886 downwards.
GTTGTTGTGTATGGTCATGTCCTTGAAATATTTTAATGGTTACAGCACTGAGGGGGTGAGGCTTTTGCTCAGGTTCACGCTGTGAGCAAATTGGACATTTAAAGTTTTAACTATCTAGCCACCAGGCCGAAATAACAAAAAGTTTGGAGAGCATTAATCACACATGGCTTTGATATCATTTTTGTGTAATTTTAAAATAAGAAAATCTCTTAATAAAAACACCTTTCATAGCAAAAATTATCCAGTGCCCCATAACAGTCAAGCTTTTTGGTTAAGGATTAAAGCGTAGGCATGTGTACTGGCTGGCTCAGGATTACGTCAAGCGAAAATTGAGATCTGAACATGAAGCCCTCTGCCCTGATGTCCAGCACCCTGGGCCCTACAACGCACACTTTTTGTTTGCTTTTTATGCAATATGAATCATTCTCAGCTTTCGTTAATTTCATTTTTGGAATATGTCACTCACGTCTGGTAATTCCTGAGTGGATGAGTAATGGTGAACAGGAATATAAATGATGACCCGTTGTGCTTGCCATATGCACTCACCTGCACCGTGATGAGCAGTTTTCTCCTGAAGGCCCTTGGGCTCTCCGGTCCTGTGCTCTGATATCATATGCTATCTGGATTATCCTGAGCTGTGACTCACCCAGAGCTGAGCTGCAGAAAACCTCATTACCGCCCACATGGTGCCCCTCTTCACTGCCCCACTGCCAGTGGTAATTTTAACACAGATCAGCTCAGGATAAAAGCTTTGCTCCCACTTCCAGGTTGTCAGCAAACTTGTGTCTCTAGGCCTCAAGGAGTGAGTCAGCGTTCTGTGCCCCCCTTCCTCCTGTCCCAAGTAATTATCTGTTTCCTACAGTGCATTAGTAGCCTATAACAAAAAGGTTAGAATTAGCAGCTACAACAGATAAAAAGCAAACCTGGAACGTGCTTCACTATTGAAGTAGCCTGTTTTCATTTTCTTTTGGATGAATAAAACAAAAAAAATTGTTCTTTGTAATGTCTTTATCCTTAACTGTTTTACAGTATTTTCCACTAACTTACTCCATTACAGTATAACTCGGCTCCTGTTCAGAAAGCGGATGCCACCTGGTTGTTTCACAATAATTAAGATTAGGTATATTAGTAGGTTTCACATTTCTGTCATCATTTTGGTCCTAAAATAGTGACTTAACATCAGGGACCTATTTTATTGACCTTAGGGTTAGCGTTTGAGTGAGGGGAAGGCCGTCTGCTTTCTGAACAAGACCATATAACTCTTGCAGTTTGTTTCTGTTTCTTTTTTTTTTTCTCCTCTGACACTCCTAGATATGTCTCAACCATGAATGAAAAAGAACCAACCTAATGCTAACCCATCTATTTTCAGTTTCTCTGAAACCAGCAATAACAAGCAGTTTATTATTTTAGGACGTGTGCTTTTAACATATGACTTTAAACACTTCCCTTTTTTGGGTCAGATGGTCTGAAGTAAGAAACACGTTAAATAGGAGAATGGCCTAACTAAGCCGTCAACTGAAATCTTGTAAGCTCATACAGTTGGATTTCCTGTGTGAAGTTCATGAAGACCACACTAACATAAAATGTCACCTCAATCATTTTATGTCTTGCTTAAATTGACATTATAAATTGAATTGGGAACAAATACAATTATAAGCCAATTGTCTAATTGTCCTAAATGAACAGTTTAGAAAGTACTCTGCAATAAATTTTAAGTACTTTCCCTTCTTACACCTTAGCGGTAGAATTGTGGCAGGTTTAAAATGTCAACTTCGTGGTTTCTGCCAATGCATTCATTTAAGACATCCCTGAGTGTGCATCGACAACTTTAAGAATATTGTCTCAGTGTGCGTTCATGTGTCTGTCCGTCAGGATGCCAGTCTATACCAAACAATGGATCACTTAAACTCAAACTTGGTACATGACCCCCCCGATCCTGGAGTGAATTATGCAACTTTAAGATTGTTTTGCTATATTATCAGTTATGAATATTAGTCTGAAATTCAGAGTGTCAGAGGTATCAGAATCTCCCTCTTAAGAGAAATATAATTAAGAAATCTAAGGAGAGATTCTGACTTGTACAGCAGTTAGCTCTGCAAGCTCACCGCTCCAGGTTTGATTCGGGCTCATTTGCTATCCTTGTGTAATTGTTTTGTCAAGGTTTCTTCCAATTACTCTAATGTCCTTCTACATCACACAGTTATATATTTTACAGTGATTTATGGTCCAGATTTGGCCCTGTATGAGTGAATGTGTGTATGCAGCCAGAGAGCCATTGTTGTCCTGAGTGGGCCAATACAGCAAATGGAGCGATAATATAAAATTCATAATTTATAACACCTGAAAGCATCCACTATAAATTTTATTCTGACTGGGTAAGAAATTAGGAGAGTTAAAGCCTGTTACATAGCCATGTATTGAGCTTTTTAAACAAGCAAACAGATAGATTGGTGGCTGGTGAAAACTGGCTTTATTACTAATGAGTATTAAAGGAGTTTGACTGTGTTCTTCCAAAGTAAATGATTACTAGTCTTTAATCCCAAACAAGAAGACCACAAGTTTCAGAAACTTTTTACATCAAACTTTTAACAGAGACCCTTAAAAAGTACAGAACAGATGAGTATGCCTCGTTTAGCTGTTTTTGTTTTTGGTGCTATTTTGTCATTTATTAATATCAGTACTTCTAAATAAATGTATCCCTCTACCATAATACACCCTTTATGAATGTGTGTGCATGTTCATTTTTTATTGTCATACTGTACAGGTAGGTATGTACATAGTTTACTGAGATTCTGACTTGCATGACTCCCCATTACTAGCGACAATGGCATAATACCAGACAGTGAATACAACAGCATACATGAAATACTGTTCATCTTCAGATGATAGCAAATCCACCACAGCAATTACTTTCATAATTTTGTACACGTCATTTATGTTAACGCTCTATCCTTGGTTTGCTTCAAATGAAAAGAATCTACTCTTTGGATCTTTCCCCACAACTCATGCCCTGTAGTTCCTGAATCAGCCGAGGTCTTTCTTCTTTGGACTTTCTCTAGCACTGCTATGCCTTTTTTGTAACATCGAGATTAAAATTGCTCCACTAGTGTGTTATTTTTAGCTTGTACTCTACAGATCACAGGTACTATATATACTGTAACCTAACATCTTATTAGCCTGTATACACTGTGTGGATGTGGACAGTGACAGCTCTTCTGGGATTCCCAAGTTCATCTGCTACAGATTTCAGACTTTCCCCACTGTGTGCTCACATCTAGTATTTTTACTTTATATGTATATATGCATATTTATAAGCAGGTTGAGGAGACCCTGGAGAGGTGGAAATATGCTCTGGAGAGGAGAGAAATGAAGATCAGTAGGAACAAGACCGAATACATGTACTGTATGTGAAAGAGAGGGAGATCAGTAGAATGGTGAGGATGCAGTTAGTAGAGTTGGTGAAGGTTGATGAGTTTAAATACTTGGAATCAACAGTACAGAGTAACGGGGATTGTGGAAGAGAGATGAAGAAGAGAGTGCAGGAAGGGTGGAATGGGTGGAGAAGAGTGTCAGGAGTGATTTGTGACAGACGGGTATCAGCAAGAGTGAAAGGGAAGGTCTACAGGGCGGTAGTGAGACCAGCTTTGTTATATGGGTTAGAGACGGCGGCACTACTCAAAAAGCAGGAGACAGAGCTGGAGGTGGCAGAGTTAAAGATGTTAAGATTTGCACTGGTTGTGATGAGGATGGATAGGATTAGAAATGAGGACATTAGACGGTCAGGCCAGGTTGGGTGGGTTGGAGACAAAGTAAGAGAGGAGAGATTGCGTTGGTTTGGACATGTGCAGAGGAGAGATGCTGGGTATATTGGGAAAAGGATGTTAAGGATGGAGCTGCCATGAATGAGGAAAAGAGGAAAGCGTAAGAGAATGCTTATGGATGTGGTGAGAGAGGACATGCAGGCGATGGGTGTGACAGAGCAAGATGGCGAGGACAGGAAGATATGGAAGAAAATGATCCACTGTGGCAACCCCTAACAGGAGCAGCCGAAAGAAGAAAAAGAAAATATATATGCATATTTATAGATGTAATATTTTATTTCCTTATGGTTGAGATTGCTAGCTTGTAAATACTGAGATACCTGTGAACTCATGAACTTTAGGACAATATAGACTCATGATGTATTCAACTGAACTGTTTCTCATTGATAAGATCAATCTGAGGACAAAAGTACAGGCCTTCGTCTCTCTAAATTAATTAGAAATTAAAACAGTTCATAGCGTGATGCTGCTGTGACAGCAGATATGATGTCTTCAGGATTATGTGACTAAATGTAGTGCTAATTGTTGGCCACTTTTTCCATTCATGGTCTGCTGGGATTTGATATGCAGCACTTTGAATTACAGCTGTTGTCTTTCTTCACTGAAGCCCACACAATGCTAAGCATCATAGATGTTTTTGTTGTTGTGTATTTGCAATGTTTCTCATATCAATCATAGAACTTTACTGTTCAGAGTTGCTATTAGTTGTTTGTTGCTACTGAAACATTTGCATTTCTCGTCTACTTTTTTGAAGATTCTCTTATTTATAGAGAACTACAATTTTACTGTCTCTTCTCCATTCGTTTTAATGGATTTATTTGTACTGTAGAGGATTTTAAGTGTAGTGGAAATTTTCTTAAAATTTCAGTTGACGTGAGCAATTCAGCAAAGCCGTCCATCTTGCCTTTGATCAAAATCCGAGTGGTTAATGTGCCAGGCTTACAGATACACATTACTGGGTTGTATCCAGGGCTGTGTACAGCGTGTATGCAGTTTAGGGCCATGTCACATCACAATAATTTTCTAGCTATTTTTAGTCATAGACTTCATTTACATAATCTTAGTGAGTAGGAAGCAGTCAGTAGCGCGTTTCTCTGAAAGCAGTCATGTAATGTGACATGTCTAGTGACTTGGACCAGACTAGTCTAATTTTGTCTTTAGTCATAAGTGCATGTTCTGTTTGCATGAGAGCTGACAACCAATAAAGGCTCATCCAGAAGTACAATGCGTATAATGCAGGAACATACATATTTTGGACCTTACAATCAAAAGAGTAGCTTGTCTTTCTGATGTCATATGTTTTACATACCACAACAAAATGGAAAAAAGAGGTTGAGATTCTGGCCGAACTTGATATAACCCTTAGTACAGCTCCGGCTCCATCAGACAATGCAGAAAACAGGGTTGTCACTGAAAATGGTAAGTAGGATTGCGCTGTAATGTCAGTACGCAGTTGGCAAATGAGACTTGGCCATCATTTTGCACTCATTTAAATTCTGATGGTTCAACAACAAGATCAGCAAATACAGTTGGCAAGTCTAACATGCCCCACAACTAAAAGTTGTGTATTGTGACATTGGCTTTACACATTCTCGCTGCGATTGCACTGGTGTTTTTTTTTTGTTGCCATATCCCGACGATGTGTGTATTGGGTCATTAACAACTTTCAGTTCCTTATGTGAATGAGTGTGGGATTGAGCATGAGTGTGCCCTTCATGGAGACTCCTGGAGAGTAGGTTCCAAAATTGGCCTCTGCAGTCAATGATTCTGACCTGAATAAACTGCTTTAAAAATGGATAATGTCTTTAAAAGTTCCTTTGTCTTCATGGCACTTAATTTTCGAAGCTGTTCAAGGTAACTGTGGCACCTCCCACAGACAAAGGGCAATTTAGCTTGAGCTCATTCTAAACAGAAGGAGGATCCATCTTACTAAATATGTAATATCTTAAGGTAAATACTCATAACAGAGTGTAGGCAGCAATAAAGTGTAAGCAGTATTGAATAGTCTGTGTATTTAATAAGCTCTGCACTCACGTTCAGTACAATATACAACCTGTTTAGGATGAAATGTTATACTTTCATTTGCAATATATATTTTAATTTTGACTTATTATTATGTAACTTTGCATGCTTTACTCTGCATATTGTCTTGCCTTTTACTTTACTATCCATATTGGTCAGTAAAAAAGTATTTCTTGGGCTTTGTCTGGAAAAACACAGCACTTTGTTTCTAGAAATTTAAAGCAAAAGAAGATTGATGTTCTAGTTACACACTGCTTGGTTTATCGTACCAAACCAATTTTATTTGAACGTTATAAAAAGCATTTCCACAATCTGGCACTTATGAATCCCAAAACTGCTGAACCCCAGATATGTTGGAGCACCCTAACTGCCAATCGGCTTACCCCTAGGACTTTTGAATTGTGGCCCTCTGTAAATTTCCAAACCTCCAAAGTTCCAGATGCAGATGCCAAATTCTCGCTTAGACCCGAATATGCTTAGAGGATCTGTGCAAAACTTCAAAACCTGGCAGGATCTGATAAATAACATTTTAGAATGAGCATTTAAATTGAGGAAGTGGATTCTCTCCCCCCTTTTCCTATTCTATTTTTATTTATGTACATATATATTTGCACATTTTACTATTATTAAAGTGCTACTCTGCTGACCTTGCTCTCTTTCTCATGGGTTGGGGTCGATTTGTTTCAAACCAGTTTTGCTAAACTTGACTTGCATGTATGAAATTTGTTTTGATTTTAATAAAAGAAAATATAAAAAAAAGAAAGTAAAATGGAGAGAATGTCTGTGTCCTGTCCTCACTGCTGCATTATTGTCATTCTAATAATTTTCCAGATGGGTGTTTCCTAGCACATCCTGACATGGATTGTACATTGAATGAGTCTTAAATATAAGTTAGGTATAAAATTATTAGTTACTGTAAGTCATGATTGGTTTTTGTTGTTGTGGGTATTTTAATGCCGTTTTTCTGGCTTTGAGTTAGTATGACTTTCCCATTTCCTGACATCTAACTTGGTCCATTCTGTCTTTATATATAATGCGCTACCACGGCTGTCCACTTGTCTGCCAGGATTTTAAATCACATGTAGCTCGCAAACTGTTTGACCTATTGACCTGAAATTTGGTACACATACAGTTGTGCTTGAAAGTTTGTGAACCCTTTAGAAGTTTCTATATTTCTGCATAAATATGACCTAAAACATCATCAGATTTTCACTCAAGTCCTAAAAGTAGATAAAGAGAAACCAGTTAAACAAATGAGACAAAAATATTATACTTGGTCATTTACTTATTAAGGAAAATGATTGAATATTACATATTTGTGAGTGGCAAAAGTATGTGAACGTTTGCTTTCAGTATCTGGTGTGACCCCCCAATAACTGCGACTAAAAGTTTCCGGTAACTTTTGATCATTCCTGCACACCAGATTAGAGGAATTTGAGCCCATTCCTCCATACAGAACAGCAACAACTCTGGGATGTTGGTGGGTTTCCTCACATGAACTGCTCGCTTCAGGTCCTTCCACAACATTTTGATTGGATTAAGGTCAGGACTTTGACTTGGCCATTCCAAAACATTAACTTTATTCTTCTTTAACCATTCTTTGGTAGAATGACTTGTGTGCTTAGGGTCGTTGTCTTGCGGCATGACCCACCTTCTCTTGAGATTCAGTTCATGGACAGATGTCCTGACATTGTCCTTTAAAATTCTCTGATATAATTCAGAATTCATTGTTCCATCAATGAAGGCAAGCCGTCCTGGCCCACATGCAGCAAAACAGGCCCAAACCATGAAACTACCAGCACCATGTTTCACAGATGGGATAAGGTTCTTATGCTGGAATGCAGTGTTTTCCTTTCTCCAAACATAACGCTTTTCATTTAAACTAAAAAGTTCTATTTCGGTCTCATCCATCCACAAAACATTCTTCTGATAGCCTTCTGGTTTGTCCACGTGATCTTTAGCAAACTGCAGACGAGCAGCAATGCTTTTTTTTTGGAGAGCGGTGGCTTTCTCCTTGCAGCCCTGCCATGCACACCATTGTTGTTCAGTGTTCTCCTGATGGTGGACTCATGAACATGAACATTAGCCAATGTGAGAGAGGCCTTCAGTTGCTTAGAAGTTACCCTGGGGTCCTTTGTGACCTCGCCGACTATTACACGCCTTGCTCTTGGAGTGATCTTTGTTGGCCGACCACTCCTGGGGAGGGTAACAATGGTCTTGAATTTCCTCCATTTGTACACAATCTGTCTGACTGTGGATTGGTGGAGTCCAAACTCTTTAGAGATGGTTTTGTAACCTTTTCCAGCCTGATGAGCATCAACAACTCTCTTTGTGAGGTCCTCAGAAATCTCCTTTGTTCGTGCCATGATACACTTCCAGAAACATGTGTTGTGAAGAGCAGACTTTGATAAATCCCTGTTCTTTAAATAACACAGGGTGCCCACTCACAGCTGATTGGCATCCCACCGGACTCGAATTTCGCCTTCAAACTAACTGCTAATCCTAGAGGTTCACATACTTTTGCCACTCACAAATATGTAATATTCGATCATTTTCCTCAATAAATAAATGACCAAGTATAATATTTTTGTCTCATTTGTTTAACTGGTTTCTCTTTATCTACTTTTAGGATTTGAGTGAAAATCTGATGGTGTTTTAGGTCATATTTATGCAGAAATATAGAAAATTCTAAAGGGTTCACAAACTTTCAAGCACAACTGTATACTATGTGAGGTCTTCTATCCACTTTTGGGGAGATGATTGACCTCCAAGGTTATTTATCTTTTTATTTTTATTTTATTTTATTGTAGAATCAACTCTCGGCAACAGCCAGCAGGGCGGCCGTGCAGTGCATGTGTACGGGCGTCGTTCTCATCCCTACCACCTTTGCCATCACTTCCCCTAACTCTTCATATCTTAAATCATTCTTGAGGCAGATTGAAGACTTAAGTGCCAGATTAAGTGAAAAATTAAGGAAAATGTACTAAGTAATTGCAACACAAATGCTGACTTAATCAGTTTTAACGTGAAAAGATGCCGACGAAAGAAGAGAAGCAGCGGACTGCTAGGGTGGAGAAATGAAGAACTGCTCAGGAAGCAGCAAGCGCGTCAACCTCTGAGCAAACGAATGGTAAAAGTACCGAGAAAGAGGAGGAAAACTAGGAATTCTCAAGTCAAGTGTACAGTGCAGTACACATTATCGTGCAGTGCACTGTTACTGGTACAATAATATTCCCATATTTGCTTAATTTGATTCAGAGTTATGATGGACAAAAGCCTATGCCCAAATCACTGGGCAGAGAAACACCCGGAAAATTCACCAGTCCACTGCTGAGTCCAGCTGTATACAGACCCAGACCCTACCCATACTTACATTCACACACAGCCAATTAACCTGAGCACACGTACATCCAGACATGGGGAGAACATGCAGACTCCACATGGGCTATGTCAGACATCCACGAGGTGGCAGTGCTTCTCGCCATTTCATTGAATCTCCTACACATTGTTCATTTATTTATTTTTGTGAAGAATAAATAACTTAATGTGAAATTGTACCTTTCTACTTTTAAATGTATTTGTCTTTACATACTAATTGATGGGTTTGTATTGGTTCTATCATTCATACACTAAATGAGGAGCTTTAAATTAAAATAAAATATTGATTGGTGTGCCCTTACTAGTATTGTATAAGACAGTATTCTACATTAAAATACTAACTCTAAAAGATATTCAATTCAATCTCTGTAAAATATAAAAATGGGATTTTTCTCATATTAACACATTGTCAGCATTTTCACAATCGTAGTGCTTGTCAGAAATTTCCAGTCTTTGTCTGAGGAACTGACGGAAGCAAACTACTAACAGGAAAAAAAACTCAGCAACTTACTGGCTTTGCAGGTTAAGTAGCCTCAAATTATCAGGACTGTGTAAAATGTAGCGCTGTAATCAACACTGTAAGGAAACACGAATATGTCAGCAGAGCTTGCTAGTAATGGGCTCGGTTATTTAAATTTTTATACAAGTACATATCCAGTTAAAGCGTCAAATAAAGGTGCAGTGTGACAGAATGATTACATAGCTTAGCTTACAGCCAGTAAATCTGTAAATCTATAAAAGTGCATTGATATTTTTCTATTCAATAAATCAGCTAGTCAGTGTGTTCTGTTTGTGCTTGGTGGTAAAAGGAGGAACCTAGTGGCAGTGGAGGAGAATGTTAGTTGGTAGATTTGTGTTTTACATGTAAACATTTTATGATTGAGTGTGACAAACCTGCCTGAACAACTTTGCCTGTGCTATGCACTTGAAACCTCTTCTTTTGTCTTTTCATCACAAATACAACTATGGCTACATCTCCATAATAATAAATACCTATGACTTGTAAATTTCCTCTTGCGCTGTGGCAGGTGCTCCAGCATTATTGCCCAGGCTAATGATTTAAAGGCTGTTGTAAAGGCCTAAGCCTACATTATGCACTTAAATAGAATGCACAAGTGGTTTTAAGCCTCACTAACTGACCAGAGGGTCAGGAAGTTATTGTTTTTTCGTAGCGACTGCTCTACTGTTTGGAGTTGTGTTTTTTTGTAAATATACACTTCATGGCCACTTTATTAATGCAGATAGTGTGCTCCTCAAAACGTCCAATCATGTGACTACAATGCAGGATGTGGCATACAGCTGTAGTTTAACAAAGTCCTCAGAATGGGCATGTCGTGATCTAAGAGATTTGGACATGGTATGATTTTTGGTACCAGACATGGTACTTCAAGTGAAAATTGCAATTGGTCTCACAGTGGCCTCTCTGAAAGACTTTTTCCTAGCCCAGTTGTTTATTTAGGAAGGCCATCTTGATCTAGTCACTTATTTTGTGCTATGATGCACATTCCCTATCATCATCATTATCATTTTTTCTTCTTCTCCCTTGCTTCCCATAGTAGAATAGTCAGTGTGATCCCTAGATTGTTTTAAAAAAGATCAATGGTTTCTTGACTCATGCTTAAAAGTTTACATCTGACCGTGCCACTTACGCTGATAGTTGTATTGATTCAGAGGTACCATTCAACTAATTAACTTATATTATTGAGATTATCTCTGGCACCAAATACTGACAGTTGCTACAGAGTGCAGAGTCTCAACAAGTTAGGCCTATTGGATAGAATTACTTTTCTGTATACTGTACCTTGTAGCAGCCATTAACACACAAGTGTCTTCCCTACATTATAGATGTTTTCTTCTAGCTACTACTGTAGCATTTGTTTAACTTTAAATGGGTGGACGTCATTTGGTGATATCGTTTCATACATTAAGTGAATCTAATAGTGCGGACAACTGGAACCAAGAAGGATACAGACAGTCACAAGCAGAAGTAGGCACATAAATTAATAGCAGCTAACAAGTAAGTTAAAAACAGAATTCTAATCAATGGTAAGCCAAATGGATTAGGAATTTTTGGCATGTCATGTGCTTGAGTAAGACAGACTTCAGAACTAAGCACTAACACTAACTGGCAAATAAACTTTTGAGCCAATTTCACAAACTTTGCCGTTCTGAACCTAGCATGTGCCATTCTTACAGAGCAAGTGAGGATGGACTCCACTGTGTGCTTAAAGAAGCTGATAGACATAGATGAGAACATTTGACTTTTCATTGGTCGTATGAGGAATTAAATCCTTCTTGCTTTTAGTTAAGGTGTGTTGGGCCCATTTTAGTTCATCTGTGATGGTGACTCTGTGAGTCAAGTCACTGGTATTGTGGACTTTTCTCTGCATGTCCACTACTCCTTTCCTCTGGGAAATCCAGTGTCCTACCATTATCAAAGTGGTTTCAAGTATAGGCTGTGCATGCCAGCACTGCCAATAATAGGATGAGAGTGAATTAAAATTACTAATGCATAGAGAGATCCATGTAATATCTCCCAGAATGATTAATACATCTGAAGTGTTGGAATTTGGCCTTAATAGCTAAAAGCTACAGGGAGGCAAGTGCCTCAAAAATGACTTGTTGACAAGACCTGGGGCTCGACATCGTATTTAAGAAGACATAAACATTCAAGAGGTGGCACGCTGGTGCAGTGGATAGTTTGCATGGGTTTTTCTTCAAGTACTGGCCTGTGCAGATTATGTTAATTGGTGAATCCAAATTGGTCTTGTATGGTAGTGTATGAGTTTGGTCATGTGCTGAGGAGAGATGATGAATACATCTGGGAAAAGGATGTTAAGAATAGAGCTGCCAGGTAAGAGGAAAAGAGGAAGGCCTAAGAGGTGGTTTATGGATGTGGTGAGAGAGGACATGCAGGTAAGGGGTGTGACAGGGCAAGGTGACAAGGACAGAAAGATATGGAAGAAGATGATCCGCTGTGGCAACCCCTAACAGCAGCAGCCAAAAGAAGAAGGAAGTGTATGAGTGGGCACTGTCCATTGCTGTTATCTACGTGTGCTTAGTGATAAAGGAATAGGCTCAGCTGCCCCCTTACATAGTGGTGGCTCTGAGGCTAGGGATCTGCACTGGCAATCGGAAGGTTGCCGGTTCGAATCCCGTAAATGCCAAAAGGGACTCTGCTCTGTTGGGCCTTTGAGCAATGCTCTTAACTTGCAATTGCTGAGCGCTTTTAGTAGTGAGAAAAACGCTATATAAATGCAAAGAATTATTATTATAATTATTACATAGCCATACATAAGACCTCCTTTCACCAAAAGCTGTATTTATGTGAATCAGTTTTGTTCTTGGTATTCATTGGGTGAACGTTTTGGATGTCAATTTTTTTTTTTAATCTCTCGTGCCTTTAAGGCCTGTCTACTCCAACAGTCTTTCACTTGACCAGAAACGTCAGGATGTTTTAAGTTTTAAAAAGACGATCAACTTGCAAGTACGTTGTGACTGTCTGGTGACCTTTTGGTGATTGACTCTAAGCTTCCTTATGCCTAAGGCCTTTATACCTGATTTCAGCAATGCAATTAGTTCATTAGAGTGTCATTATCAGGTGCATCTGTTGGTGGGTTCATTACCTCCACCCCCACAGCACACTCCTCAAAGGATTGTGGGTGCTGTTTATAGATCAAAGCTATTGTTCAGCCCTAAAATAAATGGAAAACAATATTTGAAGCAGTTATTCAGTCAATGACTAAATAACAATTCTCCTGTCCCACACTGCTATGGGGAAAAAAAAAAACAAAAACAAAGATGAAGATACTCCCATGGTGGCCTGTGCCCACTAGGGGACATTCATTAAACCAAAACAGATCCCCTTAAAATATACTTGTATATATCAAGCTCAGATGTAACCCTAACAGCATGACATACCATTCTCAAACTTCCTTCATTCAAACTAAAACATGTTTACATTTTCCTGATGCATTATTCTCCTTATATGTGAAGAGTCCTGTTCCCCAATTAAGGATACTTTGGAACAAATAAATCTCAGCAGGCAAGGCAAATTTCTAAATGTCAGTCCCATGTTATCAGCGTGGACGTTCTCATTGTAATTATGTTACTTAGAGCCACCATACAGTCAGACTGAGCTTTGTGGTCCTCACAGCCTACATTTGATGTCTCTGGAGGTATGTGAAGTTCTCTCAACTCTTACCTTTGAGCTTTTAGCCATCTCCTTTGAACATCATGTAATCTCTCTTATTCCACCAAAGAGATGAAACAGCAAGCAAAATTTGAACAACCAGGAAATGGCACTGGAACTGGGAAAAAAACAGACAAGATGTCAAAGCAGAGAAGACAGAAACTGAGCACTGAAACCATAATCACTAGGAAAACTCACAGAAGGTAATTTGTTGCAAGATTGTAAGCCTTACCTTTAAAAATATTGTACTGTGCTCCTAAACACTAGACACAACTACAAAATCAAAAGTATGTTGCAAAATGTAAGCCTTTCAAAACATACCAAAAACAAAGGAAGCACTTGCCATTTTTTAAATTATCCACAACTGTGGAAAACCTGGAATTGCAAAATGCTACAGTATTCTTTATACTACAGCAATGGTGGCATCATAAGTGACTCACTTCTGGCTCTTTTGTGATAGCAGACACAAACAACAGTTCTCAAGATGGCAGCTTGTAACTATAAAATTGTATTGTGAAATCAAAATTAATGAATGATACAAAAGAATTAAATTCTGCATGTTACCAAAACCCTAATTACACCACAAACAGGTTGTTAAATGTGAAATAATATAAAAACTCTGCTCAATCATAACACCTCAAGAACATTCTTTCCTGAAAGAACATATCACACTTTGGGGCATCAATCCCCATTTAATTATTATTATTGTATTCTGTATTTGGCTGATGCCTTTTTCAATGGCAACTCATAAGCCCAGGATTCATTACAACTGTTCACATTCATATTTATTTTACAAATTGTCACAGGCAGGGAAAGTGACTTACTCAGGGTCACACAGTGAGGCAGAAGCTGAAATTGAATCAGCAGACATGTGGTTCAAAGAACAGAGCCTTAGCCGGAACACCACATTGCCATTTTAGCAGCTTTTTCCCCGAATTTGTAGCACATTTCACACGTGGAGACCGAGTGAACCTAATTTTTGATTTTATAGAGCAAAAATTACATGAACGGTGCCCTCTGGAGATTTATACTATCCGGGAAGGTGATGAAGCTCAACACTTATTAGCAGCTGTTTTTCTTGGCAGTCTAGTGGATTGCTTTGCTCCCCGCACAATCACTTTTGCATTACAAGCTGGGACATCACACCTTTGAGAAAATAAAAAAAGCAAGCTTTCAGAAGGAGACAGAACGTGTTAGTATTGTCACTCTTTCTATTTTGGGGGTTGCCTCAGTGTGGCTTCCGTTTTCAGTGAGAGGAAAACATCTTGTGTGCAGATGGATGTGTAAATTCTCAGACAGGGTTGTGAAATGGACTCATACTGACTGCTGAACACCTTCTTCACCTGAATGATTTGGAACCATGCCCTCACTTGGAACGTCCGCTGAGCAGATGGAAAGGTTTTAGGCCATTTTCTCTTTATTACGTGGATCACTGATTACCCCCACTCCCTTCAAACACTCAGGTACAGGTAACCTGTATATCAGTCATGGAATAATGTACACACCAGCCAGTTGCTTTTTAGTTGCCACATATATGATGTGTTTTCTTATAAAACTGAATAAATTGTTGTGTCTGTTACCTCACAGCTCCAGGAGATCGGGTTTGCATCCCAGCTCAGTTTCTCCATGTGTGAAAGTGTTTTTTCTGCCATTAAACTGGATTTGCGCCATATCTCATGACATGTGTGGTAGATAATTGAAACTCAAAATAGTACCACCCACTCATACTGGGCCAATTTCCATGGTTTGCTCCTTTTTTATGCAATTATGCTGCTTCGTGTAACCCAAAAAAATTGCATGAAGCATGTCCAGAGCACTGATGGCAAGATGTAAGGCCTATGTTCATTTCAGCTCAGTTCCTGACTATATTGACCACTTAAAGATCAAGATGTACAAAATAAGCCAAAATACCACACTTTCTTTGCTTGTTTGATTTTTTTGAATCTGCCCATCATTCAAGTTTGATTTGAAGCCACTGTTGTACATAATGAGCGTACCACATGGAGAGCACTTTGCATAATTTAGAGGTCATCTGTTGTAGAACATTGTTGTTGATGCCAGAAATCCCCATTGCATCAAACTGACAAATGTAATTTTGGTTGCCTGACATCTGGATTTAAGGCAGGCTCATGAAGACTGCAGTATCTTATAGGGACATTAATGTATTTAAGACATGTCCTGTGTAAGATATTCAACCTTATAACAAGGATTAGTGTCCTCTCTTATGTAGACACCTGCCACATTGAGTAAATCATCATAATCAATGCAGGATTTTCCATTTTGTTTAAAAGGAAAAGCTCTTGAAGTGAAGCACCACAAAACATTCTCAAACCGACTTAATCTAATTTTCAGTCACACGGGGCTGCATCCTATCCCGGGGGAACCAATCCTGAATGGGCGCTGTCCATCTTCCACACCCATACTCACACAGAGATGATTTTGATTAACCTGTCAACCTGCTGGTAATATCTTTGGGCTGTTGGAGAAAAACCCCACACAGTCGCAAGGAGAGTTTGCAGACATCAAGTAGCCAATGACCTGACACAGTGCTCAAAGCCAGGACACCCAATCTGTGAGGCAGCAGTTCCCATTGCGCCACCATGCCATCAACTTCCAAAACTTGGAAACAGATCTATCCATGCTCAGTTAAGGCAAATAAGGCCGAAAAGGGCAGAAAAACTGTGTCTAGGATATCCTGAAAACCAGCACGAAAAGATGCCATAATAACATGGGTCATGCCAAGTGTGGATTGAGTCTGTTAGAAGAACCACTTCAATTTTAGGCCAGACACGGCAAACATAATATAAGCTGGAGCAACAGAGTGGAATTTTTTTTTTTTTTTTTTTTTTTTTATGTGAACTGTCCTGCAAAACCTGCACATGTTCAGCCAAACTTGGCTCTCTGGTTCTAGTTAAGTTATTGATCTGCATTTCAGTTGATATCTTGTTTTTAATGCTTTGTCCTAAAGCTTTCGAAGATTTGTCTAAGACCAGTTTATCCAGCTACATCTTATTTTGGTGCCAAGCTCAAAACTTGAGTATTTTTTGTGCCTTTACACAAGCTGCATTGAGACCACAGATAGATTGTAGGAAGGAACTGAGCACTCATTCAGGCAAACTGGGCCAGACAAAGCTACTGTATGCTGGGCTTTACGCCACATGAGTCATTTCACTGCTAGATGAAAATACACAGAAAAAAAGAAAAGAAAATATTTGTATATCAACAGCAGGTGTGACAATACTACTACAACTACTAGTAATGCTACAGGCTGTCATAGACTTTGCAGAACCCAAAGATCACTTCTTGATTGGCAACAACAACAACATGTATTTATATAGCATATTTTTATACAAAAAGTAGCTCAAAGTGCTTTACATAATAAAGAATAGAAAAATAAAAGACACAGTAAGAAAATAAAGTCAACATTAATTAACATAGAATAAGAGTAAGGTCCGATGGCCAGGGTGGACAGAAAAAAACAAAAAAAAACTCCAGATGGCTGGAGAAAAAAAAATAAAATCTGTAGGAATTCCAGACCATTAGACTGCCCAGTCCCCTCTGGGCAGTCATCTTCCTTCATCTTCTGGGTGATACACAGTGGTGTAAGTTGTCTTATGAATGCCTTAGCAGTAAGACTAACAGAGAAGTACAGGAAACATTTATTTTTGAAATGTGGGTTGATCTCTCACTTTCCATTTCTGACTCTAAATCCTAATCATTTACGGTTTTTGTATATTTTC
This sequence comes from Polypterus bichir lapradei, assembly GCA_026402145.1. Taxonomy (NCBI): domain Eukaryota; kingdom Metazoa; phylum Chordata; class Cladistia; order Polypteriformes; family Polypteridae; genus Polypterus; species Polypterus bichir. The sequence continues at coordinate 13,715,733 of JANRMT010062846.1, read as the reverse complement.
AAGTCTGTTTGGCCATTATAAAGAGAAATGTGAATTACTGTTTGTAATAATTAAACTATAAAGATTTTAGCGCTGCAGTAGTGTAGTAAATTAGTATATTGATGGCTCATCATGACTGAACTTACACCTGAAGCCATCTCGCCATCTGTGCCTTACTTAGTGAATCGTCAGGAGGGCAGAGAGCCCTAAGCAGGACTACAGTGTGTGTCATACAGGACAGAAAGGCACTGATTATGAATATTTACTTTGTCTGCATTAACAATATGAAACTGGAAGGATTATGGCTGACAGTAACGCTGTTGAAAGTAAGCAATGATAAAGAAATGTAAAACAGGAGACCTGTTCCTAAATTTAATTATGTCCTTAATAAATACAATTATAGAATAATTCAAATGGAAATTATTTCCTGGATCCTTACTTATTTTTGGTCATTCAGTGCTTGTTTTTTGTTGGTCATGAAGCATGCAGAAGTTTACTCTTTTTGTTTTTAAAGTTTTACACTATGAATTTACCTTGCATGTTGCTGTTGGAACAAGAGAATTTCTTCTCAGGGATCAATAGAGTATCTATCTATCTATCTATCTATCTATCTATCTATCTATCTATCTGTCTATCTATTATATAGTGCCTTTCACATCTATCTATCTATCT
>JANRMT010062846.1:13691293-13715072 GCA_026402145.1 Polypterus bichir lapradei | reverse complement strand
TATCTATCTATCTATCTATCTATCTATCTATCTCATATAGTGCTTTTTATTTATCTCTCTAAATTGGCTCATTATTTAATGCCACTGAAAGTACCCATCTGTTGCTATGCCTTCAGCGTGTCCCTTAAATGAACTGAATAATCTCATCAGCTGTAGCTTTCATGCCAAGAGTAATGAGAGTATGAAGTATGTTGTGGTGAATGAGATTTACTGACACTTGTTGTTAGTAGTACGTGTTTCACAGAAACCAAATGTGAGAGACTTAAACAGACTGGACATGCCCATGCTGGTAAAGTACAGTCTGAGACATCCCACCGCTGGGCACCTTAATTGCAGTGCACCCTAACAGACTGGATCGCTGAGCTGTAGCAGAGTTCTTATCTCATTCTAGTTCAAATCCACCAGTATTCCATTTTGTATATTTATTCACATAATTCTTGATCAGGGATGTTGTATTGTAAAAATATTTAGTTTTAAATGTTAAACTGCTAGTAATTTGGCTGCAAAATTGCACATCGGGCAGACTTGTTTTTGTTTTTACACAGCAATGACAGAAAACAGCAAAAAAATAAAGGAGGAAAAAGCTTAATGTCTCCAGTAATGTCCGCACTACTACATTTTCATCTAAAACAGCAATCTCTGCCCACACTAGCATTTTCACATTGTTTATTAAAGTATCTCTATCTACACTAAAATGACTAAAAATAATACATATGATGTATACGTTTTCCTACACGTGACGTGCACATCGGCAGAAAAGGCATGGTAATGCCACCGGTCATAAGATTTATCACAAGACTGTAGCAGCCAATAAATTAATTGCCTTTTGCGCATGTATACATGCAACATTTAAACTTTATAAAACACAACAAGCACCATGGAAAGCAACTCCTCAGTGTCAACAGTGCTGGGACGCGGTTTTCTTCTGTGTAGAGCTTTTTTTTAATGAGCAGGATCTAGTCAAAGAAAAGCCGTGTAATAAGCCGAGAGTAGAGTCTGAATTTTCAAAAGTCTTTGTTTCCACCCATCCACACTGCAGTGCAAAACTGGAGTTTTCAGAAGTAAATGGCTCTGCAGAGGGTTTTCAAAAGTATTTCTTTAGAGAGGTTAAAAACTCCAGGGTGTTGTAAATAAAAGGTGAAAATTGAGGCGAATGTCTGCATTTATCCATTTACATTTATTTTCTTGGCAGACGCTTTTATCCAAAGCAACTATAAAAGAAGTAAACATCATCACGTAACATTTGGCTCCCTCATAAACCTTGTGTGGTATACAACAAATATTGAAAACTGACTGGTAAGAATAGTTGAATGCAATATTTGTGAATTTACTGTATAAATTTGGAAGGATAGAGTGGGCAAGCCAACCATTCTGTAAATGATGCCATGTTTTGTAAAGGCTACTTTCCAGGTTTATTTCATGTTTTCTCTGCTGGTTCATTAGTAAAAACTGGCATATGCCTCCCTGATGTCGTCATCGTTTCCAGTCCAAATCCCCTCTAATTAAGGAAACAACATGGATTTTGAAAGGAAAAGTAGAGCTCAGCTTTTCACATTTACTTCTAAAACTTGCAAAGCAGCAATAAATCAATTACTTCTACTCACGCAGACCCTCCAGGCTTTTCTATATTTATCTTCCCATGTACCTATCACCTCTGATTCCATCTTGCCAGGTGAACACTCTGTCATTGTATACAGTATATGTAGAGTGAGAAAGAAAGAAAAAGTATATTGTTTGAGTGAGGTGACACTCTTCCATCATCTGAGTGGAGCAGCAATAACTAGTAGTGGTAAGTAGCAGGCAGTGGGCCACCAAGGTACCAGCACCTGAAAAGCAGATTATAGGTGTTCTGGGATATGTACGTAAAGAAAGGATCTCTGCATTTTGCCATAATCTTTAAATCTGTCACAGGATCAGGGGGCGTCCTGAACCAAGCTGCCACTCTGTTCTTTCTTTCTGTGTTAAAGTATTCAACCTAAAACATCACACGTCATTTCAATGTGATATGTTGTACTGCTTCTCAGCTGGAGGTCATGAGCCTTTGTCAGAGCGTGCGACACAACACTCCTCATTCAGTTCCTCCTATAAACTTATAATACTGGTCAATTTTAAACTGTTCTTTAGCTTTTATCCTCATTTGAAGAGTACATATAAGAGGAGAATATGTTCCACGTAGAGTGAAGTCACTTGGGAAAAGCAGTTCAGTGAAGGAAAGTGCAAATGCTATGCACAAGCAAAAAGAATATTAATTATAAATACAAGATGGGAGACACTGTCTCACAGGAAGCAAATTGTCTCATGTTCACACTAGTATTTTTGCTTTCCTCTCTGCACTGCTGCTTTTAGTATGCAAATGAAGAATGTGAAATAATTATTCTGTATTGGATTTATGAATCTGTGTGATTCTGTCAGCTAAGCTATTATATTGTGGAGGTGGCAATAAGAAAACATTCTTTTTTATCGTACACCAAATCCCCTTAAACACACTTCCTCTGGATAAACAAAAACAAGTTTCAGGGAGGATACAGAAGCAATTGGCAAATGGAAGAGAAACAATGTGAATCAAGTGGTTATTTCCCCCTTCTCACAGTTATAATGGAGGCCAGCACCTTACTGTGCTGCAGACGTAGAGAGGTTTTATTTTGTTTGCTCCACACCTGCAGCAGAGGAAACCACAGTATTACAGGAAGGTAGACCTAGACTGAGTGAGCATGGCCGTTTGTTCAGGATTAACTTGGGTTGCTAAAGCACAAATTATTTTTAAAAAACTGCCATTGTGAAGAAATTATAAAGACCATTGTAAAGAAGAACCTATCAGTTGTAATTGCAATAACACTGTTACAATGTGGGACAGAGTTTGGCCACAAGACTCCGGTAGTAGTTTCACTGGCACTGGTTACAACTTTACTGACATTAGACCACCAGCAGTGGATGTGATGCCCAAATGTAATGATGGATGATTAGAGATTAACTACTCCTGTGACATAAGTGTAAATGGACAATGGGATCTCCATGGGATATAGCCCGAGGCTGAGGTACAGGGCATCACGATTTAAGTAGTTTTAAAAATGATTTTGTATTGTTTTCATTGCCATATTGTTTCTCTTGGGGCACCAAGACATTTCTCCGTTTTGTGCCGTTGTCATTAAGATACACCGATGGTTGCTATGGAACGCCGTACCCAAGATTTCACAGTTAACACTGTCAGAGAGTCAGTATCCAAGTTTTGCAGAAAACTAAGTAAAAATAAAACGCTTTGTGTGTCTGTCTGTGTGTGTGTGTATATTAGTGCTATTTAGATTTCCCGATTTCCGAATGTTAGCTTCTGTTTCTTACTTTAATTCTTGCCTGGTGATTTTTAATCAGATGAAAGACAGATCTGATTCTTTGTTTAGACTTCTGGCTTGCCTAACAGTTTCTCTCCCGGTCACTTCCATTCATGTTGTTTGCTTTTCCTAGTGTGGGGCATAACACAGGGTTGTGGGCCACTAGGTGGAGCTCTAGCTGGACAGTCTCTGAGTTCCTAAGGCCAGTCTTGATTAGGGATGGGTTTTATGGACATACCCTGGAAGTAGTTAGCTGGCTGGAATTTAAAAACCCATTCCAGCCACTAATATGGGTAACATGGAGTAGGTAGGAAGGAGGATACAATATTCAAGGAGGTGTGAGGAAGAAAGCCCAGAGAGTAAGAAGAAAAAGTTAGTGTAAGGAGGTGACAGAGGTGGGTAAGTACAGTAGGTATCTTGCAACACTGTTAACATCCAAACCCTAATTCAGATAGGCCTGAAATGTGTTATTTTCAATATTGTTTATGTATTCTTTTGTTTTTTATTTTCATACTTTGGCTTTCTTGGCTCATTTGAGGATCCATAGTCCGCTCCAAAGCTCTCTGTATTAGCTACATCACACATAAACCTATTGACTGGAAAAATAAGATACACAATGTTACACAAAATGTTGTAACAAATCTAATAATAAATTGAAATGAATATTACATGTTGAACATCACTGTTACATCAGCTTTCTGGTCTTTTTGGAATACTCTTGCTATAGTTGTCACTTTGTCTTGGTATATAAACAGAGGACAGGTTTATATCACCATGGTAACCAGGCTGGTTTGGAACACCATGGATGCCCCAGCTGCCTCCCTCATTGAATAGTCTCGTTTGATGCATAAGCTTCAGTTTACACCCACACCAAAGAATATTCTTAGATGATCTGAATGAAGTCTGATTTACAGACTGGAACATCACAGTTGATAAGAATTTACTACCGTGATGTCCTTTTTCTGATCATTAAAATATCAACTTAATGAGATGCAACTGAGAGTTCTTAAATTGCATTTTGAACCTTCTATAATTATTCTCGAGGGTCCATCTGTCAGTTATGTCTTTTTGCAGACATTTAACAGATGGGCCACAAATCTAAAATTTGGCATGGTGATAGATAAATCATTGGAAAAAATGGTGGGGAAAATAAAATTATTTGACAATGTAAATTATGATGTTACTTTAAGTCTCAACTGATTTAACCCTTTTGAATAACTGGCTGTGTCAGGATGTTACTTATAGGATTACAGGTTTAAAAGGTAGTTTCTCTTTCTTGGATCAGCGCCTGGTTCATCCACTGACCTGTGGCAGACTACTGCCACTTTTGACCCTGGTCACCATTTAGAGTAAATATATACAATATACTGTATATGAGATCTTTATTTAAGGACAGACTGTTGTCTATCTATTCATTTACAATATCTTATGTGTGTAGCTGTTTATGATGAAACCAAAGGAGACTGATTAAACGTTGGAAAAAAACAGAAGAGACATTGACTTGATAAAAGAAAATGCATGTCATAACATTTTCTATAAAGTTGAGGAGAGGAGGACTTAGGGAAACAGGATGTGGCCACTTTTAGGATGTTGCCTAAGTTTATAATGCACTTAGAGGGTGATTGAATTTTGTCTAAATGTACTGAGTATATGTGGTGATAGTGGGCCCATGGGGACTGTAGATGTATGGCATTAAATATAGTGCCAGTAGACTACCAAGAGGTGCTATACCCTTGCCCGATGGACGGAGCCTCAAAGTTTACTATTTCTGCATCCAAGATGCGGATGAAAGAAGGTGGTGGGGGATAAGAATTAGGCCAGGAGTCCCCCATTTTGATAGGTGGCAATTGGGAAGGAGACCCATTAGCCTGTACGTGCATCTTTGCTCCTCCTTTTAATGGAGAAGTGCCTAGTGGTTGGCCAGGCCCTTTAAGAGATCATTGAAGTCTAAGGTAGCAGGGCATTTGGGGGCCCACTTTAAGGGGGGGGGGGGGGTTCAGGAGGATAGCCTGCTGAAGACCTTCATAGGTCATTACTAACTCTTGCAAATGATCTTTGGACCTCTTCTAGGAAAACTTCATAGATGGGACTTAAAAGACACTTTAGGTCACTAGACCAGTGGGCTTGGAGTAGGGGGAGCATTGCTAGGCAAAGGCTAAACTGGTATGAGGAACGGGGAAGCCAGCAAAAAGCGAGAAGTTGGAAGAAAAAAATGGGAGAGTTAATAGAGCTAAATCCAGGTAGGCAAGTGGAGCAACTGCTCTACCTGAAAGATAAGTCTTGAAGACCCTTGTGTGGGTAGGCCCAAATTAAGCTTGTTGTGTTCCTCTAGGTGTTGTATGTATATTATGTGTCTCCAGTTTTTAACCCTTTCTGTATTATTTGTATGCACTGATTAACCTTTCTGTTCTATGAATTTTGGACATTTTAGCATTATTTGGTCCTGGAGTCAATTCAACAGTACTACCATTTTGGCCGCTCTCTCCCTCTCCCTATCTCTGCACAAATTTAATTTTCTCTTTACTGAAGCTGGGAAACCAGAGAAACCTACCATGGGAGAGGGTTAGAGCTCCAGATTCGTCAAACGGTGATTTACTACCCTTTCACAAAATTTCACCTTGTGATGTTGATGCCAAGAAAGTCTTTAAAGTAGCTGGTAAGTTAACCTGGCCTACAAAGTTGAAAAAGTGAGTTGGCTAATTCTGGTTGCATGGCCTCAGAACAGTTTGAAAATTTCAAAGTGGCTGTTTGCCTAAGTGTGTAGGATAGAAAAGCCCTCAGTCAGAAGCTCTGTTGCCTCATTAGTATAGAAATTTTAAGTGGATGTCTGGAATACAAATCTACAGAACGGTGTTATCCTTTCTGATAGGCCAACTCTGAATATTTTTTCTTTCCTTACTTCCTATTAAAACTATGCAAATAAAGGTATTTCAAGATGCTTGGAGTTGAATTAAAAGAATCTCCATCTAAAAACTATATTTATTGAATGTTACTTAGCCCATGTAGTTTGTAGTGATAGCTGAGAAAAAAATGTTTTCCCATCTTTTCTTGCAGAATGGAAAGAAGAAGTTTATGATACAATAGAAGCCAAAAGTGACCAATATTGTACGACGGCATATAATATGAAAAAATCTCTAGAAAAAAGAAAAAAAATATTTGGATGTGTCAGTAGGCTTTGTGCCCTCAGAACCAAGTTACCCAAACTATTCTAAAAACATTTCAGTAATTGTTTACCGCTCTGATGCTGATCTTTCTGATCATAAATTATGTCATTTTGATAGCAGTTGATGCGAAGAATTCATAATTAATTGCAGAGTTACAGAATTTAAGGGTTCCTCTAGGGTGCCTCTTTATCTTGCATGATTTGGCTTAAAAACTAATCTGCACATAACTTTTATGGACAGAATTTCTAGGCGCAGCCAGGGTGTTGAGGGGGTCCGGTTTGGTGGACTCAGGATTGGGTCACTGCTTTTTGCAGATGATGTTGTCCTGTTTGCTTCTTCAGGCCGTGATCTTCAGCTCTCTCTGAATCGGTTTGTAGCTGAGTGTGAAGCAGCTGGGATGGGAATCGGCACCTCCAAATCCGAGACCATGGTCCTCAGCCAGAAAAGGGTGGAGTGCCCTCTCAGGGTTGGGAGCGAGATCCTGCCCCAAGTGGAGGAGTTCAAGTATCTCGGGGTCTTGTTTACTAGTGAGGGAAGAATGGAACGTGAGATTGACAGGCGGATCGGAGCCACGTCCGCAGTGATGCGGGCTCTGCATCGGTCTGTCGTGGTGAAAAAGGAGCTGAGCCGTAAGGCAAGGCTCTCAGTTTACCAGTCGATCTACGTTCCTACCCTCACCTATGGTCATGAGCTATGGGTAGTGACCGAAAGAACAAGATTGCAAATAAAAAACGGCTGAAGTGAGCTTCCTCCGCAGGGTGTCTAGGCTTTCCCTTAAAGATCGGGTGAGAAACTCAGAGTAGAGCTGCTGCTCCTCCGCATCGAGAGGAGTCAGATGAGGTGGCACGGGCATCTGATCAGGATGCCTCCTGGACGCCTCCCTGGTGAGGTATTCCGGGCACGTCCAACCGGGAGGAGGCCCCGAGGAAGACCCAGGACACGCTGGAGGGACTACGTCTCCCGACTGGCCTGGGAACGCCTTGGGATTCTCCCGGAAGAGCAAGAAAAAGTGGCCGAGGAGAGGGAAGTCTGGGCCTCTCTGCTCAAGCTGCTGCACCCGTGACCCGACCTCGGATAAGCGGAAGAGGATGGATGGATGGGTGGACTAATCTACACATCATCATCTCACAACAGGCTTAAATTTCGAGTTTTATATTTTCCCGTCCAGCTGTTTTAGCTATAGACCGTCCTCAAGAAACTGTGACACACAGGCACACAGACACAGACAGACACACACCCATCACCATGATATTGATGTTTTTGGTATCAGGGACCCCAAAACGTTGAGATCCATCAAAAACTGGAGATCCAAATTTTTGACAAATCTAAAGCTTTTGCTTCTTCCCCATAGACAATAAGTTGGGGGAGGGTGCAAAGCAAAAAAGCGTCTTGCATTAATTAGCCAGGTCACATGATGCAATTGTCCTTTATCCAGTAATATGCTTAAAATGTGTAAAAAGCATGCTTTTTTGCCAAATAATGTTAAATATATACTTGTGGAATTATCAACACACATTATAAACAGAAAACCTAAAGCCTAATGGGAATGACTTTTTGAATTGAAGACAAGGCCCTTAACCAATGAGTGAGGTGGAGACATGGAGGACATTGTGTAGATAGGTCTTTTCACACCCAGATTCTCAGCACCATGCATTTTATTGGCAGTTGTAAATCTACCTTGTGTGAGTAGGTCCTCTGATGGACTGGAATCCTATTCAGCTGTCTTTCCTGTTTTATGCCCAGTATGCAGGCATAGGCTCTGGCCTCACTGGACCCTAAATTAGATTAAGCAAGATTGTAGACTGTTTTTTTATGTGTTGCATTTTAAGTTTACAATTGTTTTTTGTTCAGATTCTAAATTGACTTGGTAAATTTTTGCACAATTACTAGTAAAACACAGTAGCAAGTTACCACATATGCAACAAACTCTGTCCTGAAGCCTGGCTTCTGCCTTACCTCTGATGTGTGATTGTCTGTGTTTCTTACCATAACGGAAAACTGATCAGCTTAACCTATCAGAATTTTAGTTTTTGTTCTTTGCAAACTATCAATGATTTGCAATTATGGATACTTTGAACTATTACATTATGTGTTGTTATTCAGTTTAGATAGATTAACTTGGCTTATGCAGGTTTGAGAATGAAAAACTGGAAAACAGCAACACACAAGCAGCTGCATTCTTTGTGAGTAAATGTGAAATTCCCCATTAAGGGACCACTAGTTATTTGTGTAACGTTTTAGGAACCTGTGTCTGGCAGTCTAGACAGGAAGGGGTTAACCCAGCAGCCACTTCTTCTTGTGGTGTGTTAGAATGTTTCAGATGGGCCCTCAACAGATGTCCAAAAACACTGTCTCAGCAGAGCCAAACAGGTGTGGCTCATGGGTGTTCCGTTTCATTTGTTTTATCTCATAAAGAATCCTGGACCGTATGTATCAGCTGTTATGTCTCTGCATTGCTCTTCTTTTATACTCTATCTGTTAAACATTTATGAGCAATAAATAGCAAGCACTGTATGTAAGCCTCACCCTTTGTTCATGTGTTTGTTTTTTATTTAGTATTTTTTACCTGTTTCAAATCAGTGTCTTCTTGCTGTCTGCAGTTTATAATGTGTGCATTTTAATTGTTATTAAAGAAGTCTGCATTGATGGCTTTGATCTTCAATGTGTAATGTTTTTATCTTCACTTCATTATCCACCACATGTGACATAACCTATTACCTATGGGGGAGGAGCAAAAGCTTTAGATTTGTCAAAAATTTTGTTGTTTGGCTTTTGACAGATCTCAGAGTTTTAGGGCACCCTGACACCGAAAACATCAATATCTCGATTGGGTGTCTGTCTGTGTGTCACAGTTTCTTGAGGATGGTCTAGAGCTAAAACATCTGGACAGAAAAATATCAAACTCGAAACTTAAGCCTGTTATGAGATGACGATGTGCTGAGAGCCAAATCGTGCAGGAGAAACAGTCTAGGGGAATCCAAATACCATCATTCTGCAATTAATTATGAATGGTTCTCATCAATTGCTATCGTAATGACCAATTTTATGATCAGAAAGATCAGCATCAGAGCGGTAAATCATTACTGAAATGTTACAGAATAGTTCAGGTAACTTGGTTCCTATGGCGCAAAGCTTACTGACACTCGCATCTGAATTTTTTATGCTTTTCATAATTTTGTGTATTTCTGGATTTTTTGACCTGTTCTGTTTTTTGGTTTTGTTTGCTGGATTTGCATTTGGGACATGTTTGCCTCTGATTACCTTTACAGACATTACCTGCTGTACCTCTTTTGCTCTTTTTTGAGTCTTTTTTGAAAATAAATGTTTTAATAATTAAAGATTCTACATTTCTCCCTGATAGTAGCCAGAGTGTCTGACTGGGATTGTTCAGGACTTGTGTGCTTGGAATTTCGCAAGTTTCGTAACATCTTGTATTTATAATTGGTGTTCCTTTAGCCCACATGTAGCACTTTGCACTTTTCAGTATTAAACTTCATTTTCCAAGTGTTCTCCCAGTTCTGAAGCTCTGAAGTATGCCCACTGCTGCTAGCTGCCTGCCACCCTGAATTGGATTAGGTGCGCTAAGAAGGTTGCATTCTTATTTTTCATTCATAGGAAGCAATGGACAGGAGCCCATCCAAGGCTGGTTAATGTGTTGTGTCCAGTGCTGCCAAGACAGACACCTGCCTCGGTAACCCTGAATTTGACTAAGTACTTTTAGGAATGTTACTCTAAAACAATGAAAAGAATTATAAGAATGTATTTTCAGTGAAGTGATGCAGATAGATATAAAATAAATTTAATCCACTGAGGATCCCAATACCACCCACCTTCCCAATCAATGGCTCGCCTGTCCTTGACATTCGTCAAAGCAAAGTTACATGCAAACCTGCTTGGTCACTGTGTCGACTTTTGTGTCAGTCATGCCTAAGTTTGATTAACTGTGGATTCTAAACTGGTCCTGTGTGAGTGGGGCCCTGTGATACAGTGGCATCCTATCCAGGATGTTTTGCACCTTGCGCACAGTATTGTTGGAATAGGCTCAGGTACTCATGATTTTGAATTAGATTAATCAAGTTTCAGTAAGTTATGTAGATTTTTTTTCACCAGCCAAACCATTATTATTGTATATTTTTTTAACTTTAGCACTAGACTTAATTAAGTGAAATTCCCCACTGAGTGTATTATTCCCTTTGTTTCACTGACTCACACATTGCTGATGTGCATACTTGTAATATTGTTAGAGAACAGCAGAGGGCAGTATTTAGGCATTTTGTTGCGCTTTGCAGGCAGCTTTTTATCATGGCTCAGTATCAGTTTACCTTAAACATATTATGTTTTCCATCCATCCATTATCCAACCTGCTATATCCTAACTACAGGGTCACAGGGGCCTGCTGGAGCCAATCCAGCCAACACAGGGCACAAGGCATTATGTTTTTAATTTTAAAAATAGCTTGTCTCTAAGAATTGACAACTTTGAGGGTAAAGACTCATTTTTAAGGTTCTGTAAATCCATCATCTTTTTATTCAGTTTAATTGCCAAATCTGTACAGATCAGGCACAACTTTAATCCACCTGCCTATTACTTGCATTGTGTAGGCCCCCTTTGTGCAAAACAGCTCTGACCCATCAAGGCATAGACTGCACAAGACATATGAAGATGTACTGTGGTACCTGGCACCAAAACGCCAATCCTTTAAGTCCTGTAACTTACGAGGTGGGGCCTCCATGGATTAGACTTGTTTTCATAGCACATCCCATAGATACATGGTTGGATTGAGATATGCAGAATTTGGAGGCCAAATCAACATCTTGAACTCTTTCTCATATTCCTCAAACCATTCCTGAACTATTTTTGCAGTGTGGCAGAGTGGATTATCCTGCTGGAAAAGGCTACTGCCATCTTCCTTTGCCTTGAAGAGGTGCAACAATCTTTAGGTAGGTGGTATGTGTAAACCTAACATCCACATGAATGCTACGACCCAAGGTTTCCCAGTAGAGCATTGCCCACAGCATCACATTGCCTTTGCCAGCTTGTCTTCTTCCCATAGTGCATCCTACTACCATGTCCTCCCCAGGTAAATTATGCACATGCACCCAGCCATCCACATGATCTAAAAGAAAATGTGATTCCTTAGACCAGGCCAGCTTCTTCCATTGCTCCACAGTCCAGTTCTGATGCCCACTGTATTTGCTTTCTGTGGTGGACTGGGGTCATCATGGGCATTCTGACCAATCTGCAGCTACACAGCTAGCTGTAATGCACTCTGTGTTCTGACACCTTTCTCTTATGGCCAGCAATTTGTTCTACAGTAGCTATTCTGTGGGACTGGATCAGTGGAGCTAGCCTATGCTACTCATGAGCGACAATGAGATTTGGGCACCCATCATGCTGTCACTGTTTTACCAAACCTAGATATCTGCATACAGTCTTGCAGGTCAGTTCTGCCATGTTGGCTCAGACTTTGCAGTAACATTTTCAGAGTCCATGATGACATATTCACTCTGCCACCACGTAAAACATAATTTTTAAAAGCACGTCCTTCCTAACCTCCAAGAGCCTAATAAATCGGAAACATCAAATATTGAACAATAACGCTGCCTCTGGCTCGGCACACTACAGAAGATTACACATAATGGCTGTTTCTTGGCTAATCCCTGCGTCTCTGTAATTACAGCTTTAGGGATCATTAGCACTCTTATCTCAGGTTTACTATTCTGCAGTGGCTTTTCAGAGTCGTGTGCTGCGGCTGCTTCCTCAGATTTGAATATGATGGAGGGATTTAGGTATCTTTGAGCTAACGGCAGAGGCTTACTTCATTCTTTAAGCATTTTAGCTTTACTTCAGATATAATTTGCATGAAATTACAGTTAGTACTGTTCTATTTTCAAATTTCCTGTTAAGATTTTCATCAGCCCTTGCTGTTATGTTGGCAGGATTTGTGACTCAAACCGGCCATTTTGGCTGTTGTGTCGAGATGTGCGTGTTTATCTAGAATGCAGAGATTCCCATTTCAGACACTCTGCTGGGAGACACTTTACTAACCTCAGTGCCATTCTTGGAATGGCGTTTCTAATGACAGACATACTGGGATTTTTAAGTTTGCTTTTTAAAAGTAAAGAATACTAAAGAATCTTTGTCTTTCTAAAGCATCTGCTGTTCACAAATACCTTAAAATGTGAGTTCCACTCTACTTCCAAGAAGGCGGAGTGACCTGTGACATAAAATCGAAACATTTTACGATGATTTGGTAGAGCTTTACAGATCACAGCTTAATCCAGTTCAGGATCAAGGAAGGCTAGAGCCTCATTGTGTGCAATTCAAGAGCCAACCCTAGATGGAGCTTCAGTTCGCTGAAGGACCTTCTCACACACAATTCTGCACGGGGTTTATTTTGAATCAAAATTGACCCTAAATTGCACATTTTTGTAGAATGAAAACATACACAGACACAGGAAGGACATGCAAACACTACATAGTGCCTATAAAAAGTATTTACCCCATGGAAATTTTTGGTTTATTGTTATATAACATTTAATCATATTGGTTTTAGTTTGGCAGTTTAGACACTGATAACAGAAAAAGACTCTTAAATAGATAGATAGATAGATAGATAGATACTTTATCAATCCCAAGGGGAAATTCACATAATCTAGCAGTAGTATACTGGTACAAAAAACAATATTAAATTAAATAGTAATAAAAATGCATGTAAAAGCAGACAATAACTTTGAGTAATGTTAGCATTTACTCCCCCGGGTGGAATTGAAGAGTCGCATAGTGTGGGGTAGGAACAATCTCCTCAGTCTGTCAGTGGAGCAAGACAGTGACAAAAGTCTGTCACTGAAGCTACTCCTCTGCCTGGAGATGACACTGTTCAGTGGATGCAGTGGATTCTCCATGATTGACAGGAGTTTGCTAGATCACAAAATTATTTAAATAGAGATCACTTGCCTGTAGTCAAGGAGGTTCAACTGATTGCAGTATAAATGCACGTGTATCTGGAAGGTCCAGCTTGTGGTGAATCAGTATTGTGGCCTAATGCTGAAGACAAAGGAATACTCCAAGGAACTCCATGAAAAGGTGATTGAAAAGCAGAGAATGGAGACAAGTTGCTAAATATCCTTTAGAGTCCAGATAGATTGATAGAGTTGGAAAAAGAATGGCACAGCTATAAATCTGTCTACAGCAAAATATGAGGTATTCTGCAAAAAGAAAAGTAGTGAGGAAGATCACCACGAACCTGGAGAATTCTGAAGGAGTCACAAGCTACAGTGGCCGAGACAGAAGAGACTGTGCAGGCAACAACTGTGCCTGGCTGCTTCCACAAACTCCGTTTTATGGAGTAGCAAAGAGGAAAAACGCGAGACATCTCAACTAGAGTTTGCCAAAAGGCACATGGGAGACTCTCAAGGCAGCTGGATGAAGTTTCTTTGGCCAAGCCAAACACTGCAACTTCTCAAAAGCATACCATCTGCACTGCAAAGCATGGAGGTGGCAGCATCATGCTGTGGGGATGCTGTTGTGCATCAGGATCTGGAAAGTTTGTGAGGGTTGAGAGTAAAGCGAATGCAGAAAATATAGGAATAAGTCTGGAGGAAAACTTAATTCACTCTGCAAGAAACATGCACCTTCCAAGATTTTTGATAACCTTTCAATGTTAATGTCCTGGAGTGGCTGGGTCAGTGTCCAGATCTCAAGCCAATTGAGAATTTGTGGCTGGACTTGACAAAGGCTATTCACTCATGATCTCCATGACATATCACATAGCTTGAGCAGTTTTGCAAAGAAGAATGGGGATAAATGGCAAGTGTCTAGACGTGCAAAGCTGACAGAGAAAGACCTGAGCACACTGACTCATGGCCGCCAAGGGAGCATCTACTAAAGGAGGTGAATGCTTATGTGATCCATTATTTTGTGTTTAATATTTGTAAATAACGTAGACCATTTTGTAGAGATCTGTTTCCACTTTGACATTAAAGAGTCTTTTTTTCTGTAGTCATTGTGTCAAAACAGCGGGATTAAATCCACTGTGATGCAGCATTTTATAACAATAAGATGTGAATGCACTGTAATAGGCAACTCAAAGAGACGATGTGCAAACACCACATGGTTAGCAACTAATACAGACACCCATAGAGGCACAAGGAGAACATGCAAACTCCAGGCAAGTACAAGGAAATGTACAAACTCAGTGCAGCTGACAATGCATGCAGGCCATAAGGAGAATGTGTAAAATAGTAACCGACTCAGACAAGGCAAGAACGTGCAAACTCCTCACAGACAGCAGCTATGTGAAGCATTCAAACCCAGGGTGCTGGATGTGTGAGGCAGCAGCGCTAACCACCGGGTCACTGTGCTGTTCTAATTGTGTTGTGTATACGGTGTCCTTGAGAGTGAGGGGGGTTTTCTTTGAGTGTTTTGAATATGGGCACAGTAAGTGAGTCACTCTTTATAGTAGTGTGGTTTAGTGGTGAAAGCCACCTCTGCCTCCCTGGGTAGCATTGAATAAGTCACTAGCCTGACTGTGCTTCACTTGTGGAAAAAGAAATGTATAAATAGTTGTGCTGTTTACTCATCATGTTAGCTGCCTATAGGGGCACAAGGTGATAGCCAAACACAACAAAAAATGCAATTACAACACATTTTACAAATACACTCATTGTAGAAGACGAGGCACAGGTCAAGGAGTATACACGGCAGGCAATATAAACATTGGCAGGATCAAATGGGCATTGTGTCAGTAAGTTAAGGGCTTGGCAGAGGGAGGAAGTTACTAGAGTCTCATAAAAAGTCAGACAAGCAGTTCTGAGGAGGCAATGGAGGATCAACGATTCTTCATCCTGGCCTAAAACAGCAGGAACAACACAGAAGGACAAAGGAGACCTTTTTTGGTGTGGAGCTAATAGAATGTTGAATGAGTGCCAAACAAAAAACTATAGAAAGTAATATTAGTGATTGCAGGAAACAGAGAGCCACAAAAAGAGAGGAAACAAAGAACATATGAGAGACTGTCAGTGACAGAAAGAGGCTTTAGAGTTGGATGGCAGGATTAACATGAAACATTTCTGTGCTTGATCTAAGACTAGAAGGTTACAGAGTAAGGTGAAGCGAAGTACCCTGAATTAGCTCACTATTTTTCTGCCTTTTTTTGTAAACAGTGAAGCCTCAGGCTGATGGCGGTAGTAAGTGTAATTGCATGACCTGATGTCACTTTCTTCAGTGTGAACCTGGAAGTGTTGCTTATATTTTTCACACATGCTACGTCTATGAGAAGTCATGCAAAATGACACATTTTATTGGCTAACTAAAAAGATTACAATATACAAGCTTTCGAGGCAACTCAGGTCTCTTCTTCAGGCAAGATGTCTGAAACAGAAAAAAAACAAACTTTTATTTAACTCAAAACGTAAGCTACTGTGAAAACTGGACTTTCCACTGGACCACAGCAGAGCTGTGTAATGTTGCACAGTGTCTTGCTTACTTGATCACAAGCATTTGCCTTTGTAGGATTACTTACTATTACATTGATTTTATGCAGAATATAAGTAAAGGTACTGTAGTTGTCTTTTGAAGGGGCATAAGTTCTTTTAACCCTGAAACACCCATATAAACATACAATAGGTAGTGGAGGCCAGAACATTTTAGAGAAGTCAATAACACTTAGTTTAACTGTTAATGCTGTCTTAACTTCTTGGAACAAACCGCTGTGAAGGCAGAACATCAACATCATCAAGCAGGAGTCTCTGGTACAACAGGAACAAGGGCTGAGGTCCTAGCTTTCCAGGCTGCTTGGTTTGGAAAAATGTTCCAAAGGACTGAATGGCTTTCAACAAGACCAGGAGTCCCCAACTCCAGTCCTGGAGGGCCGCAGTGGCTGCAGGTTTTCATTCTAACCCTTTTCTTAATTAGTGACCTTATTATTTGCGGCTAATTAACTTCTTTTGAATTCATTTTAATTGACTTGTTTTTTAAGATTTGTTCCCCTGAATTGCTTCATTTCTTTCCTTAAATGGCACCCAAACGGAAATGAAGTGTGAAGTGAGTGAGCCAAGAGAAGACCGACTAAGTTAGGGCCTCAAACATCAACCAGTTGCTCAATTAGGCGTCGATTCTTGTTGTTAATTAAACCCGTTCTTTAATTTCACAGCTCTCGTGGTGCATTAGCAGACATTTCCGAAATTGCTGATTTTCTCTTTTCTAAGAGTTCTGTTCAAATGTTTTGGGGACCTGAGCAGTTCATTCCTGAGACCTTCATCTTTCTTTATTTTCAGATATTGTATGATGGAAACACCAGTTCTTTTGGCTCATTTTGTATCTTATTATTGTTTTGCTACTAATTAAGGAAAAAGGAACAATCCAGGGGTTTGAGTCTTCAAGATCAAGTCAATTAAAATTAATTAAAAAGAAGTTTATTAGCAGCAAAAACAGATCACTCATTAAGAAAAGAGAATGAAAACCTCCAGGACTGGAGTTGGGGACCCCTGAACAAGACAGTACTCTGATGTTTCACCATTGTGATAGACCATCCATAAGCAAACCAGCAAGCAGCAGCAGCAGCAGCAGCACCTTCTGTTAATAAACACTTCATCCAAATGTTACTCACCATAATCAGTCCTTATACATCCATTCTCTTTCTATAACCAGACTATTCCAGCATCTTGGCTATAAAGATGATTTTGTGTTGTTTTCCACTTCATGGACACTGGTTACTGTTCCGGTTTTAATCATTCACTCACTCTCTTTTATATAGTGCCTGATTATGATTTATATAGTGGGCGTACTGTAAGTGGGGGGATATCTGTAGTAGTGGTGGTACTAGCATCCTCACACATACAGTCAGTTTTCTAATTGCCTCTCCAACCAAAACATAAACATGGTAACATGAGACTGAACATATTAAAATACAGAACTCTATTTTGTACTGTCACCTTTGGACAGATGTTCTCAGTAAGTAGAAGTACCACGAAATGGTTCATCGTTATAAATGACCAATACACCCAACTTTTTTTTTTTTTTTTTTTTGCACTGTGTAAGTATGGGTACCAATTGTATTCTCAACACTGCAGTCGGTCAGAGTTCCATGAGGTGCCAGTGCCACCCCTTTCTCTTTTCACTGTTGTATTTCTGAAGGTTTGCTGCCTTTGCACAGTCAGAGTAGCTTGAGAAATCCTGAGGCAGCTGATAAGTAAACGGGCCTGTTTCAGAGAAATGAGATTAAATTAAGTATAAATACAACTCTAACCGCACTTCTACTTTTAGATTAGAGACAGCGGGAAGTGACATTGCATTCTAGAATTGTTAGCAGCAGTTTTGTTGTTTTCCAACGTGATATGCTCACTTGGCACTTCAGAGAAGTTTGTGACCAGATGAACTTAAGATGTTGTTATTTTTGGACGTTTTTGTTACCTTTCTGTGGCCCAATATTAAAGAAGGATCATGGAAGTGATAAAGTAGAACATTTTATTTATATAGCACATTTTCATACAAATGATAAACAGGCAGATTACCTGAACAGGTAGGCTCAGAGGGTCCTGTGGGTTTATTGTTCTGTTTGGTTAATTTGTTACTTTGTGCTCTGCTGAGTGTACATTCACCCTCCTGTTTTTATTTAGTTAATATTACCATTCCTGGGTACTTCTGTTTTCTGGCTTGGGATTTGCTGAGTGGTGCCCCCAAAAGTCATCACACATTACTTGAAAAATAGGTTGTTTTATTTTGTATTCACTTGTAAGCCTACAAACTCAGAGATCTCAAAATAGACAACAAATAACAACACACTTGAACATTGGTGAAAATTCCACTTAGCTGGTTTCCTTTGTACAAGCAGCATTTCATCATTATTATCATAAGAAGAAGATTCTCTGGTACAACAGGAACATGGCCAGCTTCTTATGTGTTTTTGGAGTTCTTGGCTATTCAGCTGTACCCAGGTGGCTTGGATCAGAAAAGAGCTGCCCAGAGGCTCAAATACATTTTTTGAATCGCAGTCTTGATGTTAAAACATAAAGACACAAGGACAGTGAGCTAAAAGGTGGAGTAGCTACACTTTCATCATATTATTCAATTGCTATTTGCAAACATTAGTCCAATAAATAAATGTGGTAATCCTAAATGCCTCTTCTTCCCTCTTTTTCTCTCTCCACCCAGTATATTCCAGCAAATTCTTCGTTACATAATAGAGTTTGTGCCTGACCTTTGGCTCTGGTTTGTTATAAAGTTGGCTCCTGAATGTTTGCAACTCAAAAGGATCTCATCTTATATACTATTAGCTGTGTAAGCCCATGCTGTAAAAAGCCCGGGCTCCTAGAGACTATTGAAATCCTCAGAAAAAAAATTGAAATGTAGAGTCGGTGGTTTCGTTTTGTGGACGTGCTTGCCCCCCTTGTCTATCAGCGGCAATGCGAGTTTCTCTCTCCTCTGAGGTTTCGTTTTGCTGATGTGCCGGCCTCGCTTGTGTATTAGAGGCTAAGTGAGTTTGTCTTTCCTCAGCGGTCTTACTTTGGCGATGGAGTCGCTTTCTTTCAGCTTCATGCTGTAGCCTTGTACTTCTTTCTTCTGTAAACTTGTTAACTTGGGGCTGCCTTGCCGGCTCTTTGAGCTTCATGCTGTAGCCTCGCACTTCCGGGCCGGACAGACAGACACACTTCCATGCATAGACGTTTACATATAAGAAAAGTATAAACTAAGATACTTATATGTGTGTGGATTAATGTAGGCTAAATGTAGGTGTACAAATATAGGGTGGTCCAGATCTAATTATGGAATTTTCATTATGCAATAACTTATTAAATTTATTACATAGAAAATTACCCGAAAAATCCCAGACCATCGAGAACCGTGCAAACTGAAGACATGAAGAATCGTCTTTGTGCCGAACTGGAATTGTCCCCGCATAAATCAAAGTCATCCAGACAATCTGGATCTGCATAATTAGATCTGGACCACCCTTTGTGTAAATAAAACAAAACATCAGTCCGCATAACCGTTTATGTAAATCACAGTAACATACTGATTACTGAATTGTACTTCCTGTAGCTGCCGTTGGGTAGAGGAGATTATTTCATTTATTGTATGGCTCCAGACGTGCTCACCCAACTTTGATTTGAGATGCTCCTTGCTCCTGGTAGGGTGCTGATGTCTGACTAACAGTCTAGGATTCTCTTCTCTTCCTGTGCTTCGAAGTGCCTAAATTCCTTTAATTCTTATTGCTGCTAGCAACCAATATAAAAATGAAGTCAGGAGTGATTCCACCGGAGAGCACTCAATTTCAAGTACCTATGCCCCATTAATGAAAAAGACAATTAGTGGATTTATATATGAGCTACTTTTACTGTATCTTTTTATCTTTTATACTGTACCTGAGGCTGAGCTCTGTGTGAACTCCATTGGACAGGAGTGATAGGAGACAGCTGGTGAAGATCCCAGGCCCCTTTTAAGACAGGTGTCCCTGCACAGCTCTGTTTGTTATGAAGGGTCTTCACATTTACAGTTTGTGCTTGGTGCACAGCTGACAGACTGCCTCCTGACTGATGCCCACCAATAAAGCTACTGGAAGGCACTTGCCATTTTCCCACCATACTTGATGATCAGGAGATTCTGATGGCATTTTTTAGAATTTAAGAGTGTAGTGAAAATTGACTTACAGACATTAAGCAACATGCCTGATGTATTATACTGTATATTTTCCTATTATGACAAAAGAGATCATAAAGAGTTGGACACTAAATGGCAAACCCCATATAATTGCTGACAAAAACAGCAAACACAAATTCAAAATAACCGTGAGAATGTCTCCTCTGATGCGTGTCCCATGTATGAACTGACTCAAGATGGCAGATCTTCTGGTTTGAAGTCCTTCTGGCAGCAACAGGCGGTCCAGGTGGATGGACACCATCAGTGACGTCAGCGGTGGCATAGCTGTCAATCTTCCAGTCTGCAGAAAGAGGAATAGAAAAAGGCATTAGCAGACAGTGCCAACCCCTAGAGCAGGAGGAAATTACCACCACTAGAGCCCTTAAGCTGTCCTGTGTGTACACATGTGACACAATCTGAGAATGAAACATATTTTTTGAATAATTCTTACTTTTAAAAATTCTGTTTTCTAAAAACACACCCACATTACTCACGGCTTTAGCACCAAGTCAACAGGCCAGCCAACATGTCAAAGAGGAGAATGACTTGAGAATTAGCAAGCAAACGATTAGATGCCAGTAGAGAGCTGTTTCCATAGTATGCTGGATGTGTTTTGAATGTGCTTTATTGATCAGGATACCTGACTGAGTTCCTTTATTGATACAAATGTTAGAGAGGGAAGCACAGTTATTTCAGCTCAAAAGCTGTGACAGCTGTGTGTACAGTTTGGTAATGTCTGATTTTTCCAGTACTGAGGTGTACTATGACCTGAATCTGAAATGATGTATTGCTGGGATGGTGTACTCGTATAAATTAATAGACAGATGGAAATGAAGCCCATATATAAAACAGGTGAATGGATATGGAAGTTATTATAAAAATAGATGTGACATGCACTACATAAAAAAAGATAAAGAAGAATGGGTAGTTATGAAAAGCACTGTTTAAGATTGATTGATAGATAACGTAGCAAAAGGTGCTATATACTGTAGATAGAATGATAGATGGATAGTGCACTTTATGTGATTAAGCAGATATAATCAAGTCTAGGTGCAAAACATTTCAAACAAAACAGAGCTCACCTTCTAGGCCTTTGATTGTTAGAGGCCCACTAACAACTCCTTTATCTCCCATCTCCATTGTACTTGCTGTGTAAAACTGAGGACATTTGTTAACTTCATGTACTGTTGTTGCACATAAAGACAATGCAGAGAAGGTGAAGAGAAAGGGAGACAGAACTGTTCCTCAGGGTGTGTCGGTATTGTATGCATAAAACTTACTGATCAGTTTTTTTAAAACATGAAGATGTAAGGAGGATACAGGTTCAGTCTCCACCACTGGTTCATTGTGTCACCCTGAGCAAGTCATCTAACTTTGCCAGTGCTACAAATGGAGAAGGTGTAAACATTTGTAAAACATTTCTACGGTGCACTTGTCACTTGTGAGAAGCTATGATAAAAGTGTCACTTAAATAAAGAAATACCACTCTGACCTTTATGAAACTCTCTATACCAGCGTGAAATGTGCTGTTAAAAATAAGTGCATTAATCATGCGAATGCTTGAGCAAGTTGACAATACCTTTGGAAAATTACAAAATGCAGAACTGAAATTATGCACGCCTCCTCCTTTCCTGTCGGGTGCTTGTAAGAAAATGCAGTAGATCAAAGATACGTCAGAGCTTTAATTGTCATTTTGTGAAGTCTGACGTGTCTTCAGGATTTTTATTTAGGCAATGAAATGTAATTGAGCTACCTACCAATATTATAGAGCCATCATCGGCCTCAGCACTTAAATCGGACAATGATTTTAGGACAACATACTAGTGGTAAAGCTGATGATCAGGATTCATATCGATTTTACTTTTCCTACATATATTGTAGGTACAGTATATAGGGAAAGTATTGTTATGGGGTCATAGTTTAGACTCCGGCTTTACTAAGCATGATTTGAGAACTTTGGGCATAATGTCCATCTGGTCTACAGGTACCACTGCATATATAACTGTCACAATATTTAAGTACTTATGAGTATCTATCTATCTATCTATCTATCTATCTATCTATCTATCTATCTTATCCTACCTCCTATGCTAGAATTAAAATCTGTTTATCTCTCTCTCTCTCTCTCTTTCTAGCTATCAAGTGTAGGAAAGAAACAATTTTTGGAGGGGATGTCATTCCATCTCAAGACACACTCAAGCATTGACTCAGACTTATTCAGAGTGTAAACTAAAGTACATTGTTTTGAGATACACAGAAGAGTGAATAGGCTGGCAATCCAAAACAGATCCTTGAAGCTATAACACAATTTCTTTGTGGTTGCTCTAAGTATTACCCTAGGATTGAAATGACAATTTTCTTTTGTGCAGTTTCAGCAGTGAGCTTTTTAATTGCGTGCAAACAACTATATTTAGCAGCCCATTATGTTCACACTATAGTTATCTCTCCATTTTTAAAGGGTGAAACCTCCTGCTCAGACACTAAACAAGCTGGCAGATTTGGAGTCAATTCATTAAAATTTTTTTTGTTAAGTAATGCATTGCAAAAGCAACCATTATAGATACTCAAGAGTATGGATTACTATCCTTTATAACAACAAAGTTTTGTACAAATAGCAAGTTGTAATGTGTTTATAAAAATTCATTCTGAATGCTAAATGTGTTTGTGGATGATTTGTCATATCCAAAAAACATTTACAAAGGTAGGAATGTGAGAAAACCCTGATTACATCCATTACTGCCTGAGTGTAAGAGCCTGGAGTGGCTGATTAATTTGGTTTGGAACCCACATTTTAGTTTCATTTGGTGCACTTGTTTATCCTACAGTTTTTTAATAAGATGAAAGTATTAAATTGAAGTTGTGTTTTATATACAACAACTACATCACATATTTGTGCTTCAATATTAGTCATGCCCTGATTGCTACTGTGAATTCATGAGCAATCTTTTATACTCTTATTGTTAGATGTTTCCTTATCAATAGCTTATTTTTTTTAGTGGATACCAGATTCAGACAGATCTGAATGTAGTTTTAATAATGGTGCCTATCCTATATACTGTATTTTTTATTATTTTCAATGTTTATTGGTAAAGTTCTCCTTCAGTAAGAAAAGTGCTAGAAGCAGACATTGTTATTAACTTTCCGTTGTTCAATGAGGCCTCAAAGCTTCCCTTGTTTTTGAGGATAACCACAAGAATTTGTAAAAGAGTAACTGTTTTACTGGCTCCTCTTTCTTCGTTAGATGTTATATAATGAGTGAATAAAGGAGGAAGGCTTTCTGGGAAAAGAAAAGGAATTTGGGGACAAGTTGAAACAGGACTCAACTGGAATAACAAAACATTCCTAATCCTGCATGATTATATCAGAACTCACAACAATAATGCAGGCCAGTAACTGGGAGATAACTTTCAGACGATGACGTCCAACTGCTTCATACACAGTGGTGAGGAGTTCCTGAATATGACTTCATTTTGAGAGGTGGTAGTTCTATTCAAAGGTGCATCATCTTCTGCAGCCACATCCACCCGATTAATTTAAAGGTTTAAAGTTTTGGCCCTGGAAGCAAAGAATATTGCCTTCCAAGGTCCTCTACTACATTCTGTTTTATCTATCTATCTATCTATCTATCTATCTATCTATCTATCTATCTAT
>JANRMT010062846.1:13644041-13691283 GCA_026402145.1 Polypterus bichir lapradei | reverse complement strand
TATCTATCTATCTATCTATCTATCTATCTATCTATCTATCTATCTATCTATCTATCTATCTGTCTGTCTGTCTTTTTAATACCTCTATCTAACTCTGTTTCTATTTTTCAGAGACAATTTTCCAACATCCTTGGATGTTTTTCTGCTGCAGTACTAACTAATAACTGGGAGTCGCTCTTCTATTACTTTGTTTTTTGTACTTTTTTCTTAGACTTTAGCTGGGCTTTTATTTTAATACATAATCGTGCTACACCAGGAAGAAATGTCAAAAACCCATCCTGTTGTTTTTCTAGTCAAACTGAAAGTCTTGGTTGTCCATTCCTGACATTCTTAACTTTCAGCTATAGAACAGTAGGAATTGTACAAACAAGAAGAGACTGCTTAGCCACTATGCTCATTTGGCTAGTTTGTACAACTAAGTTGTTCCAGTATCTCAGCTAGAATATGTGTTTCTGCTCCATGACCGTTTATCTAAGGAAGCATTTAACCTTGAATGCATTCCTGCTTAATTTTCATTGATGTCTTTGAGTATGTGTTCCCTGTTAAACTGAAAGGCTCCTGCATTGTCAACTTCAACACAGACTTTCAAATTCTTTGACTTGGCTATAACAGTAATAATTAATTACATTCAAATAGCACATTTCTAATCTACTCAAAGTGCTTTACATAGACAGTAAGTGACCACTTAAACCGTCACCAATGCGTAGCATTGATCTGTATGATGTGATGGAAGCTATTCTTGCACCACTGTGCTCACCACACATTAGCTACTAGGTGGTGAAGAGGTGAGAGAGACAGTTAGCCACTAAGGGACATGGGATGATTAGGGGGCAGAATGATTAAGTCATGGTGGGCAGTTTAGCCAGGACATCAGGAAACACTCTTTTCAAAAGATGCCCGGGGATCTTTTATGACCACAGAGAGTTTTTTTTTTATGTCTCATTGAAAGAATGACACCAATTTTTATAGGACAGTCTTCATGTCTCTGCACTGGAGCGCTGGGATCCATACACAGACCACAAAGGTAAAAGCCTCCTGATGGCCTCAGCAGCAACCCAAACCATCCAAGTACTGGCCAGACCCACACACGCTTAGCTTCAAGCTTCAGGAGGATTAACTGTTCTAACGTGCAGGTGCTATGGCTGCTGGGTTTAGCTCACAGTTGGCTTCTGTCTCCAGCAATGTCAATTTCCCGATGACAGTCAGCAGGACATGTCCACACCCTTAGCTTCATTACTTCAGTGCAATTAGCTGCTTATTTCCTCCAAGCTTTTGGTGCTGCTATGTCAGGTTTGTATTGTGGAGGCACGCAGTACACTTTATGTTTCAGGCGTGGTCTCTTTACAGAGCTTGAGCTTATTGCCTCTTGTATTTTGTTTGACAATTTTAGGGTGTTAACTAATGTTAACTTTGCATTTTAAACCACTTGTGTGTGTTGAACATAGGGTGGGAATGTTGTGTCAACGTAATCTCTTTCAAAGTTTGTTTCCTAAAGGTTAGTGCCATGCATTTTGTAGTTCTAATCAATATTCCTTTTACCTGCCTGTGGAGATTTACATTTCCTTCATGAAACTGCATTTTCTGTTGTTGTCCCAACTTTGCTCCACTCTTAATATCTTAAGGCTGTTGAGATCAGAGTAGATTCCCCACATATAGTTTTGCTAGTTTTATCCGTTCTGTAATTTTGCAGCCATTGCCTACAAGATTTGTTGTAACTTCTCATCTCTACAGTTTTTCTTGTCATTCTTCATATTTTTGATAATAAGGACTTTACTCCACACTGTAGACCTCGACTGCTCTTTTCTTTCACAAGCACTCACTGTTATATTTCACTTAGCACTTTTGCTTCTGGCATTTGTGGACAGCATTCAGTGTCCTGGGTTTGACTCCATCACCCAGTTTATGTGAAGCCGGCATATTCTCCCTGTGCCTGTGTGGGTCTGACTACCAAAACTCTGGTTTTCAACCTACAAATTAAATTGAGTCCACATCGGTGTGTATTTGAGTAGGCCCTGCACTGGACTGTCTTCCTTTGTGTGCTTGGTTTCTGCCTTGATCCCAGCTCTACCATGATAAGCCCAAGCCTAAATGGGATCCTGAAATATATTGTGCAAGATTTAGAAAACTTGGCATACATTTAAGTCTATCATTACTTTTCTTGTTTTGCTGGTATTTCTATGGAGATTTGGACTTCTGCTCTTCCCATCTTGAGATCCTCCTTCCTGATTTCCTTTTCATTTTTTTACTTCTGAATCTTATTATTATTTTCTGGTCACACCTAGTGAGAGCTCGAATAGACTCCCATTGTGGCAGTTTTGCTACTGTGAACCAGCAAAGTGCTCCAGCCTTTCACTTATTGCTATGCTGTCTGTTATTGTGAGTTGAAGACCCCTTCTATTATTCTATCACCATTTCACAGTACTTTTGAGTTGGGCCACACTTTGACTTATCTTGTTACCAGAGGTTTGCACTGCTCTGTGGTTTCCCTGTAGAATGACAGACTTGCCTTTTTGTTATATATGTTGTCATTCTTTACATAGCAGAATTGATTTTTTTTTAAAACTATTCTCTGGTATACAAATGAGCAGTTTGCTTACAACCTTCCACGTTCGATGCCAACACAATAATGAGGTGCTTTTCTCACCATAGTTGGAGAGGCTCCAGCCCCAGCCCCCTGTATGACCCCGGCCTGGATTAAGCAGTTTAGAAAATAAACATGACATGTAAATTGGAATTTATTTGCTAGATTATGAAACCTAACATCTAATCATGCATGTTCAATGGGTTCTGCAATCACAGATAGAATTAATTCTGAAACCCACTTAAGGCAACTTGGTTTCACGAGAACTAGAGCCTGTCCTAGCAGCACTTTGCACAGGGTAGGACTGGGCCGCCAGTCCATCATAGGACTCACACACACAATCACACTGGGGCAAATGTAGACCTGCCAATGAACCAGATACATAGACATGGAGACAATGTGCTAATTTCATAAAAGATCCATGACTAGTGCAGGATTCAAATGCAAGCACAGTAAGTTCAGCTTATTTTGTTTCTCAGGCTGACAAATAGAAACCTGAACAGCCTTTGGCAGGGCTTTCATTTTAGTTTTAGCCAAGGAGCCAGAGACATTTGTCTGGGCATATCTTTTTGCAGTTGTTTCATCCATCAGCTGATGTATTTTTAACTTGTGACTTTTTATACGAGTCTATGCTTGTAGGACACTCACAGGGTGGAGCTGAAAGTCGTTTACAGGACCCTTAACTAAGTGAGTGTCGAATGAATCAATGCAGTAGGTCACTGTTGTAGAGCCGCTCATTCCTGTGCCACAGGCCGGCCTGTAAATGTCTAAGGATAATTTAAAACTTTTGTGAGGCCTTTTCTTCCCTAACGGATCCTTCTGTGTCAGCATTGAAACCGAAACCTTGGTGCGTCTCCGTTTTTATTGTGAGAGGCAGTAAATTCCAGGAGTATGTGCAGGTTTTGGGTTTCATTTTGCCTGAGAGCAAATGATGAACAGCCTGCTGCAAAGTGAGAAAGATAAAAGCCTAAGGAAGATACAAGTCAGGGAGTGGGCTTTATGAATTGTTACAATTCTGAATCGGAAAATAAGAAAATCTTTGGAAACAAAAAATAGAGTATTGAAATAATAAAAAGTTAATACCCAACAGCAGTCACATCCATCCACTCATTTCACAACACATCTTAATTAAGATTACATCTGGAGGATGGGTTTCCTGTCCCACTAGTGTGCCAGTCCAGCACAATTCCCACTCACCAATCTAATATCATTATATAGATTTTAAGTTTAATTCTAGAGTATTTTAGCATATTTAACAGTTTGTATATCCATAGAAGTAATTTGTTAACATACTATGCACATATGATTGTGCTGCACCTTACCTTCATCATAAGTTAAAGGCACTCATCTACACAGAAATAACTGATTACAAATGAAATAGGAGACATTCAGTCGTCTGTTTACATATTTAATTATATGCCAACCCATGTATCCAGTGTAATTTACAGATTGTATTAAGCATATTCTCTCGTGCCAGCTGAGAAGTTCTATAATATTATTTAATACAGCTATATATGGCAGCAGTGCGGTGCAGTGGTTAATATTGCTGCCACTTGGATTTGAATCCTGCACCAGATTGTTATCTACAGTTTGTGGAGTTTGCACATTTTTCTGATAGCCGTGTGGATTTTCTTTGGAAGATTTGAATTTTTATCCCACATCTCTAAACAAACTCATCTTAGGTTAATTTGAGACTGTATATCGACCCTGTTTCAGGTTCAGATTTATTGTCATTCGTACATTGTATAAAGACATTTTGATGGCATGTCCTTCACTGATTAGTGAGAATAATACAAGACCAACATCAGACACAAAAAGATACATTTAACATCAAACACTGAATGCTACATAAATACTAAGTACAATCATTAATTATCAGTAAGCGTGGCCGCTAAGCTTGATGGTGTTCACACAAGCTCTGGCTCCCTGTGATCCTGTATTGGACTGACTGAGGTTGAAGGTGTGTGCTTGTATAACTATAAATACTCCTAGGGGTGGATGTGTCATCACATATGATGGATATTTTCACACGTCTTCTCAACAAATGACGTTGTCATTTTTTGCTTACAAAATGATCCTTTCAGAATGTAGCTCGCTGCAAACATTTGGAATTTGGGCTAATCAAGCCAAGTATATACATTTATTCTTAAACCTGTTCAGGTATGCCAGGACTTGAATCCTGTCCCAGAAGAAAACAAGTTGGGCAGGGCACCCCCTCCTTACTGAGCACATACATTCCAGCAGGGACAATGTAGAGCTACCAGCTCAGTTTTGAGAATTTGAGTGGAAAATGGGAGTACCTGAAGGAAATGTACAGAGTCACAGGGATATCACAGAAACTCCACAAAGCGAGTGGTTGTGGGATTCAAACCCACTGCACTCTTAAGGCAGCACTGCCTTCCAGCATGTTACCTCAGTCTTTATATTTTTGTGTTGCATGATCTTTGTCTGTTTATGTTTAAACATTATTTTGTGTCTATGCTTTATGTCTGGTTTTCTTACTATATTTATATTTATATAATATTTGTAATTATTGTATGGTACAGTAAGTCCATAAATGAAAGTGCACTTCATAATAATGAAATGAATTAAACTGGAAGCTATAGATTAAGTAAGATAGTTGATGAAACAACATACTAAGCTCATTGGTGCAACGTCTAGTGTGGATAGTAGCAATACATTTCTTGACAAATGGCACAGTGGCCAGCGCTGCTGTCTTATAGATCCAGTTTCCTGGGTTTAAACCCTAGCCAAATCACTGTATGGGTGTTTCTGTGTTTCTGTGGTTGCTTTTCCATGTATTATGTCTTCCTCCTAAATATATATACATACAGGCGAGGAGCTTGATTACCTTCTATTGGTCTCATATGCACGAGTGTACCCTGCAATGGACAAATGACCAACCCATGCATAGTTCTTTGCTGCTGGGATAGTATCCGCAATCTTCCACTAGGTTAGGAGGTTTGAGGATGTTACTCTTCAGCAGAGAGGTAATGAGATAAAAGCAAGAGTCATGCCACTGCATCAGTCAGTATTAGAGCCCATGGGATGTCAGGATTCAGAGGCTAAAATAAGTCTGTAAAGCTGATCCCTTATTCTTTTCCGGTGGATTTCAGGTGCTGTTGATTAAGGGGGCAGCACAACATTGCAGAGGTTACCTTGGACCCTTATATCTTCAGGAAACTGGTTAAGAATCCTGGTCCAGTCATTGCCACTTTGTTTCCATGTTTGCTTGGCTTTTCCTGCCACAACACAAAGATGTGCCTACCATATTGATTAGTGACTCTAAATTGGTCCAGTGGTATGGGTGTGGGTACAACTAAGATTTGTAATGGATGGGCTGGTGTCCAGATGAGAGTTGGTAACAAGTAAGGTAGGCTACTGCTTCCTGCAACACAAAATTTGGAATGAATCAGTAAATTTGATATTTGTGAAAGAAATAATGTTCAGCCACTGTTGGGCCAAACCTAAGAATCAGTGAGCTGTATATTTGAATCCCCTCGTTCATCATATTATTCAGCCAATGGAGACTGACATCAAAGACCTGACTGGTACATATGGTATGAAGTGATAAACATTTACACAGTGCTTAATCTCCTGGTGGCTCAGCAAGCCAAATCCAGACTTTTTAATCTATACGCCAGGTGTTTCCAGCCTGACTGCATTTTCAAAAGCAGTCAAACGTTCAGAGACCTGGGAAGTGAGAAGTAAGAAGGGGTTAGGTAATGTGGTGGACAAATGGATGAGCTATTCCAACAGCTAGACAGATTTGGTACCCATTTGGCCGACCCAGAAAGGCAGCATGTTTTTCTTTCTGGTCTGTTCTTTACCTTTCTCTTTTGTATGTTTCACTTTTATTATTTTTGTTTGTTTCTGGCTTTGTTGGTGTATTAATAGGCTAGCAACTCAGTACCTTCTTATCAAATGTGATGTGATACAAATTTTATTATAAAACATAAAATTA
Source organism: Polypterus bichir lapradei (assembly GCA_026402145.1). Classification (NCBI taxonomy): domain Eukaryota; kingdom Metazoa; phylum Chordata; class Cladistia; order Polypteriformes; family Polypteridae; genus Polypterus; species Polypterus bichir. The sequence continues at coordinate 13,684,738 of JANRMT010062846.1, read as the reverse complement.
AGTAAGCACGAGATCATTATTTGTAATAATTATCCTAAAAAACAAATTTTATTATAAAACATAAAGTTAAGTAAGCACGAGATCATTATTTGCAATAATTATCCTAAAAAGATTAAGGGGAACTTATTGAATGGGGTGTTGTGCACGGTGTGTACTTCTTAAGTTGGGCTATAGAGGTTTTGCTGCTTAGTCAGTACTTGGGTATCAAGGCAGAGCTCATGCTTTAAGATGGCTGGGCATATGCTGGGGTTTGATCAGCCCTTAATAGATCACGAGAGAGAACATGTCTGATGGTAAAAGATGTGACAACCTAAATGTCCCAGATTACGTTACTGGTGATTGATGCAAGTGTATTAGAAGATGTATGCTTTAATTACATGACTTAGTGTGACTAATTTATTTTCATATTGGTGTGTGCCCTATTGTTTTACCATTGCAAAGACTGTACAGACACACTTTCTTTTCTGCACGTAGAGTAGAAAACATGTCTGGGTGAAATGTGCAGCATTTTGTGCTGGAGAAAGATGGAGCAACACTGGAGTGATTTTTCATAAGCAGACGTGACACAAGCAGAACATTCTGTTTTATGGATGTGAGCTACATTTTGTACATTACAATTTTTGTAAGTGCTTTTTAAACTTGCTAACACAAGTGTTATACCTGTAATCACTGATCATTGTGCTGGAGAGTGATGATGTGTTGCATTTTAATTAGTACACACAAATAAGAATTTGACTGTACTCCACACTTGTGACAGTAATGGTACTATAATGACAATCACCGTACACCTTAGAAAAATATTAAAAATGTATTGGAAAATGGGATGGCTAATGATAAGATCACTACAATGAGGAGGACTTGTCTATGGAAAGATCACACACACTCTTAGTTACCTGATAACAATTTGTAGTATGCTAGGCCTCAAATGATATCCTCTGTTCTTGGACAATTCATGTCAATCTGTTTAACTAATAAGACTATATGTGTGTATAACAAAAAGCAGTTATTAAAAAATAATGTCATTATTTTGAATATACATACAGCAAGTTTGCCATTTATGAATGAATGTTTTATTTTGCTATGCAGTGGACTTGTGACACATTCAGTGTTGGTTTCAGATTATGCCCAGTGATTCTAGGATGGGCATTGGTATCATGTGACCCTAAATAAGTTGATTGTATTGTTTGGAAAAAGTATGTACAGATGGATTTGTATTTGGACTTGTACTTATATTCTACTATGCACAGGATGAATAGGGCATTAGAAATGTGTTTATTATAATAAACTTTATATTATAATGATTAGTCACTAAGATTCTTTTTGTTTTCTTGTGTGTTTAAAGTAATGTAAGTGTGCTTATTCTACAACTGTGATAGATAGATACAGTTAGGTCCATAAATATTTGGACAGAGACAACTTTTTTCTAATTTTGGTTCTGTACATTACCGCAATGAATTTTAAATGAAACAACTCAGATGCAGTTGAAGTGCAGACTTCAGCTTTAATTCAGTGGGTTGAACAAAAAGATTGCACAAAAATTGGAGGCAACTAAAGCATTTTTTTAACACAATCCCTTTATTTCAGGGGCTCAAAAGTAATTGGACAAATCAAATAACTGGAAATAAAATGTTCATTTCTAATACTTGGTTGAAAACACTTTGCTGGCAATGCCAGCCTGAAGTCTTGAACTCATGGACATCACCAGATGCTGGGTTTCCTCCTTTTTAATGCTCTGCCAGGCCTTTACTGCAGCGGCTTTCAGTTGCTGTTTGTTTGTGGGCCTTTCTGTCCGAAGTTTAGTCTTCAACAAGTGAAATGCACGCTCAATTGGGTTAAGATCAGTTGTCTGACTTGGCCATTCAAGAAGTTTCCACTTCTTTGCTTTAATAAACTCCTGGGTTGCTTTGGCTGTATGTTTTGGGTCATTGTCCATCTGTATCATGAAATGCCACCCAATCAATTTGATTGCATTTAGCTGGATTTGAGCAGACAGTATGTCTCTGAACACCTCAGAATTCATTCGGCTGCTTCTGTCCTGTGTCACATCATCAATAAACACTAGTGTCCCAGTGCCACTGGCAGCCATGCACGCCCAAGCCATCACACTGCCTGCCTCCACCGTGTTTTACAGATGATGTGCTATGCTTTGGATAATGAGCTGTTCCACGCCTTCTCCATGCTTTTTTCCTGCCATCATTTTGGTAGAGGTTGATCTTGGTTTCATCTGTCCAAAGAATGTTTTTCCAGAACTCTGCTGGCTTTTTTAGATGTTCTTTAGCAAAGTCCAATCTAGCCTTTCTATTCTTGAGGCTTATGAGTGGCTTGCACCTTGCAGTGCACCCTCTGTATTTACTTTCATGCAGTCTTCTCTTTATGGTATACAGTACTTGGATATCGATACGCCGACCCCCAGGAGAGTGCTGTTCACTTGGTTGGCTGTTGTGAAGGGGTTTCTCTTCACCATGGAAATGATTCTGCAATCATCCACCACTGTTGTCTTCCGTGGACGTCCAGGTCTTTTTGCGTTGCTGAGTTCACCAGTGCTTACTTTCTTTCTCAGGATGTACCAAACTGTAGATGTTGCCACTCGTAATATTGTAGCAATTTCTCAGATGGGTTTTTTCTGTTTTCGCAGCTTAAGGATGGCTTCTGTCACCTGCATGGGGAGCTCCTTTGACCGCATGTTGTCTGTTCATAGCAAAATCTTCCACATGCAAGCACCACACCTCAAATCAACTCCATGCCTTTTATCTGATTAATTGATAATGACATAACGACGGACTTGAACACATCTGCCCATGAAATAGCCTTTGAGTCAATTGTCCAATTACTTTTGAGCCCCTGAAATAAAGGGATTGTGTTAAAAAAATGCTTTAGTTGCCTCACATTTTTATGCAATCGTTTTGTTCAACCCACTGAATTAAAGCTGAAAGTCTGCACTTCAACTGCATCTGAGTTGTTTCATTTCAAATTCATTGTGGTAATGTACAGAACCAAAATTAGAAAAAAGTTGTCTCTGTCCAAATATTTATGGACCTAACTATAGATAGATAGATAGATAGATAGAGCTGTATTTATCCCAAGGGGAAATTTAGATTTTGTAGAAGCTCAAGAAACATAGAAATGTTATAACAAACAACAACAACTCCCCCACCATCAAATGCAAGAATTACAAAAAGAAGAGAATGTATGGTTTAATAATGAACTGTTAGTGAGATATTTGAGCATTCCATCCAGGTTTGGTTTCTTCCTTGTATCCTATTCTGTGGTGCAGGAGAGTGGAGACACATTGCATGTTGTTGACTCAGACTTTCACTGTACTCACTACATGTGACAACAAGGACCCTATAAACCTATAACCCTATAACCTACTGTTCACCATGACACTAAAACTGAAAAAGTTGGAGTGGTTAAGTGAATGTTAATTTAGAAATATAACATCTTAAAATAAGCATTAGAACGTGTCAGCTGATGCCTATGGTAGCTTAAGATATTAGAGTGTAAGTTATAGAAAGCAATGAAGCATTATGTCAGCCATGAAGTGGGTAACGCAGAAAGGTGTTCCTTTTTATTGATTGCAACAAAGACAAGTATAGAATGGAAGCTTACAGAAAGGTCAAACTAAGCTAAAAATGACATAGATGTGGATAAAACTGGAAAAGGTTATGCTGCTGATTTGTGACGTGGTATAAAACAGTGCTGCACTGGAGGGTGCAGGTGCTCTTTAAACAGGTAAGCATTGAGAAGCAGTCTCACTGAGATCAAAAGGCTGGCTGCCCGGCTCTGACGTCAGGGAGTAGAGATAATCACAACGGCAGGGGATTAATTATTGTTGAATGAAAAAGGCACGGTAAAGTTAGTTGAGGGTCGTTATTGAACAGCAAGGCTACTGTTCAGTTTTGGACAAAGGACCAAGACCAAGTGGGATAGAGTCAAAACATGGAAGCACAGAGAAATCTGAACTTGACTACCCCGCATATTTTACATTATGTTGTTCTGAAGTCAATATATCTTTTCATGTTGTATTTTCTGTTAACTGGACGCTAATCTACAGTATGTTTCATATTGAAACTATTCTCGGCACTTCTTTTTTCTTTGTTTTTTCAAGTTAGAATTAGGATTCTGGGTGTACACGAAGCTTGCTCATTTTATTTCCGTGACAGTAAGTCTGAGCTCTCTTCTAGAAGGTTTAGTTTACTGAAGTATGCTGTTCTTGTTTGTCATGCCTGCTTTAGCCTTTGTGTAAACAAACAAATGATTACAGCTGAATTTCAATTTGCTAAGTCAGTGTGTTGTTAGCAGTTGATGCATTGGACTGCAAGGTCGCCAGTTTCTTTGTGCCATTGGCTCACTGTGTGCAGCTCCATTAAACTGCTGGTGGGCCAGCTATTACAAATCTGATGTGTCTAACACATGACATTCACCAATATAAAGTTGAGGTTTCAATTTTGATCCAATTTATGTGATGCAGTTATCACTAGATCAAAATCAATACGTTTATAACATTTTTTATGGTAGTGACTGCCTCGTTTTCACTTGGATTGGATTTGAGGTATTGTGTCCACAGATTTCACATTCCAAGCAAACAAAGACAAAGAAATATCACTGCAAATGTGTTCAAATCCTCTTTGGAAACATGTAAAACATGTAAATCTGATAAAAAACAGAATTTAAAAATTGAATTCTGTCAGAATACTTTCTCTATATACAGTATTCCTACCTGTAGTTACCTCTGTAGGGAAAAATGCAAAAAATGTACTGGAACTAATTTTCAACTGGCTTCTCTAACATTTTACAGTGTGTGGTGAATGTTCTGGTCCAAATAACTCTTCACAACACACAAAACAAAGGTTTGGGGACCGTCTACATATATTGTCGTACAGACAATAAAGAATAAATGATTCAGAGTCTTAATCAAAACAGTGAACCGTTTACTTTCAACAAAATGGCGGATTTATAGGGAAAAGGATTATGGGACAGGAAATGGTTGGCATGAAAACAGGAACCGGAACCAACATCATAATGATGAGACGGAAGTGAGGTGGTTTGATGGAGCCGGAAGTGACGTCATCATGGTTGGCCGGAAGTGACGTCATCACGGCCATTTTGGGAGCCGGAAGTGGAGGAATTTATTTTTCTTCAGGTTTTCTGTTGAGCAAAAGAGATTTAGATAAGTACCACGTGACAACCCTCTATCTCACGATGTTTCACTCACCTTTAGGCTCTTTGACTGCCTCCTAATCGCACATGTGTGACAAGTGCTAACAACTGTGCCAAAGCTTGTGTTGGAGTCATCACGTCCCATGACCTTACATCCTGGTACACAGACATCAGCCTGAATGTTTGTCAAATTGTGGTCAAGATTGTCCTTTGAAAACGTGAAGCTAAAGTTTTGAACCCCTTCTTAGTTAATTGAGTATGATCGACAGTGCATCCCCCTGTGTGAATCCAGCACAATCACCAAACCTTCCCCCTTGGTGAATCAAGCTTGATCATCAGAGCAGTGACTCACTACCATTATAGCAACTTGCAACCCACCAGCAGCAGCCCGTGACCCAGTGTTTGAGAAACACTGCGATAGAGAGCAAGTGCATCTGTGTGGGCCAACTTGTTACAACAGCCATACATGGCAATAATGCCTGACGTACACCTGATGAACTCTAAATTCACAGATAGAGTGTAGGAACAGCACAAGACATCTGACAAACATTACAGGCAAGTTATTACTAAGAAATACTGACTGATTAATAGACTGATTACACTGGATACCTGTAGTCAGTGAGGCCATTGTCCCAGTCCCGGGTGGGTTGCTTACTTGTGTCTGGTGTTAGATGGCAGGCTCTGGCTTCCTGCTATCTTGAATTGGATTAGGTGGGTTTAAAATTGTAACGTATTAGTAACTGCTGCTCCGGGCATGGAATGAAACTTTGGTGACAGCCACATTACTAGACCATTAAGCATTACTACACTTTAACATGTGCTGAGCTAAAAGGTATTCTAGGATGTTAAGGGCAGCCAGTTGGCCTAAATCAGCCAGGCTTTCACTTTTCTTGTTTTAAAGAATCCTTGACTATAGAAATGTTTTATCATTTACCCACTTTTAACTTTAGCATTTTGTTTTTACCTCCTCTTTTTGATGACCAATCATATACTGTGTAAACATAATTTTTATTCTGTTTTATCCTAAATTTATTTATACTATTAAAAAATAATCCCTTGTGTGTATGAATATTGCAGGATTGTTTTTTCTTTACTGCGGTGGGTTGGCACCCTGCCCGGGATTGGTTCCTGCCTTGTGCCCTGTGTTGGCTGGGATTGGCTCCAGCAGACCCCCGTGACCCTGTGTTCGGATTCAGCGGGTTGGAAAATGGATGGATGGATGTTTTTTCTTTAATATGCGCTTTATAATTACTGTATATGTAAGCACTCTTAGCCTTTCTTTGATGATGAGCATAATGTAAGGATAAAGCGAATAACTGCTGCTTCATGGCTCCTAAATCATGGGTTCAAATCCCAGCTCAGTAACTGCCTTCTGGAGCTTGCATACATTTTCCTTCAGTATCCCAAATGTGTGTGTTACACTGACCGAGTATATTCATACTGGTTTGTGCGTGTGTCTTTAGCTTTGTTAAGGGTTAGTTTCAGCCTTGCACCTAAGTGTTACCTAAATTTGTGCTGGCAGGCCATGACCCTTAGTTGGATTAAGTGATCCAATAATGGGATGGACAAAAAGATGAGATGGATTGATCAACTATTTGAAGTGGATCACCAAAGACAGAATTAATGACAACTATTTGGAATTCGATTCAGAAAAGGGCTACCATACCATTCCATTTTCTAAGTCTGCTTATCATGGGCAGAGTCAAAGGGTGCTGGAAGCTATCCCAGTAACACAGGGTGCAATACAGGAGCAATCTCCTGGACAAGGCACTCTAGTCCATCGCATGGGAATACATCCCACTAGGGCAAATGTAGCATTGCCATCTAACTTGCAAGTCAATGGACTGTGGGAGAAACCAGACCACACAGAGGAAACAAATACAGATATGGAGAACATACAAGCTCCACGCAGGGAGGACGATGACACAGGACGCAAACCCTGGACACTTTAATGTGAGGCAGCCCAGCTACCATACCTAGTATAATAATAATCTAATTCAGGTTATTAGAAAACTCCATATATTTTTCAAACGTACTATTCAATTCATCAATTTTCTCTTGAGTGAATATAGTTGACAGATTGTCGCCATGATTGTAGCTATGGACTGGGCTATCATTTTTATGCAGATGATACTCAACTCTACTTCAATGTTAAAAGTGGAACTTCATCAGAGCTTTCTCAGCTCACAACCTGCCTTAGTGAAATTAAAACCTGGATGGAGCAGAACTCTTTAAAATTGAACTGCAACAAAACTGAACTCCTGCAAATTGGGACTAAAATGCAACTTAATAAAATGAGCTCCTTCCCAGTCCATCTTGGATCTCATCAGACCTGCCTCTACTGCAAAGAATCTTGGTGTCATTTTTGATTCCTCCCTCTCTTATTCCGCCCACATAAATCACATTAAGAAACTTTCTTACTTTCACCTCCGTAACATATCCCGTGTTCGCTCCTTCCTCTCCTTTTCTAATGCTGAGAAACTTGTCCATGCTTTTATCACATCCCGCATAGATTATTGTAACTCGCTGCTGGCGTGTGCCCCTTCTAATCTTATATCACAGCTCCAGCTTATTCAAAACTCGGCTGCAAGAGTCCTGACTCGAACCAGCAGCAGCGAGCACATCACACCGATCCTGCTTCGTCTTCACTGGCTCCCTGTGTCTTACAGAATCGAATATAAAATCCTACTAATAACCTACAAAGCCTTAAATAACCTCGCACCAAACTACATCAGTGACCTTCTTCATCACTATATGCCAGCCAGCCCACTAAGGTCCTCTGATTCTGGCAATCTTGTTGTGCCCCACACTAATCTACACTCCATGGGTGACAGCAGGGCCTTCAGCTGTATAGCGCCCAGACTCTGGAATGACCTACCGAAATTAATCAGATCAGCTGACTCCATGAATTCTTTTAAAAAACAACTCAAAACCCATCTGTTCAGGAAGGCTTTTAGCTCTGCTTGACTTCATTCCCCTTCTCTCAGTTTACCTCTCTGTCAAAATGCTTATGTAACCTGTGTGTGTGTGTGCTAGACCATCAATTCTGTTGTCTGTTAGGCTTTCTTTGAACTTACTGTCTTAATATTCTTTATTTATTTATTTGGTTTGTACAATGGTATACGCTGTATACCCTGCTGTTTTCTCTTATTTTCTGTAAGTGCCTTGAGCATGGGAAAGGCGCTATATAAATAAAATGTATTATTATTATTATTATTATTACCCTGTTTTCTTCAGTGTGTTTTTGTGTATATATATGTATATACTTATAGCCACATTATAAGTGTATATACTTATATGTGTGTGTGTGTGTGTGTATTGTCTTATATTTGCCTCAGTCTTTTAAATTTAACAGGAAGGGTGTTGTAAGCACAAAGTATCTCACCGCTTCCGTCGCCCTTCCTTTGAAGGGAAGTGACTCTTGCGTCACCACGCTCCGCCTACTCAGCTGTCGCGCAAGACTGCTCACTCTGCAAAATCGTAACGAGCGTTCTGCTGGTGCAGTTGATTGGAGGATGAAATGATTGATAGATCGATTCTCAACGTTAATTGGTTAAATAAGTTGATTGGCAGATAATCTTCCGGACCTTCCAGTCTAAATTTCTTGCTGGGGAAAAATAAAGCGGTCGACTGAAGGCGGGGCCTAGAGGCGGCAGGTAGCAAAGGTCCCGCCCTACCTGGTTCCCGGGCGTTGCGTCGCGCGAGGCGATCTTAAGTCGCTTGGGGGAGAGGGCGAGACTGAGAGAGAAAAGGGACTACTCAGTAACCATCAAGTGAAAGGACTTGAATAGCAACTTTTCAGACCTTCGGTTTATTTATTTATTGTATGAACTGGAATTATCGGTTAGAAGAGGATTATAGTACTTTGAGAAACAATGGTACTTAAAACGGAGGACGGTGTGGGTAAGTGTGTTTACAGTGCTAACTTACCTCGTCTTGGATGTCTTTTTTTGGTACTTTTTATGGTGGCCGCGTGACACGGTGTTCGAATAGAGCTAGTAAATGCTTTGAGTTGAATAATCACTTTAACTCGACCAATAACTATTCGCAATAAACAACTTGAAATAACTTTTTGTTCACAGTAAAATTAACAGCTGTGGTGTGCCTTGTCGAGTTCGGCTCTTAGTGTTCGGTGCCTGTTCTGATGGACGGGCTGTCTCCGCCTCCCCGGCTAGCTCTGCTTCCGTTTCAGGGACCGCTCCGTGTCAGCAAGTTCTCAAAGCCGGGACCTCCGACAGACTCGGTGCAGTCATTAGTTTTATTACGACACAGCGGGTGACTCACGTCATTGTCTGCTTTGTTTTTGTTTGTTTCTGTCCTTCAGGCAGGGACACAGTTTTTACACGTTTACCCTAAAAACTTATATTTAAAGGCCATTTTAGATTAATTTATCCCTGTTATTTACAGTATATTTAATAGGATAGATTAGTTTGAATCCGACTGATCTTTTCCATGACTCAGGGTAAACGTTGTTTAAGAAGCCTAAAGATGTTATATTTTTTTATCCTTTTTCATCAAAGGAGCCAGCACCAGACTACAAGAAGTTTATGAGAGTGTTGAGACACCGGTAAAACCCAGTTATTAACCCCTGGCTTGTGCAGAAATGATGGTCTCCTGTCTGAACCAGTGCCCGCCTCGTAAGACAAATTTTACTTGATAACCGAGTTACTTTAACTTGAGCTTTTTAGCGTGTCGCAATGAAAGCTGTCAGTGTTGATTCCAGCATGTACTGTTGTTGATTTCTGTTTCAAGCCGTTCCCTCAAACGCTAACATTGTATTGAGGTCTTGTAACGGGGAGCCACTTCATAAAACCGAAGTTTTCCCGTTCTTGGAACCATTTTAGAACTTTCCAACTCTTGTGACATGCTAAATTTATCGTGTTAAAAAGGTAATTTTGAAATTAGTACATTAAGGGCAGCATTGATTAGATATCCAGTGCCGTCCAGCCACACTTGTACTGGTATCAAGGTACCCAGGAAGTGTATGCCATTAAACCATGCTATTAACTACCACCTTTAATCTGCATGTTAGGCACCTAGAAGGATGGATATGTGAACGCACAAGGTTTTCACAATATCCTGGGTTTCTCATCAGCACAAATCAGGAATTTATCAGCCAAACTTTTTAATTTCTAATTCATGTTTTGTTTAACTCACTTAAAGTACATCTTCTAGTTTTTCACGACATTGCAGTGACCTCCACTGGATCATCTAGGACATTACTTTACCCAGGACAAGTTATGATAGAACAGTACACACACACTTTTGGTACCACTGTTGTATAAAGCTGAATGTAGCCTGATTTTTATAAGATGAGCTAGCCTGCAGTGACTATGAAACTGCCGTTAACTGGAAATGTCTTGGTGATGGCACATATTTGATAAACTGGTGATTGTGCATGAAAACTACAATAAGGTTACTTTTTCTAGTGTTCCATGTTCAAGTATACATCGTCATGCACGATATGCTAAAATATGCCTGTCTCCTTTAATGGGATTTGTTTGCATTGTCAGCAGCCAATTATGTATGTTAGGTGGATCTAATAAATTCCATGCCCCCTCCCTGGTTAAGAATATATTCCAAAGCTCTTAGCTTGGTTCTCTGCATATGAGAAGTTTCTAAGCATTCCTGGTCATTCAGCTTGATTTTACAAATGTTATATCTAAACAATATTCTTGGATACCTACATTATTTTGGCAGGTTGATGAACAATATTTTATTTAGATATATACACTAGTGCTAGGTAGAGCATATAGAGGTTTTCAAGTCTTGATCCTGTAAGGCATTCTTGCTGCGTTTGTTCAAATAGATGGCTTCTTTTTACCTCCTGCCTAGCAAGGTCATACAGTACCAAACTACGTGGTTTTACATTATTAAGAACTATAGGAAAGTATTTGTTAATTTTGTACATAAGAACATAGTACTGAATGGAATGATTATTAATGGTAAAGTACAGTGCTTATAAAAAGTATTCACCCCATTGGAAGTTAATGCATTTTTATTGTTTTACAATACTGAGTGACCGTGAGGCTTTTTTGACACTGCTGAGCTGAAAAAGACTCTTTTAATGTCAAAATAAAAACAAATCTCTATGAAATGGTCTAAAATATTTGCAGATATAAAACATAAAATAATTCATCACACAAGAATTGTCTCTCTTCGGGTCAGTATTTAGTAGAGGTACCTTCAACAGCTTTTGTCTTTATGAAACCACTCAAGCGATGTCTGCATTCTTGGGAATTGTAAGTGACCAGCCACAAATTCTCAATTGGATTGAGCGCTGGACTCGGACTTGGCCACAAGACACTGCAGGACATTGAAATTGTTGTGTTTAAGCTATTCCTGTGTAGCTTTGGCTTTATGCTTGGCGTTGTATTGCTGGAAGACAAATCTCCAATAGAGCAGGTTTCTTGCTGACTGCATCAAGTTTTCCTCCTGCATTTCCCTGTAAGCCTTCCAGATCCTGCTCCAGAGAAGCACCCAAAAGGGTGATGCTGCCACCTTCGTACTTCATGGTGAGGATGGTGTGTTTTTGATGAAATGCGTTTTCTGGCTTATCCCAAACGTGGCATTTGGTCTGATTAAAAAAGCTCAATTTTAGTCCCATTAGAGCATGTGTCCTTCTTCCAGCTTACTTAAGAGTCTTCCATGTGCAACAAACTCTACCTAAGATGTCATGTGCATTTTTTTTCTCATTGCTTTTCTCCCAAAATGCTATTACTGGTTAAGCAACTGGGCAACCATTGTTGTTGTTTGCACAGTATCGTCCACTGTGACTTGTCCCTGTTTTGGAATTCTCAGAGGCATGTTGGTGGCTTCCTTCACTAGTTGTTGTCTTGCATCTGTCGGCCTGTTTTTGTGGATGGTTTGCTCTAGGTTTGCAGCAGTGCCATAGTCTTCATTTTTTAATGATTGATTTAACTGGTCTCAAAGAGCTATTCAGTGCCTTAGGTGTTTTCTTGTCTCCATACCCCAAATTGTGCTTTTCATGGCCTTGTGTAGGGTGTTTTCTTTTGCCTTCATTATGTAGTGTAGGTTGCAATACTGACTTACCACAACTTGGACCTTCCACACTCAACTGAAGCCTCTTCATTACCGGCTGGTGATCCCCATTTAACTGATTATGTGACTTCTAAAACCACTTGTATGTACCAGTGATGACTTGTTAAGTTTGGCATGTTAAAGGGAGTGAATACTTGCAAGAGAAATTATTTTGTGTTTTATGTAGTTAGGATATAGCGGATTGGATAATGGATGGATAGATATTTGTAATTTAAATAACTTTGCAGAGGTCTGGTTTCACTTTGACATCTTTTTTTTCCTGTTGATCAGTGTAAAAAATCCAGAATAAATCCACTGTGATTTAATAGATAGATAGATACTCTGCAGTGGGCTGGCGCCCTGCCCGGGGTTTGCTTCCTGCCTTGCACCCTGTGTTGGCTGGGATTGGCTCCAGCAGACCCCCGTGACCCTGTAGTTAGGATATAGCAGGTTGGATAATGGATGGATGGATAGATAGATACTTTAATCCCAAGGGGAAGTTCACACAAAGAGTAATGTTTTATTGCAATAAAATGTCAAAACTTCCAAGGGGTCAGTGTTTCTTGTAGGCATTGTATGTTACTGCGTTTAACACCATTGTTTTCTCATTTGAGATTTTAAAAAAGGAATTTTTTTGTGAAAAATTCTAGCATTAAACAGAAGCCTAAACACAAATTAAAAAAAACTATACTGTATATGCATGCAATCTTCTTATATAATACACTACAGTGGCTGTTCGTTTGTCTGTCCAGGATTTTTAAATCACCAGTAGCTCGCAAACTATTTCACCGATTGACTTAAAATTTGGTACACATATACTACATGACGTCTACTATCCACTTTTGGGGTGATGATTTTTATTATTCTTTTTATTTTATTGTAGAAGGGCGGCAGCAGGGTGGCTGTGTGGCGCATGCGTATGGGCGCCATTCTCATTCCCTACCACTTTCGCTAATCATTCTTGAGGCAGATTGAAGACTTAATTGCCATCTTAAGCGAAAAATTAAAGAAAACGTACTAAGTAATTGCAACCCAAAAACTAACTTGACATCTTTTCGCGTTAAAACTGATTGACAACAGAAGAGAAGAAGCGGGCCGCTAGGGTGAAGAAAAGAAGAGCTGCTCTGAGCAAACGAATGGTAACTGACAGAGAAAGAGGATGAAAACTAGGAATGCTCAGGTCAAGTGTATTCACTGCACGTTATCATGCAGTACGCCATTACTGGTTTAAATAAATAATAAGTTAATGTATTTTAATGTTTCTTTGTGAATTGTTATTGTATCATATTCTGTTATATGATTAGTCAATACTGTATGTTGTAAAATACTTGAGATTCTAAATTGCATGCTTGAAAGTTTCAAATTTCATGTTTCTGTGAATCTTTTGTTTTTCCGAAATTCTTTGGTTGACTATTCAATTTTAATAAATGTGTCACTTATGAGTAGCTCTAACTTGAAATCTCAGATATTGTGTTATCTGTTGAAAGGTTTTACTTGCATGGGTGTCATGGTGAGGTGCCATTTTCAGGATTAAAGTGAGCTTCTACATCAGTGTATGGGGTGTCTGTCAGATGATGCCACTCTGTAGCTCCCTGCATGTGTCGTTTTCTTTGCTGTCAGTTTTCTGATTGCTTATTTGATGAAAGCAAAATCTTTTTAGTAATTGAGCAGAGTTCTCCCAGTCATATATACCTTTTAAAGCATTTATCATACAAAAGTAAAATCTCATGGTAGATATTTAAATGAGTATGAATATTTTATGGTAATAGATTTATCATACAGCTTTACTTTTAAAAAAGGAGTGAAATAGTTTTGAATAAATTGCATTAAAGATATTGAAACATTTATTTAATCATATTAAGTGGTGCAATACAGTGCAGACTTTATTGCTTAATAAATAAATACATTTCTAAACTTTTAAAACCAGAATGAGCTAAAATGTAACACTTTCTCTTGATCTTAACACTAAAGAACTAAACTAAAATGTTCATTTTAAAAAGTTCCAAAGTGTTAATTTAAAAGTAGTAAATTCTGAAAGTTACATCTTTGATGACTTCTGTACCTATTAAAAACCAAGTGTCAAACTGGAACTGAAAATGTCAGCTAAGGTTATGAGCTGCTGTGTAACAAAGTGAACAATAATATTTCAGAAAGCTTACAGAATATTAACAAAGAGGAGCACTATCCATTCATTATCTAATAAGGGGCCAGTACATCATTAAATAAGGAACCCATCCCAGATAAAGCAATAGTCCATTACAGGGCACACTTACAGTACAACCACATGTTGAATGTTGTATCTAATTTTATCATTTAGTTCTGAATATCAGCACAACATATTAAGCCGAATAGATTGAAATACTGTGTGTTTCATCTGGTTGTCTTGCATTCAACTCCCAACCAGAATGGGATACAGCATAGTAGTGGGAGGTATTCACTCAGAAATAGACCAGGCTTGCAGTGATTTAACGTGGTCTTTGATTTATTTATAGGGTGTTTTTTGAGAATAGAATTAATTAAGGTATATCACATTCTGAAAAATATATGAATTATTCTTTGTAGCCTTGATTTATTTTTTTTTAAATAGCGGGTATAATTTTTAACTTATGCTATAATAGCCAGGCTAGAATTCCTCTAGTCACACAAGAGAAGGCAACAAGTTATACTCTAAGTGTGGGTTGCCAGTGCCACAATAAAATGGTATATTGAGTAGTGATATTGAATACCATATTGCCACAGGTAGGGCAATACCATAGACTGAGTTTGTGACATCCTGTAGCTCAAATGATACTGTGTATTATGTAATCAGATTTTGTGGATGTCTTCTGAATGAGGAGTCCTGGTACTGCAGACTACGTCTCATAAGTAGGTATATTTTTGACAGTTTAAGTCAAGAAACATACTGACAATGAGGAATTTTGAGTCAGATTAGATCTGGAAACAATATGTTCTATCATGGATTAAGCTTAATTCTGAACGGTCTTGTACCCAGAATGCTAATCACTCTGTGCAAGTCACCAACTGTGTCTGCAGCAAAAGATCCTCAGACCATCACACTTTGTCCTCCATATTTGATGGCTGGTGTCGCACACTGAGGAATCATCCATTCACCAACTTGACTATGTACAAATACCCTGCTTGATGAACTGAATAATTCCAGTTTTGATTAATTGGTCCATAAGACTTTCTTCCAGTCTAGAGTAGTCCACAGCCGCTATTTCATGGCCCAGGCAAGCCTAGCTTTCTTATTTTGTTCTTTATGGCTTTCTAACTGCCACTCACCCTGTCACACCTGCAGCATAGTCTCCTCTTCACAGTAGAAACTGAGACTTGCTTTCATCAACCACTGTTAAGCTGTGCTTGAGGCTGTTGTGTTGAGGCGCCTATCATGCAAGCTGATGACCATCAGAAACTTGTCTTCTGATTGGGCTATGACCCTTTGTTTGCCCATCTCTTCCTTTCTGAGTTTCTTCCATTTCCAATTCCCTTTACATTGTGTAGGACACCAGAGGGGCTACCCTTCTAAGGGTAATAACACTCGTGTCTTGTTTCATTTGTTAATTGCAATTTTCTTGCCATTATCACTGGAATTTACAACTTTCTACAGTGTAGTATTGTTCAAGTAGTACTTAAGAGAGTGCAGTAGCAGTCTCTTGCAACTCTGCATTAAGACAGACAGAGGGGTTTTAAGTAATCAGCAGAAATTGGGACACCTGTGAAAACTGTTTGCTTCAACTTGCAAGGCTTAATTTACTTTAATTGCTGCTGAACATCTGTAGGCTGTAACCTATTATTTGTTCCCTGAAGAAGGACAATTTGTGATACCTGTATTCTGAAATTTTCTTTTTTTATTTCAGTTTCTAAATTTAAACCTCTGGCAGTTTACTGCTTACCTTTCCATCATTTTAGGTCATTCATTACATTTTAACTGATTAAATCTGAAGAAAAGCTGA
Organism: Polypterus bichir lapradei; assembly: GCA_026402145.1. Taxonomy (NCBI): domain Eukaryota; kingdom Metazoa; phylum Chordata; class Cladistia; order Polypteriformes; family Polypteridae; genus Polypterus; species Polypterus bichir. The sequence goes on along the minus strand of JANRMT010062846.1, from coordinate 13,668,584 downwards.
GGTGTTCTAAAACCTTTACTGGTTTTTGTGTATGTATGTATGTATGTATGTATGTATGTATGTATGTATGTATGCAAAATGTGTGTGTGTGTGTGTGTGTGTGTGTGTGTGTGTGTATTACAATACGGTTGAGCAAATTTTTGAATTGGTGCATTTATCTACTGTATGTTTCCAGAATACCAAATGCAATCAAGTTTTGACACTGAAGCACTCAAGAACTTAACACATTCTGAAAACCATAGTTGCAAAGACAGGATGTGTTATGCTAAATCAGCAACACAGGATGTGTAGTAACATTGATTGATTTGTAATAAAAATGTCTACTGTAATCTGTTGTAAGCTTCCATATCTCTAATCTCATTCAGTACCTTTTTGAATAATAATAATAATAATATTGCATATATTTTCCATTCCAGATTGGAATTATTCTCTGAGAATAATGGCAGAATCTTCAACTTTTTGGGCATTATGTGTAGTCACTCCAGAGAGTGTACTCTGATTATAATGAGACTCTTATAAAAACAATAGGGCTGTCAAATTAGATTAAACAAAGGTAACATTCAGAAATATTTTAACATAGGGTAACGATTCTGAATGTTACAGGTACGTTAGTATATGCTTTTATACACTTTATAATTACGGTAATGGCCACAATGGCAGCCACATGAAGAACAAACACCAACAGCCAAAAAAAAAAAGAATCCTAGCAGTACTTGGGCAACTGTTGTTTATATTTAACAGCCATCAAAATCCTGAGCATCTGCACCACCATCTTATTTTTAGTCTGTTTGTGATGGCTTGGTGCGAAAGTCCTTGGAATAGCAAGCCCCAAAAAGAGCTGAAATCCATACTAGCCACACTTTTAGGGCACAGGAGAAGCGTTTAGACACGTACATGTGTAGATCAAAGTGCAGAGTAATGGGATAGGAAATAAAACTACGTTGTGAAGGGGTCTAGTTGTAAGTTTTACTAATTAAGATAACAAGCTAACTGTTCAAATTTAGGGTAAGTCTGATAGTGGAAGTGAAGAGCAAAAACAGATCAGTAAAATACTGCAGCTTTGCACGTCGTCTGGAGTAACCCATCTGATTAGTGAAGGTTAAACAAACAAATGGTCAAATGTCAGCTTTTGCCTTTAAAGAAGACCTTTTTTTAAATAGATTGAAATTATATTCACATAGTAACGTTCAATCTGACATCCCTAAACTGAACAATAACCTGCAACCCTTGAAAAACATTTGCTTGAGAAGCATTTCTTGAGGTTGTCTTTCATTCTTGCATATATGGCTTTGTATCACTTCATACAATAACTGCGATCTGGCTTGTGTTTTAAGGTTAGGTTTTGCTACAGGGAGGCAGTTTTGAGTATATCCATACTAACCATATCCTTTCCTTTTTAAGTTTTTTTTTTTTTTTTTTTTCTTTCCTTTGTTTTTAGCAGATTTTGATGGGTCTAATGTCCACTGTATTTTTTGTCATCCTTATATATATATATATATAATATGCATGCTTTATTTGTATACTTCGTTTTCTGTTCAGTAATCTGCAAAACATTTATGTAAATTACAGTATACAATGTTAATTAAATAGAACATTGACAGCATTATTGAATCAGCAAATTTGGTATGAATTAAGTTTTTGAAGTGTGGTGATAACACCATTTTCAAAGAGGGAACAAAATGCCATAATTTAATGTTTATAGACAGAAGGCAAATATTCACTTGCATGTTCAGAAGGTTAGCATAATTTATTAAAAGAAAAGTATTAACAATCAAAAGAGATGCATAAAATGTATAAATGGCTAGAAATGGAAGGATGTGATCTGCAATTATGCTTTGTGGTGACAGCTGTCTTTACATGTGTGCATGAATTCTTGACCTATTATGAAAAATAATTGTGACTTCTTCCATAATGTTTGTAGAGATATGGCAGATGATAGTAGGAGACAACCAAGTTAATGGTGTCTGGCATGACTGTCTGTTCAGTATTGGGGAGAGGGAACCCCGCTAGTACAGCTCATATACACACGCATAATACAAATTATGAAATCTATTGTTTATCTTTGTTGTGCTGAATATTTTAAAACAAGTGCCTCATTTCCTATTTTACATGACTGCTTTATGTAAAGGTCCACCATCAGTGTGCTTACTGTTGACCAGGCCATACTCTTGTGCCTTAATGAAACTGAGCTGACTGTTTTTTTTTGTCAAACTGAGCAGTACTAAAAAGTAATAGGAGAACTAGACCTCCACAGATTACATTCTTGCACTTTGGCCTGTTGTGCTTATTGTAGTGGAAAAAAAATATTTAGAGGTGTGTGGAGGTGTATGTTTGACAGCCTTGTTTTACACCAGGAAGACTTTACTAGATTCTACCAGGCATCGTAAGTGGCAGTGAACAAAGCATGAGCCGGAAGCTCTGGTACTGCAGACAACATATCAACATTTAAAGGAAATACCTAGTTTCTTTATATTGTCTAAACGTTCTAGCTAGATATGATGGCTGGCCTTTTGGAAATTAGAAAAACACATTTGATCAATCTAACTAACTAAATTAGCCTAAAATTATTTAGTGTGCTTTTGTTAGTATCATATTATTTGTATTAAATTTATCCCACAGCATATGTTTTATCATTTATGTAAATTATATATATATTATTTATGTTAAAAAAAGCCTGTTTCCTTGTTTGTAAATAACAAAACAATGACCATGTCCATCTTGTGATGTGCTTTCTAAAATGTGTGTCAAAACATTTTTTTTCTTTGTTGTTTTTTTTCCTGGGAACCACTCCATTTAGTGCAGAATGAACTGATATATTCCATGTAATCACTGATTTTGACCATTGCATTTGTGTGACTATCACTGTGGTGGATCTTTTCTCTTTAAGTGAATATAAATGCGTGCATGCTTGTGTTTGTAGCTGAGAGCTCTTGGGGGGGGGGGGGGGGTATGGTTTAGCCCACAGGGTGGAGCCTGCAATCTTGCTGAAATGGATGAGAAAGGGAGCAAGCAGTGAGCAGCGTCTTCATATGCAGAAGACAAATTGCCCTCTCAGACAAATAACGCTGTATCATGTCACATGAATATACTGGAATGCCATTTTCATTAACGACATGACCATGGAGCCCTGATTCATTTTGTTTGGTTTTGGGGACAGCTGTCCTTGCACAGAGGGATTGCATGGCACCTGTCTTTTGGACTGCCTTAGGTATTGTACTCCAGTTGCAGGAAAGCTATGACAAAGCTTGCCACTAAATAAGGAAAGGTAGAAGTATATTTTAAAGGTAAAGATTTTTCCCTTGTCTTTTGACTTAATCTTGCTATTAATTCCTATGTGGTAATGTGTCCTCATTGTACACTAAGCATTGCCACTTGTTTTCCTAAATTTCTGTTGTAAAAACATAGAAGCTGTCCTCAGGTTTTTTTGTTTTTTGTCTACAAAATGTAATCGCAATCTCATAGGCAAGGAGAGTTGGGAGTGTCTAATCAAAATATTTGGAAAAGACATGCCTTGCTTTTTAAAGGCATTGTGTCTGTGATGTGCAGCTGTTGCATGTTCTATATGAACTCTACTTGCTAGTAGCAGTTCTGTTTTATATGTGTGTGTTTTACAGCATGTAGTAAAGATTGTAGATTGTATAGAGTGGTCTGATCTGCTTAGCTTGTTGCGTAGATTGTGCCGGCTAGATAGAGAGAACTGAAATCATGGAAACAATGAAATGAGCAGTCTAGATTTCTAATAGTAACTGTTTTATATAAGGCTAGCTAATCCTGCTCAGCCCCCAAACTGCAGATAGAAGGCATTTCACAGTTGAAATAAGTCGTTGTTTTGTTTTGTAGCCGTTTACCAGGAATTAAAATCACATGTCCTTTGTTCTCAATCCTATTTTTTGTAAAAACTGATTGATTTGTATGGAATGATTACAATAAAATTAATTTAAAAAAAAATCACATGTCCTTAGTAAATCAAATGCCTTTCTAATGGGTGTGATTATAATTGAAGCACGGATTAAGTGTTACATCTGTTTCAGTCTTTTAAAAAAAAAAAAAAAAAAAACTGTCTTTCTTCATGGATATAAACATAGCTAGTTAAAACTACCCGAGTCTTGAAATGTAAACTCTTGTCCTTAGCTGTGATTTTTAGATACTTTTGATGCTGTTAGATTTTTCTGTGGTTAGGGCTGATTTTTCACACCTCTAGGAAACTTGGTTATTAATCCTATCTTAAGTGTTTTGGTAAAGTTGGCAGATTTTGCCTGTGCCAGTGATTATTTTCTTTCCTGGTACTCTGTGTTGGTTTTCCTTGCACATTCCAAAAGATAAACGTGCTATAACAGCTGGCCATTCTAAATTGGTCTGGTGTGCGAGTCATTGTAGTGGCCGCAGTGTGTGAGGTAGGCTCCCACAATATTACAATTAGATTTGACAGATTCAGAAAAATGGTTGGATGATTTCAATGAAAACCATGATTAAAAAATATATATATACAGTATACAATATTTTGAGATTTCTTACTACAAATAAGGCCTAATGCCAAGGGGCTTAGGATTGCCACGTGTTAGCATGAATGAAAGCCTTTTTTGCTTTCTTTTTTGGTTTTAATACTGATTGATTGTTCTTTAATGTATGAAATGAGGTCAGATGTGCTGGTCAGATGACATGACTCATCAGTGTATGTATTTGATGCTTTTTTTTTTTTTTTTTGTTAGTTTTTTCTTTCTTTCTTTAGTTGATATTCTTGACAGGATGCTTTGCTGCATTATCAACTATACTTTGATTCCCCCAATGATACCATGTGCTTACTTTGGGTTTGATCAAGTCAATATTATTTGTGACATTTGAACAGGATAGTTAATTCCATGTGGTGACTAACCTCTGATGAAATATGCCTTCTAATATTGTAGTGGTCAGTGATTGTTATTAGACATTATAGCTCTGTTAGTCTTATATAAATAAGAAATTATCCTTGTAGTGTCCTCTGCTTGCATGCTTTATTGTAGACTTGTCTATGTAGTTCACATGTGAATACTACTGTACAACCTGTAGAAAGCATTCACAAAGTTAGCTTTTTTTGTTTCTACTTTGTATTGCATTGTTTTTTTCCCTTGAAATAATTTTTTTGGTGAGGACAGATGACCCCAGTTTATAAAACCTGTTGAAAATGTTCTTATCTTGATCAATTTGCACGAGTGAGGAGAAGCCACGCTTTTGTTGAGGTTAGATTTCTTAGGAATTAGAACTCAGCCCCTTCAAAGATTAATAATTCAACAATGTAAACGTGTGTGACATTATGAAGATTGACAAAATGTCTCACCAATACATTTTAAATAAAAATTAATCTGATGTATGATTTAAGGCCTTCCCTTCTCTCTACCACATCCCAAATAGAATTCAGGAGAAGGCTTAATTTTTTTTGTGGTTATGACAACATAATGATTCCAATTCATATGGTATGTGGAGATTTCAGTATTTGATCTGCTTTCCTGGGACCAATGATTTTGCTTGTACAAGGTTAAAGTAACTGCTGGGAACTGAAGGTCTAATTGAATTTGTGGTTACTTTTCATTTATGAATGTTTTTCAGTTCTCGGAAACGGTTACAGCTTTACATTTAGGTGAACTGTTTATTATATGCCAAGTATGACGCATCTGGATTAGTTAGTATACACAATACTTTTTAGATTAAAATTTTTCTCACTGTTTATATTCTTTTGTTTTTGTGTTTTCTGTGCCTGTCCCTATTTCCATCTCTTTATTAGCTTGTTGTTCTCAATTAGTCCTTGTAGTGATATGTGTTTTGGTTTACTCGTGCAATTCTTTTGTGCTTATTTATTTGTCTATGTTTTCTATATGTACTTCTCTAAGGCATTTAATAGGAAATTATTTTTACGTCAGTGCATGTATGCAGTATATTCTTCAGGTTGGTTCCATCTGGGGTAGACACCATCTCACCCCAGCACTGCACTGAATATGTAAGAAGAAAGTGGGTGGTAGGATGTGGATGTGGAAACGTGTAGGGTGAAATATCCTCAGTAACAATAACAACATTGTTTAAGTGTACTCCTAGCCAATCTTTTTTTTCCCTTCACTGTGTGGTGTCTGGAATGTCTAGGACATGGGTGGATATTTGGTACAAGTTTATTCTGCTGGCTAATGAAATTTTTGCTGCTGTGGACAAAGATTTCTCCTATTCCAATATTCAAGATTGCTTTTTTGCACTTTGGCAATTGATTCAGTAGTATTTCTTAAGCTTGTCATGTCTCTCAGCTTTGTAAGTTTCTTCTAAAACTGTTTATAGCACTTTGAATGTGGCATATTTTTTTTATTATTCTTTTAAGATATCTGTTTCAATGTGGCTTGATCTTGGGTTTTGGACTTAGGATGCTGGTGTCCGTTTATTTCCCTCTGACAATGTAAAAGGATACAAAACAGTTTGCTAGTGTAGCTTTGTCTTAAGAAGTTAATATTCCCATAGGTGGGCAAATTTCCAGGGTTCTGTTCTTGTGTTGTAGTGCATCTTTAACACAGTGTAGCTGGAGTGGGCTATTTGGCAAAGTCTCCTCAGCACTTCTCAGAAAAATACAAATGTTGTTTAAACATTCATCTCAAAAGTTACCTGAAACACGCATCCTTCATTCACTCTTACCCATAACGAGACATGCAGTGGGAAAAAAAAAAGAATTTGAATTAACATTCTGTCAGCTAATTCAACAGTTTAGTCTCATGCAAGAATCTTTATTCTCTGTGGCTATACTTTTTACTTGTGCAGCACAGGTACAGAAAGTTTTACTCCAGATTACTCTGGCCAACACACAGTATTATTTGGCATAGAAGCTTTTTTAATCTCCTTTATTTCCCTTTTTTCAAATTAAAATAGTTAAGCATTTGCATTTTTCAAAGTGTCCACCAATATTCTCTTTCAAACAAAATCAGTTGTATTTCTTCTAATGTCATTTTGTATCAAAGTAGGTGCAACATGCTTAAAACTGGCATGACGGACTACATATGTACTTTTCAGGTTAAGGAGAATAACTGGTGGTGAGCAGACTGCTTTTATGCATTTAAATTTGCTGTTCTTCTAAACTTGATGGTATGCTAGATACATTCTTAGTCCTACTTAATCTAATTTGAGATTTCTATGCTGAAGGTTATCATAGCAGCATTGGGCACAAAGCCTGAAATAATCTTAAATAGGGTGCTAGTAAATTGAAGGACACACATTAACAGTTAAGCAGTGCCATGAGTCTTCCTTGAGACGTGGTGTTTTAAGAAAATAGTACCAGAAATGTAGCTTAGCATTCACATATTACATACCCAGGTGTACTTTTTATGTATTTGATCAATTCAGGAATTCAGGTATATCCTAAACTATAATCCCAACCCCTCGTACCTCAGCACCCCACTCCCATCAGTGGACTCCCAGCACCTAGTACAGTAAAGTGAGATGAGTTAATGAGACCAAAGACAAGCTGGATGATCTGTCCATGGAAACTAAATATGCTGTTTATACATATGTGTACATTGGATTTTAGGAATGGAATTTTTTTTTTTAGTATGAGGAAAAAATTAAATACAAGTTTAAAAAAAAAAAATGAAAGTAATATTGCAAGAGTAAAGTTAGGTGACCAAATGCTTTTGACAGTAGCTTATTGCATTTGCCTGGATACTGATTTTGATATTGCCCTTTTTGACACAAGAGCTAACAGTATGAAGAGCGAAGAGCTATTGGTAGGTTATTAAATGGCTGTGTGGAGTTTTAATGTTCTGTTTTAGCTTCCTTGAATGTTAATTTTTATCACAAAATTAATCTCAAATATTTTAATGGGTTATTTAAAATGTTACTGGAATGAGAAAAACATGTACCACGCTGTAAGAAATAATTTTGAAGTTTTTACCTTGTAAACTTTCTACCTGACAATACCAATAAAGTTTATGGCAGTTGAAAAAAATTGTTTATCTGATTTACTTGTTCAGATTTCAGTTAACAGTCAGCCAGTATTTATATTTCAACATTCATGAAATTTATTTTATGTTGCATAACCTTTACCTTATGAAGGCAGACTATTGAGCTGGTCAGTAGTATTTATCTTATTGCAGCGTGTACAAACTACATGTTTATTTCTGATTTTTTTTTTTTTTTTGTTTGTTTACTAACTCATGTTAATTTTATCTGAAAATCTTTCCTCCAAAAAAAAAACAATTTTTTTACTTCAGAAAACAAACTGTAGGCCTTTGAATTATTTCTAAGTTTAAACTCTGTGTTTGTTTTTGGGTATTGATTATTAAACTTTTTTTTTTTGATTACTATTCATTTTGAGAATGAAGAAAATACATTTTTAGTAGTGTGTGAATTTCTTGATGAATTGAATATTGTATACAGCTGATTCGGTTTAGAAACCTTTCTATCTAATGGCGTTGCTGTAATAATTCATCTTTATAGTGCTGCTGCTTCCTGTTCTGATAGTGGCTGTCACAGTAAATACTGCAAATTTAATTGCATTTTTAATAATGATTTAAAATCTTTATAAATCAAATCTAAGCCATAAAGAAGTAAACAGAGGCTGTTTTCTGGAGAACAGCTTTATTAAAAACATGTGCTTTAGTAAATGTTATGTTAATATACTTGGCATAATCTTTGTGTGATTTTTGTTTTATTGTAGAACCTGTGCAGTAATCAAGTTAAGTTTGTTAATCCCTCATGAATTAACCTGAAACAAGAAAGGTTTTCTATTGTCTCCAACCATCTGTGAAGATGTGCGAGTTGGGGAAAGGAAGCATTAAAGTCAAAGTTTGGTTGATTACATCTTAAAAATAAAGCAACATCTGTATAGCTCAAAACTTTGATGACATGGCACTTTTACTTTGTACGATTGTATGGCCTGAAGTTCTAATGCATGATTATCTATTAAGGCAGGTTTACCTTAGGTGTGTTGCTTTATATTAAACTATTTCCACATTTAAATATTGTTTCAGATCTGCAGATTTCATCTTGCAAATGCCATTCTACTGAAGTAACCTATAGATTAAACAATTTTAAAACTCAGTCGTGATTTACCTTCAATAAATTCCTACTGAATGGTTTTAAACCTAAAATGTATTAGTTTTGTTAGTTTCTCTTTAGTTTCTCTTGTAGCATAAGCTGAATCTTGTGAATTTTGCTTGCTTTAAAGAAAAGCACTACTTCATTTTCAATTTTATTAATTGGCTGCTGATATATGTGCTTTTAGGTGGTAGAAGGACAGACACCACAGAAAGTAGTTAAAATATACCTGCTTGGATAAGCATGGAAAATAAATCCTATTCAAGCTCTTCACTCTATGTATTAGTCTGTGCTTCAGCACTTACAAATTATTGTAAATACAAATTATTTCAATTATTAACCATGATCTGGTGTTCCAAATACACTTAATATATTACTTTGAAGCTGAGATGCTGCTGTTAGTTGGTCCTATGTATGAAAATAATTTATTCCAGCCCTTTATAACTTAGACTGTTTAACTCATAAGAGTTTACTTGGTATTTGGACTTTTAGTAACCTTGATTAAATTAGTCTATAACTTGCTGTGATAAAGTCAAACCGGTTTGAACGTGTGCTTACTCATAGGGTGGCTCTGTATGTATTAGAGATGACAACCAGAAGTAAAATACATAGAATGCTACGAGAAGAAATAAGCAGCGCACATGTTTTGGACCTCACAAAAAGATGAGAGGCTCCTCTGTCTGCTGCCTCATGTTTTATATACTGCGACAGAATGTAAAAAAAAGAAAAAGTGGGCCAAGATTGCATCTGAACTTGCCACATCTGATAACCCTTCATACAGAGATGGGTCTATCAGGCTTTCAAGCATGACTGTCCTGGAAAGATGGCATGAAATCAGAGACTGCTGTCGGCATATCTGACATACCCCACGACTAGAAGTCAAGTAATGTAAAAAAAAACAGCTTAACTCAGTTGGAAGAATCCTATTCCACCCTCCATTACTTGGTAGGAAAAGGATATTTTATTATTATTGTTATATTTTAATTTGGAAAGAATTTATTCATGTTATACTTAAATAAGCTAGTTTGGCTTTTTTTAAGCTTTTTGATCTCTCGGTATATGTGAAGGACTGCTGTATACTGGACCTTTTGTTCACATAGCTCTATAAATTGGATAGGAGAGACGTGTTAGTATTGATTTAATTGGGCATGGCACCATCATGTAGGAACTAGTGTTTGATTTGTTAAATGTAAGAAATGAAATAAAAAATAAAGAAAAATATATAGAACATCTTAATTACTTGAAAGTTATTAGTAAGGTGAGCGCTTTGAATAGTGAGAAAAGCACTATATAGATGCAAAGAATAATTATTATAAATTTGTTTTAATGTTTTTGCATCTCATATAATAGATAATGCAGCTATAGTGTGATTCTAACTAGCCTATAACTTATAAAACGTTAAATATAGTAAAACACATTTATTAACACACAAAACAGATATGTTTATATTGAAAATAAGCAAACAAAATAAGTTTTTGGTGAAAAATAAGCTAATTGAATTTTTGTAAGTACAATTCTGTAACACTGGTATTTGGAAATATTATAATTTATGTGATCACAAATACCTTTAAAGCCTTGAAGTATATTTTTAAATTGCCCAATTGGAACCCTAATGCCCTGTTCTCTTTTATTTCCATGTACTTTGTGAAACATTTTAAAATCTTACATTCTGCACATACAAGTCAAAATAGCATGTTGCTTATACTATTTAAAGTTCTTTAGCCTGTTTAGTGAAAATGAGCTGAATTCTCTTCTTCTTTCAGGGCCCTTCTGAGATTTTTAAGCTATTGCTTGTGGCTTAGCTAGTGTGGTAATTCTCATTTACATGGCTATCTACAGTATAAACTGTATGTGTTTTGAGTATTAATTGTAAGGACATTTCTTTATAATTCTTATTTTCTGGCAATTGTCTTAACAGATTTTTTTCTGTTACTCATATCCATTCATTTGTAAATTTATTATCCAAAAAGAACTACCTTAAAAATAACTCGGGGAGGGGAACATAATCCGTAGTTCCTGGAAGGTTTTGCCATTTTTTCTGCATGTAAAGTACTTGAAAGTAAAGACTGAACTAGCTTTAATAGTATTTAAATGTATAAACATCAGAAGCGCCTCATTAGTTTATTGTAAGATGAAAGCAAATATTAGGCACCATAGTAGACTAACGGAGACCGTTTTCCCATGCCACTGGCTCTCCAGATGTTTTCTAGACAGGATGGTACCATACCACAAACATATACTAGTTTTTCATCTCAGTATCATTTTTTTAATGGAATAATACACATATAAGTGACTCTGAGGGGTGCTAATTGTCTGTGTGGGAATATAAAGCTTTAGTTTGCCACAGGACCTATACAGGAAATATGTGGAGTATGATGGTTGAAGCATTGCACCAGCGCTGGGCGATTGAACGGAAAATGACTCATCTCTTGTGTCCTGAAAAGGGCCATTAGCACATCTACTTTGGATGATTAACCTTGGCTGTATGATGAGAGCCTGGTATATATGACCTCTCCTCTTGTGGCTACTGGAAGCAGATAGAAAATTTGCATAATTTTCTCCCCACTTTCAAACCTTATGTGCTCCCTCCTTCTGTGTTGCAATCACTGCTGCCACCAGTCGCATTGTTACTGACCACACCATTGCAATATGATGGTCATTGTTAATGGTATGGACAAAGAGTTGCTCAAAAACATTAAACAATAACTTTATTTAGGATTATAAATATTTTAATGTAACTAGTTAATGTTATTAATTAGTAATGTTAAGATTTGACCTCTGGCTTGTTTTCATACACTTTTAAACTAAACTGAAGAGTTACTACTGTCAGTACAGATCTATGCACAGGCAGGAAGGAGACATGAGATTATTGTGAATGTGTACTGTGCTCCCTTTATTACCATTGCAGTTAAAACTAAAATACATGATCAAGACATTGAAATGCATACTGAATATGTCTATGTCACTGAACAGGAAAGCAGGTTGCATAGTCTTGGCTGACTGAGCAACAGAAATGATTCACTCTAAACCAATATCTTAATGATGGATCATTCTGAATGCTCGTAACTTTAAACATACCTATAAGCTTTAAGTCCTATCTCCCCCATGATAACTATTATAATTAACACTTCCGCTATACTGGCACGGTCCCCCTCTCATTATAAACTGTTTCAATTACTCCAATTCTGAAAAAACCTGTCTTAGACCCTAATCTCCTTAATAATTATTGGTCTATTCAAATGTTCCATTCATATCAAAAATTCTCAAAGATAGTTGCCTCCCAACTTCAGTCCCATCTTTAAAAAAATAACCTTTTTGAACAGATTCAATCTGGCTTTTGTCTTGAACACAGCACAGAAACTGCCCTGGTCAACATCACAAATGATTTTCTCTGGGCAGCTGACATGGGACTTTTTTTCCATTTCTTGTACTTCTTGATCTCAGCTCTGCATTTGACACCATATCACATCAGTTACTTTTGAAACATCTGGCTAGTTTTGGAGTCTGTGGCCTTGTCAATCAATGGTTTTCTTCCTGCCTTACCGACAGGAGGCAGTTTGTCCAAGCAAAGGACTTTAAGTCAGAGAATGCAGTTGTTACTCAGGGAGTTCCGTCTGGCTCTGTTTTGGGGCTGCTTCTTTTTCTCATGTACATCTTCCCAGTAGGTAATATCTTTTGACTTCATGGTGTTAAATTTCATTGTTATGCTGATGACACGCAGCTTTATCGATCCACAAAATCCACTTCTATTTTTCCTTCAAATACTCTTATGGCATGTCTCCAAGACATAAAGTCATGGTTGACTCACAATTTTCTTCAGTTAAATAGCAATAAAACTGAGGTGCTCCTCATTGGGGCGGCACAGTGGCACATTGGTAGCACCGCTGCCTCGCAGTAAGGAGACATGGGTTCGCTTCCCAGGTCCTCCCTGTGTGGAGTTTGCATGTTCTCCCCGTGTCTGCGTGGGTTTCCTCCAGGTGCTCCGGTTTCCTCCCACAGTCCAAAGACATGCAGGTTAGGTGCATTGGTGATCCTAAATTGTCCTTGGTGTGTGTGTGTGTGTGTGTGTGTGTGTTCTGCTGTGGGTTGGCATCCTGCCCAGGATTGGTTCCTGCCTTGCACCCTGTGTTGGCTGGGATTGGCTCCAGCAGACCCCCGTAACCCTGTGTTCGGATTCAGTGGGTTGGAAAATGGATGGATGGATGCTCCTCATTATTTCTAAATCTACACTCACTAAGGTTAACCATTCTTCCATTTTAATTAACACTATCACAAACATATCTTGCCAGGTTAAGAGCCTGGGTGTCATTCTAGACAGTACTCTCTCTTTTTCTTCATAAATATAAATGTTTCTCAGACTGCCTTCTTCCGTCTCCGAAACATTTCTAGATTTCGTCCTCTTCTTGCACAACACAGTACTGAAGTATTGGTTAATGCCTTACTCACTTCACATATAGATTACTGTAATTCTGTTCTATTTGGCATCTGTAAAGAAATGTATTCATCACTTACAACTTGTGCAAAATTCTACTGCTAGGATATATACCTGTTCTAAATCCACTGAACATGTTGGACCTGTTCTCTCCCAGCTTCACTGGTTCCCTGTTTACTACCGAATACAATACAAAATACTGCTCTCAACTCTCCTCCCAACCTTACGGATCTCCTTCAGACTTGCACTCCTCTCGCTCACTCAGATCCTCATCTGCAGCACTACTTTCTGTACCACACATCAAATTCTGTTCTATAGGAGCTTGAGCGTCTCTCATTGTGCCCCACAAGTTTGGAATTCTCTTCCCTCTCATATCTGTTAGCTAGACTCAATAACACAATTTAAAACTACCCTCAAAACATAGCTCATAATTGGTATGCCAGTTTGAAAAGTTATCTTTTGATGTTTGTTACTACTTCTGTTCCTTTATTGCTAATTGATTTTTATTGTCCTATTTGTTTTTATCTTTATTCTGTTGCTTAATTCATTGTAAGGTGACCTTGAGTCCTAAGAAAGTTAGCTATTAAATATGTGTTATTATTAACAAGGAATCAAGTGTCTTTTAGGCATGTTGCATTTTTGGACACTATAAGCTGGATCTGCTCTTTCTAAGTATGAATGACTTTAAATATAAACATGTGGTACAATCTGAGCAGTTTTGACCTCATCTTCCTGCCACCTACAAGCCTCTTAATAACAGAAACTCACTGTTCTCTTAGCCAGAAGTTTTAACGTGCATTTTGGACGGTTGTTGTTTGTATGTATGTTTAATTATTAATACAGTATTCTCTATCTGTGTACAGTAAGAATGCTTGCATGAACTGGGTGTTGGGCAGGGTCGTGGTGTCCAGTGGCTATGGGAAATGTATTGGTGAAGAGAGATTCACTGATTTTGACTTTGCTAATGATGTTGTGATCTTCAGAGTCAATTGAGCTTCTGGTCTGGCCTTTCGAGAGACTGAGTGAGGAGTCTGAGTGTCTGAGCCTGCAGGTGCCCTTGATAAAAACCAAGATCCAGGCCTGTAATGATCTCTAGGGCTCAGCCATCAGCAGTGTGTCTGTTTGCAGAGAGAGTGTCGACCTCGTCGAGAGGTTTACTTACCTTGGCAGTTGACGTTCATGTCTGTGATACCTCTTTCTATGATGTCAGTAGACGGATTGGGAGAGTATGGGGGTCATGAGGTCGCTGGAAAGGGGGGTGTGGCATTCCTGATGCCTTTGTAAAAAGATGAAGGTCCAATTCTTCAGAATCCTGGTGTTTTCTGTTTTGCTATATGGCTACACGACTTGGGTGCTATCCAGTGACCTGAGATGAAGTGTGGACTCCTTTGATATTATGTCTCTTCGGAGCATTCTTGGGCACCGCTAGTTTCGCGTTGTGTCAAATGAGTGGTTGTTCATAGAGTCCTGAATGAGGTACATTATCTGCATTGTGAGGGAGCGTCAGTTGCGGCACTACGACTTTGTAAATTTACAACCCTCAGATGTATTGTTCAGCAGCTGAAGTTATTTGCATCAATTGCCTTTAGTAAATCTGTTCTAGGCCTTTTTGAAATTGGACCTAATGCAAAAAATACTAAATTAAGAGTCAAGAATAAACTCTAGAATCTGCTAATCTTACTGACACTGCAAACTTTATGGTGGTTCTCCTGGGTATTTACTGCAGAAATGTTTACACATTAAGTTGAATTTCAGGTCCCTCATTGGTTCTTGTACACAAGCTGTAAGTCTGTCATAAAATATGTGTGGCAATCGGTTATTTGGAGAAATTACTTTTTTTTTTTTTTTTTTTGTTCCTATTTTTTTTCATCGTACAGTGTCTGGCCCTGCCTTTATAACAAGAGAGGAAGATGTCTGTAATTATGCTTTACGTGATTGAGAATATCTGGCATTCTAAGTATGTTCATTAGTTGAAACACTCCTGCACATTACTGGGCTTTTGTTTAGCGTATACTACAATGCAGTCTTTTATTCTCTTTGTAATCCAGATATTAAATAAGGATCCAAAAGATGTGAGATATGACATTCTATCTGCAACCTACACTGAAAGAACTTTGCTGTTTTCCAAGTTGCACTGCACAATCCCACCATAAGTACTCTGAGTGGGCACTTGGTGTCTGTTTAGCTTAGCACATGTAAACAAAAGTGACAGTGTCTTGCATAACTGCTGATATAGTTAAAATATTCTTGAAAATTGAGTACAGGTAAATAAAAAAACTGCTGTGTGCTTCTGAATATGTGTATTTAGTTCACCAGATAGTCAAAATCTGATTTATATGAATACAAGAAAAAGATTTACAGGACTGCAACAAATTAATTTCAAATACACTCTGACTTATTATATGTAGTGTTTACTATGTGCTGTGTTAATAAAGTAAATGTTGAAGGTTTATGGATATCTGTGTAAATGTAAAATTATTTTAAAAACTACTGAATCTATAGTGATATAACTTTTTTTTTTTTATCTATCGATAATCAAAAGAGAAAGTGTTCAGAACAATTAGGGCCAGTGCTGCTGTTTACACATGGTTTGATTTTTCCAGGATGACCATTCAAGCAGTACAGCATATAAAGATAAAAAATAAATGATACTGAATATGAAAAGGCCTTCCTCCCATGTGCAGCACGTGCAAGATGCTCTTCTACCTCCCTGGCAAAACTGGTCCCTGCTAAGAAAGGTTTCACAAAATGTTCGCTGTATTGCAAATGAGCTGACAAGTAGCAGCAGCATTGTTTTCGTGGATAAGAGCTGAAATGACTACCGTATTGCAAAGCACATTTCTACCTATTTAACTTGTGGCCAGAAAATACTTGTACTTTATCAGTAATCAAACATTTGATGTGAGACGTCCACACAGTATGTAAGCTATCATCTGCTCATTTCATGCACGCTCTGCTACCTAAACATTACAAGCAAGAAAAAAAAGTAGCCTTTATAGATTTTTTTTTTTTTCCCCCTTCTTCAGTGTTTATGTATCAGTTATGAGCTCTGCATTACTGACCGTTTTATTTTCATGGTGAGTCTGTGTTTTTGTTCAGCAGTTGCATGGAGCTTTGTCAGTGAGAATGTTTCATTTTGTCAATGTTCTAGTGATAGTCATGAAACTTGTGATCATAGTTTGTACTCAAAGAGCAGTGATACATATGAATGATGTAAACATTGTTCTGTTTTTGTCATTTAGTTCCTGAGGACCTTACTCCAGAAGAAAGACAGGAGCTGGAGAACATTCGCCGGCGCAAACTGGAATTGCTCCAGGATATTCAGGTATTAGTCATAAAATACCTATCGATTTAACAATTAGAAGACTAGAGCATACAAAAACATATTTACACATTCCCTTTCATCTTATGTTAATTTTCTTCTGAATATATTACACTGTACAATGCAGAATATATTTATTAATTTTTTTCCTTTACCAAGAAAAATAATAGTATAAGTAGCCCCTTCTGGATATACCATAAACTGATCCTCATTGCTTGTGTACAAATAGATGTCCTTTTGTTCTTTTAAGATGAAATGGTGAGTTTTTGTAACCTCAGTAAGTAAGAAGGTTGTGTCGCCTTTATGGGCTTAAGGATTTTTTATTTTATTTGTATTCTGTGCTTTTTACGTTTGTGACTCATGTAATAAATGTGAGGTGTGTTTGTACACAGACTGACATATTGTAGAATTTCTTCAATCCAAAGTGATTTCTGGGAAAAGTTTTTGAAGGTATAGACATGAGTAACTTGAGAGGTTGAATTGCCCACCTTTGGAATATTAAAATAATAACTAACATTAATTTATATAGCACATTTTAATAAATGGAATTAGGTCCAGTTGCTTTACAATAATAATAGAATGATCATAAAAGATTAAAAAAAATGTAAAACACTAAAGAGCAATTTAAGACTGTAAGAATGAGACTATAAATGACTATTATAATATATATTACATAGTTTGATAGCCAAGGAGGAGAGGAAAATAAAATCTCCTGCTAGCGAGGATGCTAGAGAATTCTAAATCCAAAGATGGCCCAACTAACTTTGGGCATTCTAACAAAAATAAATATGTCTGCTAATGCCACAGTGTATAGTACTTACTGGCTGCCACCATTGAATACCAGGTTAGGAAAGTACACAGAATAGTAATTAGTCACTATAAAACAATTTATATTTCATAAGAGCCAGTTACCATTTTGGTGCATAAATCAAAGATTCATTTATGTTTCACTCTTAAAATATTAAGCAGAGGAAGATCGAAGATTATGGTTAGAAATGTAGGGGAACAGACACTCCAAAATATAAGAAGGTGCTTCATTGTTCATATGCAAGTGGAACTATTTTAAAATCAGTTCTAATAGGTAGGCAGTAGAAATATTAAAACTGGTGTAATCTGTTCATGTTTTCAATTTTTGATTAAGATTGTTAATACTGCATTTTGGACAAACTTGAAACAGATTTTTTTTAACCCTCAAACTAAAGACTATTTCCTTCTACCAGTGCCAAGTCACATTTTCTTTTTTCTGGAATGTCAGGAATATGACCATGAAAATGTTTGTGAAATGTTTATTAGTAAAGTGAAGTGCTTTTTCAGTTTCTGTTTAGTAACATTTTCCATAATTTTGTTGGCCAACACCGGCTAAATTTAAAGGGATTTTCGTCATCCATTCCCTCAGGAATTCAGATGATTCTCAGTTTGTATTTATTTATTGATTGATTGATTGATTTATACTGTTAGCTGTTTTCTTAAAATCTGGCTATTTATCCTGCCAAAAGCCAGTTAGTGACTTCTCCTGCTATGACCCCGTTGTTTTCATTTTTTTCATGTTATTTTCTTGCATTCTTATGCTAAAATCATGTAAATGTGTTTTTTCTCCATCAGACCACAATAATTACCCCAGAATGACTAAATGAAAACAGTACTTTAGAATTTTGCGTAAATCTGTTAAAAATAAGCTGAAATTTCACATTAATGTAAGTATTCAGACCCTTTACTCAATACTTAATTCTGGCATTTTTGTCAGACTTTAGATCCTGGAGTCTTCTTGGGTATGACGTAAAAAGCTTCCCACACCACCTCTGCAGATCTTGTCAAGTTTTGTCAGGTTGAACAGAGAACATTGGTGGACTGATACTTCAGGTCTCGCCCACCTATGGTTAAGCCCCCTCAAGAACATTAACAGAGTTGTTCTTAAACCACTCCTGTGTTGTCTTTCCTTTGTGCTTATGGTCATTTCCCTGATGGAAGCTCAACCTTCAAAACCGTCTGAGATTGAGGTTTTCATTAAAGAAAGTGTTGTACTTTGCTGTGTTCAGCTTTGCCTCGAGCCTAACTAGATTCCTTGCCGCAGAAAAACAACCCCACAACATGTTGCTGCCACCATAATGCTTCATTGTAGGAATGGTGCTATGAAGGTGAAGAACGGTACCTAGTTTCTCCTAGACATGATGCTTAGTTTTGAGACCAAACACTCTAAGCTCGAGTTCATCAGACTAGAGAATCATGTTTCTCATAGGCAGAGAATCCTTTAGGTGCCTTTTTCATACTCTGGGTTGCCACTCTGCCATAAAGCCCCATGGAGAACATGGGTTTCTTCTCTTACCAAGGTCTGATTTCGTAGTTTGGCTAGGTGGCCGGGTCTTCGAAGAGTCATGGTAGTTCTAAACATCATCCTTGATGGGAACCTTCAATGCTAGAAAATTTATTTGTAGCCAAATCTTTTTTCTTGACATAATTCTGTCTTGGCTTTGGAGACGGTTCCTTTGACCATAAGGCTTAGGCTTTTGGTCTGATCCACTTTGTGACATAGTAGCATCAAGCATTCTACCTTCTGTCAGCATACTGATAGTCATATGCCCAAGACTTCTGTGACATTGTTCACCAGTTGTGAACAATATTAAAGGGAGTTTTCAATTTTGAATTTTAGATTGATTCTTCCATGCTTAGTTACTGTAGTCACATGTACCTAAAATACTGAATATATCCTTGATGTAAACTTCTATTCCGGCAGTTTTGTGATGTCACCATATTGTGCAGTCAACATTGGGCGCAGTATGAAGTACAGTGATCCCTTGCTATATCGCGCTTCGACTTTCGCGGCTTCACTCCCTCACGGATTTTAAATGTAAGCACATCTAAATATACTGTATATCACAGATTTTTCGCTGGTTCGCGGATTTCTGCGGACAATGGGTCTTTTAATTTATGGTACATGCTTCCTCAGTTTGTTTGCCCAGTTGATTTCATACAAGGGACGCTACTGGCAGATGGCCGAGAAGCTACCCAATCAGAGCATATATTACGTATTAAATAAAACTCCTCAGTGATATACGATATGCTTCCCGTGCACTTAAAAGCTCTAGCAGCACATATTGATTGTTGATTGTTTGCTTTTCTCTGTCTCTCTCTCTCTCTGACATTCTCTGCTCCTGATGGAGGGGGTGTGAGCAGAGGGGCTGTTTGCCTAGAGGATACGGACGCTCCTCTCAAAAATGCTGAAACACTACCTTCACATTGATCCCTTTTTCTTCCTGCCGCTTTATCACGGTTCTTCACATACTTAAAAGCCCAACAGCTCGTATTGATTTTTGATTGTTTGCTTCTCTCTCTCTCTCTCTCTCGTGCACTCCTTTGAAGAGGAAGATATGTTTGCATTCTTTTAATTGTGAGAAAGAACTGTCATCTCTGTCTTGTCATGGAGCACAGTTTAAACTTTTGACTAAAGGGTGTTCTTTCATGTCTAGAGGGCTCTAATAATGTTACAAAACGTATTTAGAAGGTAAACAGGTTTTCTATGCTCTAACTGCGAAAATATTAGATTTATGATATAAAGAATCGTACTTCGTGGAAATTAATTTATCGCGGTAGAGTCTGGAACGGATTAACTGCGATAAACAAGGGTTTACTGTATAACTGTGTGGAGAATATTTATAAACAGTGTGGGAGAGTTTATAAGGGCTTAAAATATATAAAAATAACTATACAAACATATGGTTACTACTTCGCGGATTTTCACCTATCGCGGGGGGTTCTGGAACGCAACCCCCGCGATCGAGGAGGGATTACTGTATACGTCATCCTTAATCTTTATTTGAGCATATACTATACATATAAAAGTTGAAAAAGCAGTTTTCCTTATGCTTGTGCATGTTGCCCTCATATGGGTATCTGTTACAACTAAAATTGTTCCTGATGTCAGAGGAACTAAGGGTTAGATATATTGGGAGGTTCTGAAAGGCTGAAATGACTGCAAATTAAGTTTCACAAGAACAGGATACAACAGATAATGCCCATCTGTGTTTGTGTGGGTGTGTGCCTGTGTTACCCTCCCTTATAAATATGGATTTTGTTTTGTATAAGGATCTAAGGTCAATCAAAAACTCCAGGCCATTATCTCAGAAGTCCAAAGCTCAGGTAATGAGAGCAGTGCGTCAACTGAGATGAATAAGTGAAACACTAGAAACAGCTGAAGAGCCTCACTTCCAGAATTCAGTACAAAATAATGGGGCTTCATCAGTAATAGTGGGTCAGTCAGACATACTAACATGTTAGATACCAAAAGATGTAATGGTCTTCAGTGAGTGACTAGTCATGTAC
Source organism: Polypterus bichir lapradei (assembly GCA_026402145.1). NCBI lineage: Eukaryota > Metazoa > Chordata > Cladistia > Polypteriformes > Polypteridae > Polypterus > Polypterus bichir. The sequence continues at coordinate 13,647,474 of JANRMT010062846.1, read as the reverse complement.
ATCAATTAAAAGCTAAATGTAATGTTTTTTTCCGATCATTTTTGATATGTTATTAGTAAACAAATAAAGTATTAATTTTACTGTATTTTTTATTTGTGGTTAGAACCAAAATAGAAATTTCTGGCTCATTAAATATTCATGTCTCTGTTATTGAGTTACAGATGAGGTTATGACTAGATAGGTGGTATTTCATCAGATAAAGCTGCAGTGTAATTTTGGGTGGTGTTGTGGGTAACAATTTGCTAGACATAGTTTCCTGTCAGGTTTGCTTTCCATCAACATTGTTTTCTCTGTTTACCTTTGTTTACATGTTTTAAATTTGTCACCCTGTGTTGTCTGATATAAATGACATGCTGGTGTTTTTATTGGCTAATGACAAGCATGTGCCTTTTGCTACTGTACAATACAATACAATACAGTTTATTTTTGTATAGCCCAAAATCACACAGGAAGTGCCACAATGGGCTTTAACAGGCCCTGCCTCTTGACAACCCCCCAGCCTTGACTCTCTAAGAAGACAAGGAAAAACTCCCAAAAAAACCTTGTAGGGAAAAATGGAAGAAACCTCGGGAAAGGCAGTTCAAAGAGAGACTGTAATAAACTCTGTCTCTTTATTATAGTATGCTGGAAAATGCTGGATGCAAAAAATGTATAGAATGGATTAATATTTTTCACTTAATGGGTAATTCTTACTAGCTGTCAAATCCCTTTCTTGCTAATGAATAAACACTTTTTCAGCATAAGGCCATAGTGCTGCTGTCTTCTAAGCCTCTGGATTAAAATTTTGCCATATTTTTATGCAATTATTTAAATTCTTGGTTTTGCCTCTGTGTATGAGAAATTATATCATGGCTTTGGACTTGTTTCTGTTTTCTGTCCATATTTTTATGGAAGTATTTTATGGAACTATCGGCAGTGTTTAATGGTACCCATGGAGACAGCACAGGCCTGACACCTTTTTTTTTGACTATTTCAGCGTCTGAAAGATGAGATAGCAGAAGTCACGAATGAAATTGAAAATCTGGGGTCCACAGAGGAGCGGTAAGATGTAATATTTTTAATAATTGAAAAAGGCAAAAGAGAAATCTTAATAAAACTTTTCCCATGGCTTCATTTTTTTACTTGTCTGAATTTTAAAAATATTTTCTAGTCTAAACAGACCATGACTAAAGCTTTAAGATCTTGTCTGTTAATCAGAGTGCAGGAGAAATGTGCTTTATAAATGTTTTAGTAAATCATGATTGTGGGGAAAAAAAACTCTTAGTGGTGCAAATTATGTTTGATTCTGTGTACTCTCACTTGGGATTGAATTGCATGCCATGCTTTAAGCATTAGCATAATAAATGGAACAAGCACCTTAAGAGTATTCCACCCAAAAATAGTAATTTTTAATCTCATTTACCAGGTGTTACATGTAGTTATAGCCTGTGTTTTTACTGAGCACAAAGTTAACTAAATCACAACAATGAGAGTGAGGAATAATGCCAAACAGCATAACTATGACAAATTTTTGTATGTCAGATATGCAGTTGTATGTTCCATCCATGTGTATGTGGTCTAAAATACTTTTAAACTACTTCTGAAAAATTCATTTGTAGTGTACACAGCAGAAGTGTGTTAAAAAGGAAACAAGTTTTTAATTTTTTGGCCCTTCTGTTTCTCCATTCTTTGGTCAATAAACACCAAATTTGGCACTTTCATTTTTTTCACCAGTTTAAAGACTACAGCAGTCAACTAATCTTCTTCTCTTTGTTGGAGATTCTTGAATGTACACACATTAACAGCATATTTCCAGCCTTGCTTTAATATTTAACTTCTAATTGCATGTGCCTCTTTGCAATATTGGTAACAAATGGAGCAGATGGTAGCCATTTAATAAGCTATTACTGTGAAAGACTGATGACCACTGAAGTGGGAGGAAAGGGGCTTGGATTTTTGTTTTCATTTGAAAAGCCTATTCTTTGAGTGCATTCCACTTTCATTCATGAGAGGATTTTCTGGAAATGATTTACAGTATTTTACAAAATTTTAGCAAAAATACATCTTGTTTTGCATATTGTCAGTGTAATAACTAGGAACCTGATATGGATTGGTCCTGATTGCACTTGTATCAGTAATTTTGTTACATTTGATCACCATAAAAAAATGACATTTTTCTTGACCATAACTACAAACAACACAGTGTAAATAAAAGGGAAAAAATATTTTTGGGTGTTGTATTTCTTTAACATTTTCATGCATATCTTGAATGTGCATGTTTTTGATGCTTCTGTTCTTATCTACTTATAAGCCAATCTAATAATTACTAGTATAATATATAACTTCAAGAAATACAGGTTAATTTTTACGAGGTAAAACTTTTATGCAGTTAGTGTAAATGTTCAGGTTTTTTTTTTAATTGATTTTAATTACAAGCAAATAACAATCCACGCAGTCAAGTCAAACCTGAACCAAAATTCAAACCCCACCCAAGAGAAAGAGAGGAAAGCCAACAACCAAAGCTCTTTAAAAGAAGCAAGGATGGAAGAATATCCTTTTTCCCCCCGATATTGAAGCTTATTCTAAAATGTTATTGATTATATCTTACCATATTTGTAAAAATGTTTTGAACAGATTATCTAAGGGAGAATTTGATTTTTTTACCACTTTCAAATAGTATAATACATCAGTTACCCACTAACTTAAAAGTGGTGGGGTGGGATTCTCCCATTTGTGCAAGATAAGTCTACATGGTATTAGTGAGGTAAAGGCAATTACAATTTGTTTGCCTTTCTCCACTTTACGCCTTTCTGGGAGTGCACCAAACACAGCTGTTAATGGATTTAGAGTGATTGTGATACCAAGGCTGTCTGATAGGCATGCAAAGATCTTTGTCCAAAATGTTAATTTGATACATACCAGGTGAGGCTGGAGCTAGATGAGTCTTGTCCTGGAAACATTTTGGAGAATTTTAAACAAGATAAAAACTATTTAAACTTTGTTGTCTCACGTTTCTATAAATGTTACTAATAATAGTGGAGCTAACTTATTTGAATTTTTTTAAATTAAATTCCACTGGGTAGCCATCAGGTCCTGCTGCACTCCTACTTTGAAGTGAATTTATAGCATCTAGTAATTCTAAAAGTGGTTTATCCACTGCACTAAGCGTATCTAGCTGTGGTATCGGTAATGAATCAAACTCATTAGATTGTGTCTTATCTGCGTTAGACTAAGTAAAATATAAGGACTTACAGTACTCTCTGAATGTGTGAGTTATATTTTTATAGACAAACTAGCAAAATACCCGCGCTTCGCAGCGGAGAAGTAGTGTGTTAAAGAAGCAATGAAAAAGAAAAGGAAACATTTTGAAAATAACGTAACATGATTGTCAATGTAATTGTTTTGTCACTGTTGTGAGTGATGAGTGTTGCTGTCATATATATATATATATATA
>JANRMT010062846.1:13626238-13639041 GCA_026402145.1 Polypterus bichir lapradei | reverse complement strand
GGTTTACACTGTGCTTTGTTTCCGAAGTAGCAGAACTCATGAATATGGTTGTATATATCACTCGCTCGCTTCTTATTGTTTCGCTGCCTTCTCAATTATATAATGCATGTTTTCTTCAGCGCTTTTTGGGGCTCTTCCTGGTTTTCTACGTACTGCGTGATTACGTGGGAGGCGTGATGATGTCAAACTCCGCCCCCACGGCTTTCAAGCTCATCTCCATTACAGTAAATGGAGAAAAACAGCTTCCAGTTATGACCATTACGCTTAGAATTTCGAAATGAAACCTGCCCAACTTTTGTAAGGAAGCTGTAAGGAATAAGCCTGCCAAATTTCAGCCTTCTACCTACACGGGAAGTTGGAGAATTAGTGATCAGTCAGTCAGTCAGTGAGTGAGTGAGGGCTTTGCCGTTTATTAGTATAGATGAGTTTATTTATCTCTCTCTGTGTTGATCCATTGCAGACTTCCTGCTTGTGGATTTGTTCTTGTTCTTATTGATTTTCTCTCTCTCTCTGTGTTCATAATAATGATGATGCGGTTTAAATATGAGCTGTTCCATTTCTTTAATTGTCAAGCGGTTAAATTATGATTTAAAAACCTATCTTTTCCTGTAAAGTGCCTCATTTGGAGACCTGGCTTTTATAGATCTATTCTGGTATTTTCATAACTCGGGGTTCAGGTATTAAACGAGCAGTTTGTGTCTGCTGCAGAGAAAATATTGTATTTAAACGTACTAAAAGTAAAGCTGAAATCTGAAATTAGAATTTCATCAAAGTGTCCTATACAGCCTGGGTACAGTAATTTAATTGATGTATTTATTTTAACTTTTGAGAAAAGCGTGTCACCTTCATAGTCAGTACTGCAAATTGGAAAAATTTCAAATAAAATCTTAGCTTGCTGTTTTGACTCCCTGCATCTTTATCGAGATGGACACTTGTGAAAACCGTCATGCTTTGTCCTCAATATCTAGAAATCTGAAACATTCAATTAATTTCTCCTATTTCTTTCTCAGAAAAAACATGCAAAGGAACAAGCAGGTAGCCATGGGTCGAAAGAAATTTAATATGGATCCCAAAAAGGTCAGTTTTTGGGGCATTATGTATTTTTTTTCCATTGTTTGATCACCATTCCATATAACTACCTTTTGTTTGTTTGAATATTGTTTTCTTGTTTATAATGTATGTTTACTTCATACATTGCTTGATCTGTACAATTACAATTTATATAAATGTCTTCAAATTTTGTAACAAAGTTCTGGAAGTAGATAAATTTACCATACTCTGATCTGTAGTCTTCAAACTGCTTTGGTTTTCAAACTTTCTATTTGGCTTGGTTTTCAGGGGATTCAGTTCTTGATAGAAAATGACTTGCTGAAAAATACCTGTGGTGACATTGCTCAGTTCCTGTACAAAGGGGAAGGCCTGAATAAAACTGCAATAGGTGACTACCTTGGAGAGAGGTGGGTGCAGCAAATGGGCTAGTCTGCTGTATATAGACAAGCACAATGGCACAACTGCTTATTTTGTATTAGTCCTTATTTTAAATGGGAGGTAAGTTATGCTATTTGCATAGTGCTTGGTTTAAAATAATTTTATTTGAATTTTGGCTTCTTTCCTTATTTACTTGTTGGTTTTTTTTTTTTTTAAATGCAATTTTTTTGACTCTATAAATAAAATATACAAGATATATGTATGCTTGCTATGATTTAACTCAATAGTAAAAGGGGCTTAGAGGTTGCTGCCGTATTTGTCACTAATGAAGAAAATTTTCTAGTAAAAATAAATTGTATTTCCATTTATAGTTGGAGTCTTTTTGGGGTCTGAATTCAGTGTTGATACAAAACTTATTTTTATCTGAAAGATGTGTACATTTTCTAAATGGCAGGACTGGTTTTATTTTAACTGCTGGCAAATTATCCTATTTCCTTCAACCAACCCCTAATGGTACAAAGGCAACTGTCCTATCATTTGTACATTTTTGATCTTGCATTTAAAGTAAGTTTAAAAATGAAAATAAATTATCATTTGACACAGAGCACCACCTAGTGCCACACTAGCAATTTTCAGAATTCATAGCCCAGTCTTCTAATCCTGCAAAACTACTTTGAATATACAAAATCTGAAACATTAGGGAAGTATTGGGAAGATATTTTGAAATCAGTGTAAATAAATACGGTATTTTAAACACAGATACATAACTATCAAAGTTTTTTGAAGGGATATATTTTTATACTGTATGCCTAATTTAATTATGCAATGTTGAACTTTTTCCAGCTATGTACACATTTTGTATTTTCTTATAAATTACAAGCAAATCAAAATTTTGCCATGTCACTTCATATTGAAAGTATATAAACTTTAGACAGCTTTTTTCTTACAATGTTTATTCCAATGTTGCATCATCTGCATTTCCTCTTGGATAGCTGAGATATGATGTGGAACACAAGCACATGTCTGATTTTTGTGTGTTTATTGTCATGCATTCTTCATGGTTTTCACTTATGCAAAGGTCCCACATTCTCCCTTTACATATTCTGAATAATTTTCTGCAGCACACTGGAGCATTGATCTCGCCTTTCTGCTCCCTGATTTGAGAAATTGCTTTTACTCCTAATTTACTCTAAATCTATTGTTCTCTTCAATATATGTGCTACTACTATATATGCGCTTTGTCTGGAACCACATGACTCATCAACAACCAAAAGCACAATGGTAGGATTTGGATCAGAGACAGAGAATCAGATGAGTGACCCTTTTTGACTTGCTCAGTGAGTCACTGATGAAAAGATTAAAATTATTTTAAACTGAACACATGGAATGTGTTGTCATATTGCACTTTATTACAGAGAAGAAATTAGACATGCATTTTGTAAATCTCACAGAAATTCATGTTGCAGTCTCGGTCCCAGCTCACACTCTTCTGTTGACAGAATTAATAGGCTGCCTACTCTGTCCTCTTGAAAGTTTGATTGAACAGGTGGCTTTCTAGGTGATGGTGAAAATGTTTGATGTTTCCCTTTTAAGAACCTAAGGAATACTTTGGTATGCTTTGCAACTGATATTTATAACTGTAAAGAAGTTTTAGTACTTTTCCATTATCGTGACTCAAATTGTATTATTGTTTTTAAGATTAGGCACCCAGAGGAGACATTAACATTAGGGACCTGTAGGTAACTATGCTCCACCTCCACTAACTTTAAGGTTAGTATTTGTGGTTGGGGTAGTCAAATCTAATAATTTTAAAATTTGCGTCACAATAATAGAAAAGTACCAAAGTTTCTTTTAGCTTACGTCACAGTTCCAACCTTCAGTCACACTACATAATTTAATATAACATAAATAGCAAAAACGGAATTCCAAAAGCATACAGTGCATCCAGAAAGTATTCACAGCGCATCACTTTTTCCACATTTTGTTATGTTACAGCCTTATTCCAAAATGGATTAAATTCATTTTTTTCCCTCAGAATTCTACACACAACACCTCATAATGACAACGTTTAAAAAGTTTACTTGAGGTTTTTCCAAATTTATTAAAAATAAAAAAACTGAGAAAGCACACGTACATAAGTATTCACAGCCTTTGCCATGAAGCTCAAAATTGAGCTCAGGTGCATCCTGTTTCCCCTGATCATCCTTGAGATGTTTCTGCAGCTTATCTACCTGTGGTAAATTCAGTTGATTGGACATGATTTGGAAAGGCACACACCTGTCTATATAAGGTCCCACAGTTGACAGTTCATGTCAGAGCACAAACCAAGCATGAAGTTAAAGGAATTGTCTGTAGACCTCTGAGACAAGATTGTCTTGAGGTACAAATCTGGAGAAGGTTACAGAAAAATTTCTGCTGCTTTGAAAGTCCCAATGAGCACAGTGGCCTCCATCGTCTGTAAGTGGAAGAAGTTCGAAACCACCAGGACTCTTCCTAGAGCTGGCTGGCCATCTAAACTGAGCGATCTGGGGGAAGGGCCTTAGTCAGGGAGGTGACCAAGAACCTGATGGTCACTCTATCAGAGCTCCAGAGGTCCTCTGTGGAGAGAGGAGAACCTTTCAGAAGGACAACCCAACCATCTCTTCAGCAATCCACCAATCAGGCCTGTATGGTAGAGTGGCCAGACGGAAGCCACTCCTTAGTAAAAGGCACATGGCAGCCTGCCTGGAATTTGCCAAAAGGCACCTGAAGGACTCTCAGACCATGAGAAACTAAATTCTCTGATCTGATGAGACAAAGATTGAACTCTTTGGTGTGAATGGCAGGCGTCATGTTTGGAGGAAACCAGGCACTGCTTATCACCAGGCCAATACCATCCCTACAGTAAAGCATGGTGGTGGCAGCATCATGCTGTGGGGATGTTTTTTAGCAGCAGGAACTGGGAGACTAGTCAGGATAAAGGGAAAGATGACTGCAGCAATGTATAAAGACATCCTGGATGAAAACCTGCTCCAGAGCGATCTTGACCTCAGACTGGGGCGACAGTTCATCTTTCAGCAGAACAACGACCCTAAGCACACAGCCAAGATATCAAAGTAGTGGCTTCAGGACAACTCTGTGAATGTCCTTGAGTGGCCCAGCCAGAGCCCAGACTTGAATCCAATTGAACATCTCTAGAGAGATCTTAAAATGGCTGTGCACTGATGCTTCCCATCCAACCTGATGGAGCTTGAGAGGTGCTGCAAAGAGGAATGGGCAAAACTGGCCAAGGATAGGTGTGCCAAGCTTGTGGCATCATATTCAAAAAGACTTGAGGCTGTAATTGCTGCCAAAGGTGCATCGACAAAGTATTGAGCAAAGGCTGTGAATACTTATGTGATTTCTCAGTTTTTTTATTTTTAATAAATTTGCAAAAACCTCAAGTAAACTTTTTTCACGTTGTCATTATGGGGTGTTGTGTGTAGTATTCTGAGGAAAAAAATGAATTTAATCCATTTTGAAATAAGGCTGTAACATAACAAAATGTGGAAAAAGTGATGCGCTGTGAATACTTTCCGGATGCACTGTATATTAAGGTGATTAAACCTTGGAGATAGGGTGACAGGAGTACCCCACATAAGAACTTCAGACAAATCATCATTATATTCAGTCAGGGCCAGGAAGTTTAACTAATATAATCCTAATCAAAACTGAAATAAATTTAATTTATAGCTGAGGCAATATGATTTTATCAGGTAAGATGGAGACAGTTGCCTTTCCAACTAATACTAAAATTAAATCACTGATCTTTTTGTAGCGTCTCTCTGGGACGCCAGGTAGTAGTGTGAAGATATGTATAGTTAGAAATTTGGATACGAGTTAATCTTTTATCCTTATTTGTATTATATTTTTCCCATTTAGGGATGATTTTAATATTCAAGTTCTTCATGCATTTGTGGAGCTCCATGAATTCACAGACCTCAACTTGGTGCAGGCTTTAAGGTAAGTAGGTTCTAGTTGCTTTGCTTGAAGTCATGCATCCAGAACTTCAGAGAATAAATAATAAAACCTCTGTATCTATCAACTTTTACCATGCAGGCAGTTTCTGTGGAGTTTTCGGTTACCAGGAGAAGCCCAGAAAATTGACCGCATGATGGAAGCATTTGCACAAAGATATTGCCAGTGTAACCCAGGGGTCTTCCAGTCAACAGGTAAGTGGTGTTTTAGAAGTACACTGATGCACTCTACTCTGCTGTTCCTTGTTATAGGTAGTCTGTGTTTAATCTTCCATTTACAAGTGTTTGTAAGCTGAATTCATCATCGCTGTTTTAGAGAAGACAATGACCAAAGAGTCTGTGCCATAATATTTCCATTTGCTTTTCACAAAGCTGAAACAACATAACAGCTACCTTTACATTATTTATTTGAAATTAGTGTTTTAACACTTAACACTGCTTCTGACAGCATTATATGATTCTCTAATAAAGAAACAAAGTCGCATTTGAAAAGCATAGACATTAAAGTATAGTTATCTTCCAAACATTTTCTAACTACCAAAGAATTTGCCCTTTTTATTGAGGTGATAGCATTGACCATCAGTTAAAATGGATCATCAGTTATTCAAGTATGCATGATAAGCAGCACCTGGGTACAATAACCTTCTTAAATGGACATGGAATAAGCAAGGATGCACTTTTGTTTTTCACACATGGTTTCCATCTGTTGGCTTGCTTATTACATCTTTAAACAGTACATCTTTAAACTGTATTTCTATATCATTAATGTCATTAAACGTGATAGTGCATTGCCATAAAGTTGTGCCAAATGGGGTTTTAGAAAAAAAAAAAACCTTTGGGTGCACTTGGTCTTTTGGAAAAGATAACTTCAGTAGCAACTGCATTTTATCCCCTTTTAGGCATCCTAGAGCATTAGATGCCATATACATACAATATAAAATGTCTACACACGCCTGCCAAAATTGCAGATTTTGTGTAGTAATGAAATAAAATCCAAATTTGCCCTTTTGCCTTAAGACCGTAGTAGACACCTTCACTTGAATTCTTCAGTTTCTTAGCAAGTCATTGCATAAAAAGCCTTCATTTTGCAAAACAATATACTGTTGTGTTTCAAGAAAATGTTGTTTGGTTTTGGTTATTTTTGAACTCTGATATAGAAATTTTTAACAATTTTCAATCAATTTAATGATACCTTGAAAAAAACATATCACTATCAAAACATGAATTCTGGGTAATTCCAAACTTATGAACTTCAGTGTAATAAATATATAAATAAAAGGTAATGCTCCCATGTTACATTGATACTGGTATTGAGACTGAATCAACACCACCCTGATTTATAAACAGATAATTATTATATATCGTCAATAAAAAACGGCTATGCTGGGCAAACAAATCCTCCATTTCTTCACATATGATTTTTTTTTTTTTTGCATGCATGCATTATATTTGAAACCATGCCTTCTGTGGCATGATGGGCATTCAGTGGCAGTAACAGTGGTTTTGTTCAAAGACTCCATTGTTCAACTAAAGAAAAGTTTAAAAACAAATAATAATAAATTAATGACAGTAATAAAGGATATTTTTTGTTGATAGCTATGCATATCTGTGTGTGGGTTTACATTACTGAATAACTAGACTTTGAAGATGCTAGGTGAAGATCTTGTTACTTGATGCACAGTGTCTAAATTAATGGACCATTAACTTTCATTGTAAAATCTTTTAAGCCTCTTGATAAACAATCAAGTACTAATTAAACAGTCCCGTCAAGCACCATTACTCTGTAAATATTTATATAAAGTAAGGAAACTGGAGTTTGTATTTTTTTAGTTGAACTTTCAACTACTTCTTCATAGCTAATGTGGCTAAGTGGTCAAGAAGTTAGGGTGACAGAAGGGTGGTCATTTGATTTGCCCCAGCCCCCACCAGTTAATCACAGGAATGTAACACTTAGACATTAGGTTTATTAAGGTGTTATTATATAATTTCATATGCTTTATATAGATTAGTGTTTGTCAAATGTAAATCCACATATGCATTAAATTTTGAATTGATTTCACTGTGTTTTAGGACAGGTAGTTTGGCTGATACGTTGTACGGTACAGCATAACTTTGCAGGTTTGGAAGTTCATAGAGTAACCTTATCCAAAATACCTTGCCGTACATGCCTAGGCTGCAACTCAGAAATATATTTAAAAATTGTACAAAATACTGTATTAGGTTAATTGTGAAATGCACTATATAAAAATGCTAGCTCAGTGATTTTTAGCTTTCTATGAACCTGTGTTGAACAGTGGGTTTGAATATGATTAGAATATTTAATGAATGAATGGTCTAGGCTTCTGGAATCCACATTCCAGTTGAGTAACACGTTTTAACTTTTCTTTTTATCACTTAGATACTTGTTATGTCCTCTCCTTTGCAATCATCATGCTTAACACCAGTTTGCACAATCCCAATGTGAAGGATAAGCCCACAGTAGAGAGGTTCATTGCTATGAACCGGGGCATCAATGATGGTGGAGACTTGCCAGAAGATCTACTCAGGGTAAGTAGCGCTGCCATGTTGGCTATACATAATATTCAACTATCTTTGTTTTTTTTTTTAAATCAGCCAGGCTCTGGAACTGTCACTTCAGTTCAATCTACTCTTTCTTCCAAACATTTACTTATTGACAACCAGTGAATGCTATATTCCGATATCTCTGAATATATCTGATAGAAAAAAAATTCTGAAAATAAATTGCAAACAACTTAAGGTAACGTCATATTACTCGACTTGTTGTTATTGGGCAAGTCATACTTGCCTACTGAAGTTGCTGATCTCTCTTCATGGAGCATGTCAATATAAACAACTGAAAATGACTTTGTATGCCCATTTAGTAGCTTTGTGTCAACCTTCCAGCACAGTTGTACTTGCCCCTTTTTGTGAACGGCAATAACATGCTGCCTGATATAATTGAAAAACCCTTTATAAAGTGCAGATTCCAAGTTCAGCCTCAATCTCTGCCCACATTTGTTCCGTTATTTTGTGGTACATAAAAAACACAAGACATCACACAGATGAGCTTCTCTTATGTTTGTGAGGTCCAAAATACCTGTGTTCCTTACTCCTGTTGCTGCATTATATGAATTGCACTTAATCATGAGCATTCATTGGTTGTCAGCTGTAATGCTCACAGATCCCACCCCTACGACAAAAGACATAATCAAACATGTTTGATTTTTTTGGAGAGCATTGTGGACTAATTGGAGTAGTTTGGTATGTCATATTACATACTGTCTTCATGGAAGTGTGCTTCCGACTGCCTCAGACTCACTAAGATTATGTAATTGAAGGCTACGGCTGAAAATCCCAGGAAAAGTCCTATATGGGCCGGTTTATGCTACATTCTCAGAATGCGTATGCACAAATATCTTGTCTGCCATGCGTTCCCAGAGTTCATTTGACACTTCCTCTTAACACCTCCTCAGAAATGAACATGACGTTAGTCATTATGAATGTAGTGAAAAGTCAAGCAAAATGACATCTTTTATTGGTTAACTAAAACTATTACAATATGCAAGCTTTTGAGGCAAAGGGGCCTGAGTTGCCTCGATAGCTTGCATATTGTAATCATTTTAGTTAGCCAATAAAAGGTGTCATTTTGCTTGACTTTTCACTACATGATTAAAGTGGAAATTTCTACTTCAGTCACGTAGTTTATTTTGTCATTAAAGTAGAACGTCATCTTAAAACCGACCCAGTTGTTGAATCACTATGTGCTTCTGGGGCTTCCTCCTGCGCTGACAGCAATGCCAGGCAGTGATTACCACTCAGAACACATTAAACTTATGATATTCCAACTTCTGCATGTTTAGAATCCTTACTCTGCCTGGAGTTTGTATGTTTTTCTGTGGGTTTTGTAGAAAATAATATTTTTAAAGTTGATGATTTGCATATATTCAAAGAGAATCATAAGCATATATGAAAATAAGTGTTATATCCTAATGCACGCTAGTATAGTAAGGGTTAAACCATAAAAATCCTGTGCCTGTCTATTTTTTTAATTTTCTCTTGGCAGCTGCAAACCACTAATGTCTTGCTGCTAATGTTAAAAACTTCACTCAAGAACATTGTGTACTTTTAGAGGGCTAAAACAGGCCATTGTTTTAAGAACTGCAGCCATTGAGGCTTTGGTCATGAGAGAAAACCAGATAGGCCATTTGGTTTCCTTTTGCAGTGGCTGGGCCTCTGCCTCCCTGTCTGCCTGCCTGGATAGGTGATGACAAGTCAAGGAAAATGTAGTTTATAAGAAACAATGTTATTGTTTTAGGGGCGCAGCTACCCCAACCTTTAGCCCAATATCTTATGTGTGGGTCCTCCTGATTCTGACTTGTTGATGGGAATCAATTGATAAATAAGTTTTGGACAGCTGCACGGGGTATGAATTAATGATGGCAGTTTCAATCAAGTGATGGACATTAGGTAATAAAGGAAAGAGCCAGAAGGAGGGAGAGTATTTTGCATAAGTGATAAGAATTGTAATAAATGTAAGCTCGCTAAGCTCGCTAATTGCTCATTTCATTTAATTTCGGTCCGTGTATGTATCACGCAGTACTTCGTGTGCCTTCTTTGAGCAGCATGTTTCTGACACAACAGTTTCCATAGTCTGTTCTGGTTTCCTTCTAAGGACATGCAGGTTTGGGAATTTCGTGATGTTAAAATTATGCTACTGTATGCGTGTGCTTGTATTTGCCTTGCGTGATCTGATTCCCCGTCCAGAGATTATTTCTGCCTTGTGCCTAATGCTAGCTGGAATGGGTGTGTCTTTGGGTTGATAGATGCAATCATTAAACATCCGTCTTTTTCAGAGATATTGTGGCAAGGTGTCCTAGGAACGTGGTGAAACTTCTGCAATTCACAACACAGTGATGCCAAATATTGTTTTCTCACCCTGCTGATATCTTGTACTGCCACCTGGTGGAATCCTCCAGATGTACATAAAGTACTCGTACAAGTATAAGATAGATAGATAGATACTGTATTAATAGTACACTACTTGCATATCAGTAGCATCCACAGGCGCACACATCGCACCGTGTGAAGCATAAGCCTGGCTTAATGTGGTATGGCCTTTAAATCATGCACTGCAGGAGATAATTGTATTGCATTATAGTATTAATTTATCTATTTAGCCTTTTTATTTTGCACCCTTTTCACACTAAAAGGGTTAGATTATGTGCATAAAATGCAGTCTTAGTAAAGAGTCTGCAGTCCCCAAGTCATTTGTTTCTTATTTTAAGAATTTCTTTTTCTTTTTATCTTTTATTTCCAGAAAATTTAGTATTAATATTTTATCTTTCCTCAGAATCTGTATGAGAGCATTAAAAATGAACCCTTTAAAATCCCAGAAGATGATGGGAATGACTTGACGCATACATTCTTCAACCCTGACAGAGAGGGTTGGCTTCTGAAGCTTGGTAAGTGGTATCGGCAGAAAAGATTGGGAGGCTATGAGGTGACTTTTGACCAGTATTCTGAAATAAGGTTAACTTGATTATGTCTATCAAGCCACAGGTGAGAGGTTTGTTTGTTTGCACAGAACACGATCATAACAGTGTCTGATTTAGTTCCACCATGTGAGTACTGGTTTTGGAGTACCGTCTTCATTGGTCTAGCTCATTTATTAAACACACTCTGTGCAAATTTTCTTCAAGCAAGTTTTTAAGCATTATCTTCACATGAATTTCACGTGAAAGTCATTACCTTCCATATTACTTTAGAAGAAAACAGATTTTCAAGTCACTGATTTTCTTCAGTGTTATTGTTGTTTGGATGTAATGCTGTTAAAATTTAGACCTTTTACATATTTTTAATGGTATTATCATAACATGATACTGGAGGAAATTTACATATTTTTACATTTTGAAAAGAGAAGCTGTTTCTGTTAAAAAGGAGAAAAGGCAATAGTGATGCTATGTTTCTAAAAGGAAAGATCTAAAATACATAACACATAGCCCAAATGCTTTGCAGTTTTTTGTTACGAGAGTATAAAGGTCAGCAAATTGTGAATCTATAGATAGGAGAAAACATAAATTGAGAAGGGTGCAATATCTCATTAAAGAAAAAGCTGGCATGCTCTTGCCCATCCTTCGCCTTTTTTTTTAACCTGGGTTAAAGGTATTAAGTGAAAGATTCCATTAGGCAAGCGTTTATTGAAATTTTCACAAGGCCTTTTATGTAACAGCAATAACAGCTACTGAACTCAACCACGTCACATCAATCCAAAGAACATCTATGGAAGGAATCTTCACTCAAGCTCATGGAGGGCTGCAGTGGCTATATACAGTGGGTACGGAAAGTATTCAGACCCCCTTCAATTTTTCATTCTTTGTTATATTGCAGCCATTTGCTAAAATCATTTAAATTAATTTTTTTCCTCATTAATGTACACACAGCACCCCATATTGACAGACAAAAAAAAATAATTTTTGAAATTGTTGCAGATTTATTAAAAAAGAAAAACTGAAATATCACATGTCCTAAGTATTCAGACCCTTTGCTGTGACACTCATATATTTAACTCAGGTGCTTTCCATTTCTTCTGATCATCCTTGAGATCACCTTCATTTGAGTCCAGCTGTGTTTGATTATACTGATTGGACTTGATTAGGAAAGCCACACACCTGTCTGTATAAGACCTTACTGCTCACAATGCATGTCAGAGCAAATGAGAATCATGAGGTCAAAGGAACTGCCTGAAGAGCTCAGAGACAGAATTGTGGCAAGGCACAGATATGGCCATGGTTACAAAAAAATTTCTGCTGCGCTTAAGGTTCCCAAGAGCACAGTGGCCTCCATAATCCTTAAATGGAAGAAGTTTGGGACGACCAGAACCCTTCCTAGAGCTGGCCGTCCGGCCAAGCTGAGCTACAGGGGTAGAAGAGCCCAAAGATCACTTTGGCTGAGCTCCAGAGATGCAGTCAGGAGATGGGAGAAAGTTGTAGAAAGTCAACCATCACTGCAGCCCTCCACCAGTCAGGGCTTTATGACAGAGTGGCCTGTCGGAAGCCTCTCCTCAGTGCAAGACACATGACAGCCCGCATGGAGTTTGCTAAAAGACACCTGAAGGACTCTGAGATGGTGAGAAATAAGATTCTCTGGTCTGATGAGGCCAAGATAGAACTTTTTGGCCTTAAATGGTGTGGAGACAACCAGGCACTGCTCATCACTTGTCTAATACAGTCCCCACAATGAAGCATGGCTGTGGCAGCATCATGCTGTGGGGGTGTTTTTCAGCAAGGGTCTGAATACTTAGGACCATGTGATATTTCAGTTTTTCTTTTTTAATAAATCTCCAACAATTTTCAAAAATTCGTTTTTTTTTTTTTTTTTTTT
>JANRMT010062846.1:13609678-13626138 GCA_026402145.1 Polypterus bichir lapradei | reverse complement strand
TTTTGTCTGTCAATATGGGGTGCTGTGTGTACATTAATGAGGGGAAAAAAATAATTTAAATGATTTTAGCAAATGACTGCAATATAACAAAGAGTGAAAAATTGAAGGGGGTCTGAATACTTTCTGTACCCACTGTAATTTCATTCCAGTTTCCTAATTAGGAGACAGTTGTTGGTAATAATGAAACTTAGTATGTAAGTATATTGCTTGTTAGGGCTTTCATTCATTTAAGGCAAATTTTAAGTTCACTGTCCCTTCCTTTTCTGAGAACATTATTCATATGTTTTGTGAAATGGAGCATATTTGCTCTTCGTGATCCTCCCTCTTCTTTCAAATATTTTTTATAAAAAATGTATTAGCACACATTCAGGATGCACATTCACAAATTTAAATGAAACTAAGTAAGCTGGAAAGCTGGTGGTTTCTTTGTTATTTGCATTTCATTATTAACTGTGGCTTGTTAATAAAACAGAACCATTAAAACTTAAATGCAGCTGCTTAAAACTAAAATAGACAGTTAAGGGTTCTAAATCGTAACAAGTAAGTTAACTAAAATTAAGTAAAAAAATATACTGCTTTAGCAGAAAATAAATGGGTTCTAATTAAGAAATTGATTGAAGTGAAAACCTGCAGCTGGCATGAGCAGAAGATTCCTAATCAATAGTGTCTCATTTTGTCCAAGCTGCAGTAGACCTATAAAACGTTTCAGATATTACTGCTGTCATTCACTTTATGAACTGCAGCTTTTCTATGGATGTATTATTATTTAATATTCATTTACAAAATGTGTACATGTATAACTCATAAGGAACCTTTTGTAAGGACTAGAACAGAAATGAAGATAGCAGCCACATTGTCTGTGTTGTATGGTAGCTCAAATTATTGCAACTTTTAAATTGTTGCATATGTACCAAGACTACATCATTTGTAATTTTCCACAAAACCCGATGTTATCCAAGAATTCAGTTATGTGATCTTGGCAGTTCTTAGACATTGGTAGCGTTCATTCCTACTGCACTCTGTATTTCCGTAATGAAACTTCTGTTCCAAGTAATAGTCAAATCATGTGTTTACTTCAAATTTAAAAGTTAGAAATGGTAGTGTTTCAGTACCTAGGTATAGTAAACATTGTTGTTTATGGTGTGATTTTATGTATTGCAGTTTTCATAAAAGTATTACTTTTCAAGAACAAACAACCCATGCCATGAACTATACTGGATTTTGCTTGCTCACATTTTCAGAATGATACAGTTTGCCACGTTGTTTTGTGTTTGTCAGCCGAAGCAGCACATTTACAATCGGTGAATTTAGAGCTTTAAGCCAGTTGGTGCCGACCATGTACTGCAAAATCACTAATTTGGAGTGCAGGCTTTGGAACTTCAAACCAGTTTGGTTTTATAGGGGTTTGAATTTACATTCTGAGAAGTATGTGTAATGACATTTGATCTGTAAGCAAAAGTGTGTCAATGATGTGATTACTTTTAGGAATTCAACAATTTTCTTTGTCAGTTACCTTCATTCATAACTCTGTCAGGATTTTATTTTATGTTTCAATCTATCTTTATATTTTGCTTTTATGGGCACCTTCTATATTTAGTATTGTATATCTTTCATGATGTTCTAGAACCAGTTAGCAGGGTATGATTTGATTTAATTTCTTTTCTTTTCTTCCTCCATTTGTTTGTTTGTTTGTTTGTTTTTTTCCATGATTTTGGGTGTTCTCTAACTTCCCCCAATCTTCAGGAGGTATGTACACAGCTGTTCTGTAGCCCATAGCTCTGCTCCTGGGTGCTTTGGTGGTCGGCCATGCTTTTGACAATTTACTACTTACTGCAGGGTTTAGCAGTTTGTTTGTTTTTTTTTTTGGTTTATGTTTGAGAAATAATTTCCTTCAGATCTATGTTGTTCTTCAAGCTGGTGGTTGTCCATGTTCTGCTTCTTTGTCTCAGGCACAAGGTGGCCTCATAACTGTTCAGTGTTGCTGTGATGGTGACTGTAGATCTCTGCTGGAAGCTGTAGTATTCCCCTTTATGAGGATGGTGCACCACAGGGCTTTTCAGACATCACCACAGCCCCACAGATGCTTTTCTGTTACTTATCCCAGCTTCCTCATGTTGTAATTGATTGTCAAATGTGCCCATTTTGTAAAATATAGTACTGCAGCCATGCCTGTCTTACTACAGCTCTGCTATATTGATGCTACAGTGGACTAAAATCGTAATTTCTTAGGGTATGTTACTGGACTGCTGGGAATTAACGGTGGCATAACATCTGGAGGCCTCAGGCCAGAAGAATAAAAGTTTGTACCAGAGACATGGTGGGAGGGTCACAATGAAATTGGAGGTTTTGAGAGCAATAACTTGAGGAAGTGTGGAAATGTAACAAAATATTCACACTTCAGTGTGAATCTCGCTTCAATAACAGACCCTCCTTTGGGGCTGAGGGTGGTGCACCCAGTCCAGTAACAACTTTTTCAACCTCAAATGATCATTAACCACATTGCCAACTCAATCTTGACTTAAACATGTTTACTTTCTCACTGTGTTGTCTTTGTCCTTGATCGCAGTTTTTTTTTTTTTATATATATATATTTATCATTGTCATGTGTCGCCTGCTTGCAAGTGGGTTAACTGTCAGCTGCATATTCTGTAAAAACTACTTCTGCAGGAAGAAATCTTTGGAGTTAGGCATATATGTTCAGAGGCTGATTGCTTCTACATATCAATTGCTGAACCATTTTTCCTCAAAATTAAACACTTGTGGTTCTCACCATATGTCTCTGGTTATGATTAGCAGAAGTGGAATAATTAAACACATTTATAAGAAGTTGAGCACACTGCCTCATTTTGGAGAATGTTGTCAGCTGATTCACACAGGTAAACTAGTGTATGCATGGTTATATTCAATAAGTCATGCCAGATGGGAGATGCAAATGGCTGGCTGCTAAATACACTCCATTAAGGGAACAGCTCATACTCTTCATGCAGGAAAAATTATTTTAAAATGACGTATGAAAGAGACCAAATGCTCTGTCAACTGTCAAGAGCATTAAAAAAGGGAGCCCTTTTAGGGCTTTTGAAAGACATTAATGACTGTGTTTTTTTTTGTTATTAGGTCTGGAATGGGCATCTGTCAAGCCTAGCAGTCCAGTACATAATGAATAAATCTAGGCTTACACTATATATGTCCACAGATCAAAACCCGGAAAAATTTACAGTTTTGCAAGTGTGTTTTTTTTAATCTAATGCTGATGGTGTTGTAGAGTGTAAACTGTATTTATTGTTGCTTGACTTCAAGAGAACAGTTGGTTTTCAGAAATCTTTTACTTTGGAGAAAGGAAGGTGATCCGTGCCCTCTGAAGCATAGTCCTATTCTTTTGTTGGTGCACATGCTAATTATATGATAGTGCTCAGAAAATTCTGATGTATATGGACTGATAAAAGAAGAGAAGAAAAGTTGACTGAGAGCAGAAGTTCTTTTTTACAAAGCAAACCTGCAGATCAGCCTCTTTGCTATATGTAGCAGCTTTCGTTTGTCCTTGTCTGCCTTTACTCCTGTTGTCTATCACAGAATGTAGTCCTGCCCTGACTCAGTGTTTTTGCCTCTTAGGTGGTCGTGTTAAAACATGGAAGAGGCGGTGGTTTATCCTCACAGACAACTGCCTGTATTATTTTGAATACACCACAGTGAGTACAGCTTGTGAAACTGCCAACACATCGGTTCTTTAGCCCAGCTAAGCCTTTTATCTAGAATAAACTGAAGTCCATTTGAAATTATTCTTCACTACCTTTGTGATTCCCATTAGGCTGTAGGATAGTGATGGGAAGAAGAACACATTACATCTAATACAGTGGCTGATGAATGTGTTTCAGTGTTTTGTTTTCCATTTGACCGAAATACTATTACATTTTTCTCAGTCAGCGTGAGGTTTTCATTTAACATTTACTATGTGAAACAACTTTGTGGAAGAAAAAAAATGTCATATATTCTAAGATGCCTCAAAAGCTGAAGCTTAAAGCATCTTTGAATTTTGCAACCCTAGAATGGATCTGTTGCTTTGCTGAGTTTTTCAAAAGTCACACACGTATGATAATGCAAGATGTAAATTACATGGTGTAATGCCAGTGGACAGGGCTCCTGGAGAGAAAAACTGTTTTGCCAAGAAAAGATGTACACTTCACTATTTTTCTTTTTATTAAAGGATAAGGAACCTAGAGGAATTATTCCCTTAGAAAATCTAAGTATTCGAGAAGTGGAAGACTCCAAAAAGCCGGTAAATGTTAAGAGTTTGACTTGATGTACTGATGAGAGCTGGGTTTCATACAGTAACATTTCAACACAAGTATTGCTGCTGAGCTACTACTACTAGTTTCTAGTAGTTTTATAATGTGTACCTCTACCTGTTCATCAATTTATTAAATATGTCAAAACACATAGGATTTCCATAGAAAGCATTATATACAATTGCCAATAAACAAAAAAAAAACATGGAAAATGCACTTTATGAAAAATAAAGAGAAAATGGCAATGCTTCAATTAAAGATAGCATTTTGGGGACAAACAAAGTGTTTTAATTTATGTTTGCTTACACTCCGCTGTATCAAGCATCTGTAAATTCCAAAACAGTATGGTTGTTATGTCTGTTACTGGACCTTGTTTATTTTACTACATTGAATATTCTGAGTGTTAACATTGGTGTTAGCCTGAAAATTAGAAGTTTAAGGGTGAAATTTCACAAATAAAGAAATTGCAATGCAAGTTGGTATTGCTATAAAAAAAATATTGTACTATATTTATGTACAAGATTAATAGAGAAATTGTAACCATTTTTGTTTTGTAAAATACTGCGTGATGGTGCACTGTATGAGGTTAGCTTTATAGAACAGGTATTCACAGTATCTGAAAATAGTACTTATGACCAGTCATGGAAATACATTAATTGAAGAGTGAGTTCATTTGCAACTCTATGATATTAATTAGGAAAAATGCCCAATTATTTCTCAGTATTTTACCACCTATGTTTTTTTCTAGCTATTGTTATGCCATCTCAAGTGGCTGGGGGGGGATACACAGTTGCACACTTGCCTTACCTGCTACCTGCTAAACCCTAGAATATTTTGCACAGTTTTTAATGGAGGAAATTGAGGGGTTGAGATTAAGCCAATCCCCCACTGTTTATTCCAATGGGTGTTACAAAAAGTCAATTTTACTCATTATGAAGAAAATGTTTTGTGGTATCTTGTACAGTGAGCTGTACTGATTACTACTGTGCTGCATGCGTTTAAAATTTTGACACATTTACGACTAGCAGTGTATTTCTGTCTGTGTGTGTGTGTAATAATTAATATATATATATATATATATATATATATATATATATATATATATATAAAAATGTGTGTGTATATGTATGTGGGGGTGTGTATTGTTTGACTAACAACAAAAATCAAGAGCAACATGTTGTTTAATTCCATGACTTGCTGCTACTCTCCATCTGCCACAGGAGACATTTCCAAAACTGTTGATTTTCTTTTATCTAAGACCACAGTCAAAGTGCTTAGTGGACCTGTGCAGATCAACATTACTGAGACCATCACCTTTCCTTATTTTCAGATATTTTATGATTGACACAGGCTAGCTGCTTATGTGTTGGTTATGTATCTTATTAATGTTAGATTGTTAATTAAGGAAAGAAGAAACAATTAAGGGGTCTGAGTCTTAAGTAGTAAATCAATTGAAATAAGGGGAAAAGAAGTTAATTAGCAGCAACAATTTCACTAATTAAGAAAATGGTTAGAATGAAAACCTGCAACCA
The DNA here is from genome assembly GCA_026402145.1 of Polypterus bichir lapradei. Lineage (NCBI taxonomy): Eukaryota > Metazoa > Chordata > Cladistia > Polypteriformes > Polypteridae > Polypterus > Polypterus bichir. Next base: position 13,620,323 of record JANRMT010062846.1, on the reverse strand, counting down.
CTGTGGCCCTTGGAGTTAGAAGTAGGAGAGATATATATATATCAAATTAAGAAAGTGAGAAGCGAAGTGATGAGGTATCTTATTAGAAGAGCATATATAATCTGTACCAGCCATTTCATCATGAAAGTCATTGTACTAACTTGGTATTTAGCGTTTGGTATGGCAGTATTGGCTTCAAATAGAGGAAGGGCTTTTGCAGTTCTTGCCGGTACATCATTTTATCCATCATAGGCCATATTTGGCCTGCTTGTGTATCAGTGTTTTTAGAGTTATCAGCCTAGGCCCAAATGCAAATCTGATAAGAAATAATACTGAATACATTTAAAATATTAAACACATCAGTTTTGTAATGATTAAGTTTTTTAGGTTTTGATTTGTGCCAGTAAGGTTGGCCAGAGTCTTCTCATGTGTGATTTTTGACTTCCCAGAACTGCTTTGAACTCTACATCCCTGACAACAAAGATCAAGTAATCAAGGCATGTAAAACAGAAGCAGACGGTCGTGTGGTCGAGGGAAACCATACCTTCTACAGAATTTCAGCACCTACCACAGAGGAGAAGGACGAGTGGATAAAGTGCATCAAGTAAGAAGCTAGAAGCTATGCTTGTAATGTTGCTAGCACCATCTAGAAATTTTAGCTGAGGTAGTCTCATAGTGTAACTGGGTTTATTCTGTTTAGCCCTGTGAATTTTGTAAAACTTAAAATTAATTTCTTGAATAAACTAATGTTTATCACACTAGAAAATGAGACAACTAAGCATAATGTGCACCTAAGCTCTTACTTGTTTTACAAATCTTTTACTACGAAAAATATTTTCACAAAATATCAGTTGGGAAAGTTTATTTTGTAATGTAAAATATAGAGTTTGTTTAAAGTATCTTTAGTTTTTACAAGAGAGACTATTTTTCCACTTGCTAACCATGCGTCTGTTTAAGCCCCAGCCACACTACACAACTTCTTTGTCCTTATTTGCATAATCTTTCAGATATTGTGTGCCCCAGTCATTTTGTTTAACATTATTATTATTTTTATTAAAGTCAACCATGACCAATTTACAGCATCTAGCAGAATGATATGACAGCACCCATTTTTGTGCCAATACACGCACTGCACATTAGCTATTAAGTGGTGAAGGCATGAGAGAGAGATCATTAGCAAATTAGAGAAAGGAGATGATTGGGAGGCCAGAATGACTAGGCCATGGTGGGCAATTTAAGAACATCGGGATACATCCTCTTTGCCAAGGGTTCCCAAAGATCTTTTTGACCACAGAGAATAAGGACTTTGGTTTTACATCCCATACCAAGTTTCCCTCTGGGGACAAATGAAGTTCTATCTGTCCATCTATTTATCTATCCATCCATCTGAAGGACAGTGGCATTTTTACAGAATAGAGTCCCCATCACTGCACTGGTGCATTGGGATTCACACACAGACCCCAGGGTTGGCGCCTCCTGCTGGCCTCACCAACACCTCTTCTAGTAGCAGCCCAAGCTTTTCGTAGATGGGGTCTCATCCAAGTACTGGGCCAGCCTGAACATGCTTGGCTTCAGATGTTCTGAATTGCATGTGGAATGGCCTTCATATAAGGCAGTCTGGCATGACACCAATTGACTGTGCAAATGCAGCAAGCTTGCAATATTTTAGAAATGGGAAATTTTGCTGACAAATTTGCCACAAGTTGTGTAATGTATCACACCCTCTGATACCTAGTCATGTAATCTAATGTCCTCAAGGTTATGAGATCCAACAACTGTTAAAGGTTGACACCCCCTTCAACTAGAAGTCATGTGACACCGGCTTTAATATCTATTTGAGAAATTTCCAGCCTGTTAAGGAAAGTGAATCTGAAATGATTACATTTGCCAGAAATGGCAGAAGGACAGCAACATTTTTATGAAACACTGGGACTTACCAGTTTACAGAAGCTTTCTTAGAGAAATCACAACAGTTTGGTGTTTGAGCTTTTCCCAGTCTAAGTTGTTTTTTCTTTTCAGAGCCGCCATTAGCAGAGATCCCTTCTATGAGATGCTGGCAGCCCGAAAGAAAAAGGTATCATCTACAAAGAGGCACTAGCCCAACGTTTGAGACTATTTGGCACTTGCTGTGAGAAAAAAGTACTGAGTTGTCTGTTGCCACAGACTGTTCTCTCAACAAATGGTGGATTGTGGTCATGTGCGCAGACAACTACACTCAAGATTCTAGGAGCTGCCTTTCCTATTGGCTTCAACCATTGAAAACCTCCTAAGGCTGCCTTTATTGCCTTTGTACCCTCTAAATTAAGGGATGGGACTGATTCCTTTTTCTCTCCGTAAGAAATTAAGGGTAGTTCCACATCGCAGTTGGCTTTTGATTGCATTTTTGACTCAGCAGGTCTGAATGTGGCATCTTTGCAGCCTTTTTTTTCCACCAAAAATATTTTTTGTGAAACTAATTCAATGTACACTGTTTAAAAATCTATGCTGTGTGAGCTTATTTTTGAAAATGCAAAGACATTAAGTCGCTGAAATCTTCTGGAAGAGGAAGTTGGATGGAAGTTTGCTTTTGTGCTTTGGTCATCAGGAACTTCTTCTGTACCCTCCACCCCCAAAATAATTTGGAAAAAATGTATTTTGTTTCCTGCAGCTTGAAAATGTTTATGGCGAATCTAAACTGATGCGGTGAACCAAGAGGTGTCGGATGGACACTGGGTTACTTGCCAGGCAGAGAAAGAAAATTACTTTTTACTTGATGAGGAGTTGTTTTGTAGTTTACTAAGATATTTTCTTAACTACAGACGGTTTTTGATAGTTCTTTTGCATACTTAGTATAGGACCATTTGCTTCTTAAAGAAAATGCACGTTCTGGATATGACAGTACCAGCACTAGACAGCCGCTCACTGGCTTGTTTGGTGGTGAGACTGGAATTGTGCAATTAAATAGCAAGGTTTGCAGAAATTGTGATTTTTATTTTTTTTTTTTTTTGTTCCTCTGCAAACTATAAAGAAATCCAGAATGTGGCTGACAGTCGACCAGTGGCAGATTTCTGCTCGAATCTGGACAGGGTCCCACTTAATGGAGTGTTTTACAGTCCTCTAAATAAAAGGCGACTGCACAAGCTGCTGTGAGACAGAGCAGTGTTTCTGGGTCAGATTTTAGTCTTGTAGCTTTGCTATAGGAGATTTTTTATTTATTTATTTTTTATTATCATGTTGTCAGTTACATTTTCACACTGTGAACAACTACTTTAACCGTGCGAAGGGGCAGCGCCAGAGCAACAGTCAAAGTGAAGTCATTACCGGCTTTTATTTTTATTGCACAAAATGCATATGTGGTAGCTGAGCACTGAAACAGTCTTCGCATCTTTCACAAAGAGAATCTCTTTACCTTTGAATGCTGCTTCAGCTTCTTACTGAGCTTGCTTCAGTTTAGCACGTGGGCAGGCATTCAGACACTGATTCTGATGGTAGGCCTCGCCTTATAAAATGCAGAAGTTCTGTTATGGTCAGGAACAGAAAAATAAAATTCTTCAAGATAGAAAAAGGCTGCAGCACCAAGAAGATGTGTAATTGAAGTGTCACGTTGCTGCACCTGAAATGACAAATATTCTAAATTGTCTATTCACTTAGTGGACAGTTGTCTGTATCTGTCACACACTGCCATTACTTATTTTGGTCATCACATCTGAAAACCAGAAGACTGATCCTCTGGATGTTAGGTCCTCTTGACATTCTGTTGGTGCTGGTCTACTTGATGGCCAGCTTTATCCTAATTTCAGTGTTCATATTTCTTATTCTCCGTTCACCAGCCCTGTAAGTTCAAAGTAAACCTGTAGCTCCTAAAGTGGCCACACATGGTTAGTGGTGCATACTAAGGTGGGCGTCTCAAGGAGCTGGTGGTCTTGTGCCATCAGACGTGAAGGTGAGCAGCACAAATGGATCAGAATCCATCAAAAAAGACGAGTCAGCAGTTTAGGAAGAGGTTTGCGTGTTCAGTTGTGTAGACCTTAAAATGATTGTATACTGCCAGAGGTGTCGCTATAAAGGAGTCGGGTGTTTTTAAGGTAAAAGCATTTTTTATTGTTGTTTCTTTATCAATTTTTTTTTGTTTTTGTTCAATGCACTAGTTATTAAGAAAGACTAAAGGATTTCTGAGACTAGATTTCTGTCTATTTATCAGAGTTGTATATACTTAAATGTATAGTTTCTTTTAATTTGTATGTATCATTTTCTTTATTTCTATTCACCCAAAATAATTCTTTTGACTTCTGCCCGCTTCCTGTAATCTTGGTCTGCTAAACTGGAATTAAAACAAATTGCCTAAAGCAGAGAGCGCTGTCTTCGACTCCTTTACTGCCCAGTTCTTCCATTTTGCAGCTGAAAATGGGGATCTTCAGTCCTAAAGGGGAAATCTGCAAAACCCTTAGAATTTCCTTCATTAGGAAGCTGCATTTTTACAATCCACATTACTGCAAAATTGATGTACGTAAGTTTGAATCTAATTTTAATTATTGTATTGTTTGTTGGGTTGGCGAGTGGTCTGGCATATCTCCTTGCACACGCCAGAGTCCATTCGGCATTATGTCCCGATTTGTGCAGGGTGATTGTGCGGTGCTTTTCCTAGCAGGCCTGTGAATCTTAAATCTGTGTAGTCTGCTGCAGTTAAGGTGGTGGAACAGTAGATGTCACTGTAACACCATACCTCATACACCACATGGCACTGCTGTTAAGGCAGAATGGGCACTGTGTGCGTCTGCCATCTGCTCCACGGCTTTCCACCCGTATTTGCTGCCACCAAGGTATGCGGATTGAGTGTTTTTTTTTTTTTTTTTACACTAGTAGTTAAATTATTTCTATTTGTAATGTGTGTATATTTTTTTTTTTTTTTTTTTTAATAAAAGGATTATCAGTCTGTGTTTAAAATGAAATCCTTTGTAACATCCCCCAGATCTCCAAGTATAACTGTGATAAAGATGGTATTTTGTTTGACAGTATTTTCATGATCTCAACAAGAGGTGTCACTCAGATCCTGGAGGGTTCCAGCCAGTTTTTTAATTAGTAACGAGTTACTGCTGCTAATTTAACATAACACTCGGGTCTTAATTATGATGTACGTAGTTGTTTATTGCTGAGGTACAAAGCAAGCCAACAGATGACCAACTAATAGTCCTTGAGGGGCCACCATTTTCACTGTAAACTCCTGTTTAGCTGTTAATGAAGCACATTCTTGAACTCCATGACTTGTTGCTCTTCTCATTGTGCCGTACCACAGCTGATTTTCTTTGTTCTCAGATCACAATCCAGATTTTTGTGGACCAGAGCAGCTTAGTATTTCTCAGACCTTCACTTTGTTTTTCTGTTTCTGTATGTTTATTGAGACAGATCATGTATGAAAGGACACGGGTGTAAATGAGATTGAAGATGGCCGGTCACCTTTTGGCTCGGTTTACATCTCACTATTGTTTGGCTGTTAATGAAAGAAGAAACAGCAATTAAAATTTGAAAATCAAGGTAACCTAGCGCGCACCATCATCATTAGTAACTGGTTAATAATGGAGAAAGTGGACAGATTTAAATTTGCTGCCTTTCAGAAATAGAGTGTGACATTTGTGGTCTAAACCATGCAGTTTCTGTTTATAAAAGGTGAGTAGATCCTATCAAAATGATCAAGCTTTTATTTATACCAATCCTTCGTGATTATTGGGTCACACTACTTAGGGAAATGGAAATTTGCTATTTGAGCAACATTTGATGTTCACACAGTATTGCAAATGTACTTTCAGCACAAAAGGAGAAGTTATGATCACAAATGGCAGGCTGAGGGCTGAAAGTCTAAAAAAATGAGTCGTGGAGCCTGTAATAAAGAATGGTGGGCAGAGAACAGAGTGGACTGATGTGGCTGGGGCAAAACACGCTATTGATGGCCATGGCCCCTCTAGCTAAGCAGTAGTGTTGGGGTAGTTGGGTATGTGTGGTTGTGCTGCTCAGACTTTTAGAACAGACATTTTGTGTCTCTGGCTTTCACTGCATCCCTTTAAGTTTAGCTGCCTCCAGTGAAAAAATGTTTCATGTAAAATATGCATCTTGCAGCTACATTTGGCACTGCCTTATGATATAAATGTTAAGACTGCATGCTTTGTTCCTGGTGGTGGTAACAGCACAAGGGTTTGGGACAGCTTTGGTGCCAGAGTGGCCTTCTGTCAGAGTCAGCTGGAAAGAGTGCCAGAGAACACACAAGTGGGATTTGAGGCTGAAGACCAAAAAGCTGAGCAGAATATGGATCTTGAGACAGGACAGTGTTCCAGAGCAGTTGCACATGCATATGGTATGTCTTTGATTTAAAAAAAAATGAAATCAAAGTAAAATGTATTTAATGTTTTATGCTGCAGATATCTCTAATTTGTATATACATCCAGTGATACATACATTTGCTGAATGAGATGCTGTTTTTTTTACATTTGTCTGACGACCTGAGAGTATCTAGTAATACTAGTCCTCTCCACTAGATGGCAGGGCTCAACATAAAATGGCACAATTGCACTTGTAATTTTTTTTTAAAGCGCACTGGTGGGTTGAGTAGGTTGAGTTGCACTGGAATGTAAATGACATCCTCCTGGAATATGCAATTGGGAGAGGGGGAAATATCCACTGTGATATCCTAATTCAGTTAACACTCTCCAACTTCAGGGTGACGGATAAACAGTAAGTCGGCACTGGCCTGTCACTGACTATGTAAATATTTTAAGGTTAACTGCAAAGTTGAACTCCAGTCTCTGTGTGTGTGAGAGAGAGAGAGACTGAAGTCCAAAATGGGTGTTTATGATGCACTTTTTTCTGTAATTGCTTTAGGGCATGTTAGGCTTAATCAAAGCAAATTCAGTATTTTACTATGTGTGTGTTTAAGTAGTCCCCTGTTTGACAGACTGAATGGGTTAGGCCATTCTTGGTTAATTCCGGCCCATTGATCATGTAATGTAGAAATGCTTTTAAAATATAAGTCTGCACATTTACATTATTTTAATATGTTTAATAAAATGTCAAATTTTCAACTGTTTAGTAATAACAGGAGAAGTTATTGAACATTGGTTTTAAAACACAGCAGAGGACAAAGCAGTGTTAAAGTGTACATCCATTGTTTTGTCCATTATTTACATGACACTGTACAACACACATTCACAATCAAAGGCAAGGAGATTCAATCACATCTTACAGGAAAAAAAAATAATAATAAGCTGAAATATGTCCGGCTGTTAACATCGTCTCTTCTTCTACTTGTTCATCTGCATCTGCATCTGCACTTGTCAGAGAGCCAGGGAAAGGTCTTAAGATGTTTTTACTTGCTGCTTTTCAAATTTCTAATGTTTTAACTGCTGCCTTTGCAAATGAATGACACTTTGAAAAAAGTGACGAGGGCCACTGCTGCAAAGTTGTAGTACCTGAGCCTCGGCACTGAAGCAGCCATTCACAGGTCATTCCAGGAGTGATCGGCACTTGAAGAAATGCAGTCTTCTCCAGTGTGCAAACTAAGAGTCAAAAGATAAAAGAAAAATAAAGTGAGCCATTCAAAGTGACAGAGCTGTGTGCTCACCACACCGGGCTCCTCTCTCCTTTTGGACTATCCATTCAGGACGTGTTGCTTCCTCTGGTGTCTCTCAGGCTTATTCAGGTTGTGCTGAGCTTTAGCTAAACAGCAGCAGCAGCAGCCATGGACAGACAACACCTGGCGGTACTGCACATCGGAGAGCAATGGCAGCCAGCATAAGGCAGAGCCCAAAGTATTAAGGGGTTCAAACATGTGAACGAGCCCCCTGTGCACTCTGTTGGAATGAAGAGGTACAGTAATTAAGTGTCACACACAAGACTGCCAGTTGTTTCAGTGAAGTAGTGGGCCACACCGTGAAGCTCTACTGCCTCACAACCTCTTAGCCCAGCCACTACTTTAGGATTTGCACCTTCTGTGCGGTTTGCTTTGGGTACTTTGATTTCTCCTGAATCCTAGTAATTGAATGACCTGTCACATTACAAGACTTTTCCAGTGCTTTCCACTTGTAGTCTTTATGTACATGAAGGCCAGTTGTGTAGCTTTGACGTGCCCAGTGACCACCCATCCCTCAAACTGGTTTTTGCCTCTAGGTGTAGGGGCAGCTCTGGGTGCAGGACAGGTGACGTCCACAGAGGAGGTGGCTGAACTGTCCATACCTGTTAACCCTTACTATAGGTGAGCACAAATGTGCTAGATGGTCTGCACTCTGCAAATGTAACAATTTTTAGTTGACAGGGCCAGGTACCAAGATCAGTGAGTCTGATACAGCCCATAATGCCTTGCAGGCCCTAATAGAGTCCTTTGAGAATGTGTCCCATTAACAGGCTCATGGACGTGCTCATATACTGACCTAGAATACATAAATGACATTTAAAGCACCAAAGCTTTGTGCCCAGCGTCACATAACGTTGTCAAGCCAGTCCAGTCACAGTCATTTCTACCACGTCTGTGTCACCAACCACTGTCCAGCTATTTGGACTAAAACTGCTCGTGTGTGCCCCCATTAGAGTGCTGGCACTGTGTGTGGCTGATCGAAGGGCTTTGAGGAGACGTGGAGGGAGTTGAACTTTCTCACTTTAAGCAAATGGAGATCTAGAGGGGACACAGCTGAAGTGTCTAAATTACACAGGGAATGGTAGGCCGTTGTACTCGAGGGACCTTAACGTGAACAGACTGATTATTGTTCTCTTTATTATAATTTTATTATTGCTCTAAGGAAGTTATTTACTTGTTAAAATAAATCAATCGGCACAGACCCCTCATTTCCAGATCATGTGCACGCTTTGCGTATTCTCCGCTGGATTTCCTGTACCTAAGGATCCAGTTGCAGATCCTCTTTTGTAGGCCCTGCCCTCTCACGTACCAAGCTGTTGCCCCCCTCAGCCGGCCCCTCTCTTTTAGGAAGGAGGTACAGAGTGGGAGCTCGGCCATTGCTCACTTCTCTTTAGGAAATTTTTCCAGTTAGCAAGTCGGCCCTCTTCTCTGTTTCTGCCTACATGTCTAGTTCTGCTGTCAGGTGCTTTTGTGCGATGGCACCTTCTAACCTCATGAACTTTAGAAGGTAAGGTGCCTACACACTCGCCCACTGGAGGCCATTGCTGAGTAATGGCTGGCTGGCTCATCTGGAAGGTTCTTGGGAAATTAACATTTTTGATAACTGTTTATCTTAGTGCATCTTAAAAATGGAGATCCATCACAATCCTTACCTTTACACACACCATTAACACTTTTTAATGTGACATGATGTGCCTACACTAAGTGGCCCTGTTGGGCGCTCGGGCAGGCTGCCACCTGTGAAGTGCTTGTGCCTTTACTACCTTCGATGCGACACACAAAACGATAGGGACAAAGCGATGGCATCCAGCAGCTTGTATCGAGAGTTACAGCCTGGCCAAACGGCTCTAGTTCAGGGTCATGGGAGGTGGGTGACGAAACCAGAAGTGCACACACAAACGTGCTGGGCCACCGGGCCACCATTCTGGCCATGAGGGCTTTTAATGAAAAGGAGGAGTAGTGCTGTGTGTCGAGTGAGTGAGGGTGTGAATCTCAGCTCCTTGAGGGCCAGGGTGCCTGCAGGTTTTTATTTCAGCCACTTTGTTAATTAGTAACCAGTTTAGTAACCAGTTAGTGCCGCTGACATAACTCACAGGCCTTAATTAAGTTGTTTATTATGAGATAATAAGTTTCAACTCCGTTAACGTTTAATGAGCCGCCAGGAGTGGGGGAGTCAGGCCTTTAGGCACAGAGCTGGCCTGTACTCCAGTAAAGCGTCCAGTGGGTTATACTGGGCACGTGTCCTGGTGGACTGATCCATGGACACCCGAGATGGTGTGAGGAGCAGAGAGGTACCAGCTGGGCAGTCAGATTCACCTCCGCACACCTCGTGTCCAGCTGGAGGGAGCTGAAGGATGTGGCGGCGGTGGGGTGTTTGTGCTGGGCATCTTTGCTTTGACTGCTGCCCCAGACCCAGATAAGTGGTAGAAAATGGATGGATTGAGAACAGATGGCCAGCTATCTCGGTGGTCTCCACTGTAACTCCTCTCGAGGTGTTAATGAAGCACATTATGTAATCGCGTGGCTTGTTTGTGTTCTCATTCTGATGCCTTGCCCCCCTCCACACCCCCGATATTCTGTGGCCCCCAGCAGATGAGTATTCAGCCCTCCACTTTTTTCAGTTATTGTATGAGACACGTCAAGTGAGATCCCCTTTGGCCTCGTCATCTTTTGGCCTACTTTGTATTGCACTAGAATTTGGCGTCTTGACAAAGCAAATCCAAAAAATGTAAATGGAAGTAAAATCAAGGCAACTAAGAATTATCATGAGGAGGGGGTTAATAATGAAAACCTGCGGCCCTCCAGGAACTGAGCAGGGGGCCGGCCAGCCAGCGGAGTTTGTGTATTTGAGGAATTTTTCACTGCTTGTCACATCACAAGGCAGCTGATCTCAGGAAGATCCATCAGGCCACAGACACGACCGGCGGTGGACTCTGACGATCGCACATCAACTTCTCATACAAGAAGCGGCCCCCCGTCTGACAGTTCTAAGAAAATACTGAATCAACTTGAAATAAAACTGACGTGTGTGTGTGTGTGTGTGTGTGTGTGTGTGTGTGTGTGTGTGTG
>JANRMT010062846.1:13548829-13590820 GCA_026402145.1 Polypterus bichir lapradei | reverse complement strand
AACGAGGAGAAAGTGACAGTGGAGTGGGTAACTGATCTTACCCAGTTTTATTGCATTTGATCTGTACTAAAGTTGTGTTGTTTTACTTTTGAAAATTCATTTGTTCTTACAATGTTACAGGAAAAACAAAATAAAGCCTCAAAACATTGCAACTTTCACCACAACTTTTTGAAAGTATTGCGTATCGTTTGTTTGTAGAGTTTTTATTGCCGTATGTGCAGAGTACAGTCAAATTCTTACTTACATATGATGATCAACATATAGCAAGTCAGCTGTGCGTTTTGTGGAAGAACACCCAACTATAACGGCCATGACGTGTAATGCAACTCAATGTCTTCCCAACATAGGCTATATTACAATGGATTACTTTATAATTGCAGATTTGTACAGTGAGAAGTTTAAATGTCAGAATCAAAGCTCTGTTGTAACAGAAACATCTTACCTTTGGCGTGGAATGTCCAGTTACTACGAAAATACTCAAGTAGCTGAATCCTGTTTTGCTGACCTTGCTGGCACACTCTGTCGTAAAACTGCTTTGCGATGTGAACATAGGCAGCTGGGATAGCACCAGCCACTCCTTTGGCACCGAAGAAGCCATTGACCTCAGGAGATGCCATTAAGATATGGTAGTCTGCCCTTGTGCCAAGAACTAGGTCCATGTAGGCGTGGGTCAGGTTAAAGTAGCCCGAGGTGAGGTAGACACGAGAATCATCCGCAGCCTCCACCAGCAGCCTTTTTGTGACCCGTTCATCAAGACGGATTCCAAACGGTTTCATTTGTATTAAAGGGAAAATCCAAGTGTCCAACTGATCATTCTCCACGCTGTCTCTTAAACTCTTATTCTCCACAGCAGTTTTATTAGACTGCAAGGCACGGGCAGTGTTCACAACCTCCATTATTCTTCTATTAGCTGTTTGGCAAAATTCCTTCCTGTTCCCTGCATTAAAATAAAATAAAATAAAACACACAAATGGTAAACATTTTTAAAAACGTCAATGAGCTCTTGAATTTAACATAACATTTCACAGTTTCAATATGAAAGCCTAGTCCCATACTCCTGACCATTGAAATTAAAAATAGTGAGAATTATTTTTTACTTGCATCAATGTCAAGGGCAGATTTTAAATTGGTTGTACCTTCTCATTCACGTTATCCTCCTTAAACATTTCCAAAGTTTTGCAATGGTCAGCTGAAGTTCAGATTTTGTTGCTATACAGATAGTTAGAAGACTGCAATCCTTATTTATGTATCTACTAGCCATGTGCGCCCAACTACGTTGCGCGTGTTAAAGTTGTCTGTGAAGGGCTCCCTGTTTAAACGTGAACTGGGCCCTTCGTCGCACAGCATTATGATTTTTTATAAGGGAAACAAAATTACAAAAGAAAACCCTTGGATATTGAATCGATAGGAACAGCCTACTCGGAATCACTGTCCGAATAGTAATTATGTGGTGGTGTAGGAGCATTTCTGCTTCTGTCCGTTCACAGTCCGTCTCGTTTTCACGACGCTATCATTTCCTCTCACGATGTCTTCTCAACCTTTCTTCAATCTCGCAGGTTGCTTTGTGGCAATCCAAAGAGAAAGGCAATATACACGGAGCAATGGTTATAAAAGAGGGACACATAGGTATCCAGGGTCTTTAAAGCATAAATAGGGATCACTTCACTGACATGTGAGCAAGGCACAGTACAACTGTGAGACGCGCAGCACTCGCCGGCTACAACGTAACAATAACAATTTCCAGAACGTGCTGTTACGTTGTCATTCATTTTATCCACTGTCTTTCTTTCATTCATATGTTACGAAGGCACGTACCTTTTATCTTCGGCAATCTCATTCTCTAACCAGGCCTCAGGAGCTAACCAGCGTAACACTGTCCACCACCCCTTTTCGTTATTCCGGCACATTGTTGACATCCGTGAGTAACAACAACGTACTGAACTGGAAGGTGGTCTACGCATGCGTGGAATTCACAGACAAACAAAGATCAAGATCTAAATGAAGATCTCTTTAATTTAAAGCACAACAATTTGTTTAGTTTGAATGTCTGTGTTTTGAGGTGTGACTGGAGTACTACAGTCTTCAGTAGATTCTTAATGCAATGCCTATGTTTTATCTGTCTCTCTACTGCCATCTAGTGCCGCCTCTTCTAATTCATTCGTGGACAAACAAAGATCAAGATCCAAATGAAGATTATATATAGAGATTCTCAGTAACAATAAAAATGCAAAAAAGGAAATTAAGGAAATGGACAGAAAATTACAGCTGGACATTATCAAATAATAAAAAAACCTACAGCAATGCCAGTCAGTCAGTCAGTCAGTCAGTCAGTACCCAACCCGCTAAATCCTAACACAGGGTCACGGGGGTCTGCTGGATCCCAGCCAGCACAGGGCGCAAGGCAGGAACAAATCCCAGGCAGGGCGCCAGCCCACCACAGCCAATAGCAATGTACTATAATATAAAATAAATATATGAACATTTAGCAGTCAGGATATCGTGGGTATCCCAGCTATTGACAATGTAAACCACAACGTCTACTGCCATACCAAAAATGTCCCCTGTATTTGGTCTACCTGCTCATTAACACAAACTACGTGTTCTTCCTCCATACGGCTAATCACATGGCTACCACACTCTCTACAAAAGCATGGCGATCTGCTGTAGCTCAGTGCTACTTCTAACCATCTGTAGAACGGGTAAGGCATGTGATCTGAAGCAGTGGCTCTCAACTGGTCTGGCTTTGGGACCCACCATCACCCCTTAATGAGAAGCTGCCATCCAAAATTTTCAACTTGTCAGATTTATTGACTGAAAAGATGGTGCAGTTTGAACCTGAGATAGTAGAATAGAATATCACAGTATGCCAACACAAAAACACCTGATAAACCAAATGATAAACCAAAATGACCAGCCAAGTGGCAATGCCAGAGAGGGAAATATTCCCTTTAACACTCAATTAGCTGCATTTTAATTAAAACCAAAACTCTTCAGTAACTGTTTTTAACAGACTCAACGGTGCTTTCATGCACAAATATGAAATAAAAAAGTGCGACTACTGAAAAGTACTTTCAAAACACCTCAAATGATGTAGTTTTACCAGAGAATCCTCACTCATTGAATCTATGACAACCAACACTGCACTATGGAAAAAAATCTGTTTCTTCATTAGCAGTTATTTTTTAACAAAGAGAAATAAATTCAACAAGGAGTGAAGTTCTAAAGGATTCAAGTATACTAAATTCAGTTACCTTATCAGTAGGTAAATGGTGAAAACACTGCGCTTTGAAGAAAATTAAGCAACACTCGCTTCAACCTTAGGTGTGACGCTGACATCATAGACCGAGTTTGGACGAATTCATGGGAGAAGTGGGCATGTTTTTTGCTCCTGACAAGAGTCTCAAAGTCTGGAGTTACAGCAGACAATGCAACTCTGAGGTCACGCTCAATGTCTTCAGCTGAGCCAGAGCTGAGAATCCACACTCTCTACAGAGACAGGCAGTGCTGAATGGTGGCAGGATTTTAACTGCTCGAGTGGCAAGACAAGGATACTCGATCATCACAGTGCTGCACCAGAACTGGGAGAGGCTTACCTCCATCAATTTCTCTTTCAGCGTGCGGCCACATGATAGCTCCACCAGTTGAGAATCACTGATCTAAAGGACTCTGACCAGTGATTGTTGGTGCCAAATGTGGTGGTTTCAACATCTCGGGAAAATGTTGTCAGCTCTGACATATATCTCAGTTTCTGTTGTGAAATGCTGATGGCAGGAACAGAATTCTGAAATTATTATGAATTGATGGATTAGTCATGCTTTAGGTCAACGGTACTACAGGGGGGTGGTGTGTTAGTGTGGGGCCTTCCCATAACTTCACTTTAACTTAATCCTGATACTCTACATCCAGCTCATTATAATAACTATTCATGGTGGCTCTAAAATCCATACTAACCCCTACTCTCTCTTCTGTTTCCTTTTCCAGTGTGCAAGCCACCACCATCTACTCAAAGCACCGTGATGTTCCAACAATGATGGATGGATTACAAGCCAGAAGTCTGTATGACCATCAACATCAAGTGACTCCGTGAGAACCCTAAATACAAAGAGGACTGTTTCATTTATGTGAGGTAGAATGCCCAGAGGGGGCTGGGCGGTCTCGTGGCCCTGAACCCCTGCAGATTTTATTTTTTTTCTCCAGCCGTCTGGAGTTTTTTTCTGTTTTTTCTGTCCACCCTGGCCATCGGACCTTACTCTTTTTCTATGTTAACTAATGTTGTCTTATTTTAATTTCTTATTTTGTCTTTTATTTTTCTTTTCTTCATTATGTAAAGCACTTTGAGGTACTTTTTGTATGAAAATGTGCTCTAGAAATAAATAATGTTGTTGGGGATTTTTTAGGTCTCAACAACTGAGCCAGACCCGAATGTCACAGGGCACACCTTAGCACTGCTGCCGATACGGCTGTAAATTGTGGTCATATTTCATAATTGACCGACAAGTCATTCTGACTGATTAATAACTAACTCTTAATCTTTTAATAAGCAGGTGCCTCTTTTAAACAGAAAATCATTCAGAGATGCATTTGCCCACAAATATTTTATTTATGTATTATGCAAGAATGACTTTGGACATTTTATGAAAACTGTTTCTTGGTACGAATGAAAAGTGATTTCTGCATTTCTCTTTAGGGACAGCTGCAAGTGCAGACAATTAATAAATTAACACGGCTCCCACATTATCTATGCATACAATGAATGCAGTCCAGATAAATGAAGGTGAGTAGTCAGCAATTCTACAAGCAAACAAAGCTGCAGAAGTGTAGCCCGCCGTACATAGAAAGTATGAATTTGACCCCAAGTTGGCAGATGAGAAAACCAATCGTGATGACCTCAAGGAGCCCATTACCGTGGTGAATGGGTGTAACATGTAACTGAGGCCCGGTTCACAAGGGTGGGTGAAATAGCAGTCATGGCGTTTTGTGTGATGCTTTGCCGGCAGGTTCTTGGCCAGCCTGTCAGCTGAATGACTAGCTAGCTGGAAAACTGCAATACAAACAACTGCATCTTTCAGTTATCATCTAAGCAGTGGCACATGCCTGGCACACACCTCTCATTTATTGTCCAAAAAGGCATTTCTAAGCACAAGCTTACTGGTTTTTGCTGGATTGGGGGTTCAGCTCTTACAGATTATCAGAAAAGTGCTTACCTACTCGTAAACGGCCAGTGGTATTACTTTTAAATGGTCTCAAAATAAGGGAACAGCTAACTTTGTCATCCTGACTTGTAACGTGTCCCGTATCACTTCAGCACTCCCTGTGCAAATTCCTCTTGATGCCAGTCATTCATTACAAGTTGTTGCTGCTGGTGCTGCAGATATCGTAGGCTGCTGCAGTTCAAACATGCAAATGAAGTACTTTTAATTACAGCGTGTTTGGGGAAAACTGTCGTGCTTTGGCTTGAAACGCTCCCAGCTTATCTATTGTTAGCGCGCTCCTGTTGAAGTGGTTTACTCTCCTTCTATAAATGCTTTCATGTGTTGCTTAAGCACTGCTCTTCCGTGTCAACTGAAATGAACACGTCTCAGATTAGGTCCAATAGATCTGGCAATGTAGCAAGGCAATGAAATTTCCAAAAATAAATGTAATCTTAGTTGATAAACATTATTTAGTTTAAACTCTTAATGTGAAGCTATCCAAATAATGGTTAATCATTATCATTACTCGTTGCTGGCCATATGTATTTCTTTAGAACACAATCCCCCCCCTTTTTCAAACTTACACGAATGCCATTCAGATGACAGTGACATCAGTTTACTTCAGTGGGCTGAAACCGCGCCATGTCACAATCAAATAAAACACCTTCGGGGACGCTGGCAGGAAGTGCACAATACTGAAATCAACATTCAGCAACAACCCTACAATGTTTATGGCACCTTGTTTAAATTCGTTCTGCTCTAGAGGCATACGGGAGTACTAATAGGTGTACCTAAAAACGTACATATACAGTATAAAGCAATCAAATATAGAACCCGGCATGCCAACATAGAACTCAATCACTCGATACAAAGTGCAATCCTGCGTCACTAAGAAGTCAGTCTGGCTACCTTTGCTGGTATACATGGTGCCCCAAAAATGTGCACATACTTTGAAAAATTAGAAAGAAGGAAGTTGTTTGGAGTGATGGGGTCACATTTAAAGTTCCAAGGCTCAGTTAATCCCCACAACTGAGAATCTGCTACTGGGCACCCAAGAATTGACCTGTTATGGATGTACACCTCGTGAACCTACAGGGGGTTACCATGTGGCATGGACTGTAATCACTGGGCTTTGCTAGACCACAGTGCAAACGGTGTCACGTATCTGAACTTCCTGCTGGAATAACTCATTACAGTTATACGAAGGATCTTAATAAACATCCATCCGTCCATTATCCAACCCGCTGTACCCTAACTACAGGGTCACGGGGGTCTGCTGGAGCCAATCCCAGCCAACACAGGGCACAAGGCAGGACACAAACCCCGGGCAGGGCGCGCACGCACACACACACTAGGGACAATTTCAGATCACCAATGCACCTAACCTGCATGTCTTTGGACTGTGGGAGGAAACCCACGCAGACACGGGGAGAACATGCAAATTCCACGCAGGGAAGCAAACCCGGGTCTCCTTACTGCGAGGCAGCAGCGCTACCCACTGCGCCACCGTGATCTTAATAAGCATTTTAATTATTTATGTTTTAGGACACCCTATATTTACAAAACCTTGTTCTGTTTATGCAAAATAATTCTGACGCAAATTATTAGGAAAAAACAGCATGTTGGGCCTGGCAGTAATGACTAATTTCCAGCACTTTACATTTGACAACAACATTTATCAGTTCAGAAAGAGCAAATGATTAAAGTGTAGCTGGTGGCACTTGAAAGGAGAACTTCTGTAATAAAGTTTCTCAATCCTGGACCTACGGACGGAGCAGCTGCTCAGGATATCCACTTTAATCAAAAGGAAAACTGTGTATTTAAAGGGAAACTTTAAACTCTGACACGTAGGGATCACTGATACATGGCTGGAGTACGTCTCTTCTTAAATGGAGGTTTCCAAAGGGGTGAGCTGAGCTATTATCAGGAAATACAATGGCCACATTCATTTGTAACAAATTCTTTTTACAGTGTTTTAAAAACAGTTTTTGCTAAATCAGTCATTTTTGCTTCCATCATACACTCAGGAGGTTTAGCAAAGTAATATTATTTATTATTGAAACTAAAGACAAGATAAAATCAAAAATTACAACCAAGCAACTTTTTGACTCAAAGATGCTACAACCCACAATGACAGTCATATACTAATATTTCTTTACATTTTACATTTCATAGTGTAAACAGAAAATATGACTAATATACTTCGGGGGATGTCAAAGCTTGCTTTGGTGGAAAGCAGGTGGGTAAGTCCATCCATCTTCAAGTATGTATTTGTGAGTGTGGATAGCGCTTTGAGAAAAGCACTATATAAATGTAATGAATTATTAATTATTATTATTCATAAAAAAAAAAAAAACAAGAGTTACTAAGAGTCCACGAGTCCAAAAAGGCAAACATCCCCTTTGAAGGGACTGTAGGGACCAGAGCAGCACTTCACCAGCTGAAAATGAGGATGGGTGCTTTTATTTTTAAAATTAGGCTTATTACAAAAAGTGTCATCCTGATTTTGACTTTATTTATTTAGAGTTAATATATATTAAGTTGCCTTCTTTCCAATGTTCATATGGGAAATTAATTCAGAATGAACTACTCCACCAAAAGTCTCCTGTTCACAGTAACAATTAAAAAGGAAGGTTTTGATATACAAAAGATCAAAACTAAAGACAACACCTAGGTAAAAAGGGAATAAAATGTTGTATTAATGTCTCTCTATTATATAAAAAAAATTCTTCGACATGATGAGACTTTTTGGAAGTCACGCCCTCCTCTCAAACAAGACCTCAACTCTCACTCGTGTGAATGCTTTTGACAGACACACTTCCTGTGCTCTCAGCTCTTATACATTTTAATGTTTTCCTCACTTTAAGTTCCCAATTAAAGAAGACTTATTATGTCCAAATCTTATAGAAGAATTTCATCACAAAGGGTTATCAACAGAAAAAATGAGTACACGGGCAATCCTAGCACCGAGAAACGAGGAAGTCAAATGAATTAACGGCCAAAATGTGGAACGGTTACACAGCAAATTGGTTAAATCCGTATCAATAGACAATGCTGAAACAGTTGTTGGTGATTGGTGCAGAAGATGAAAACAACAACTTACAATATCCAGTAGAATATCTACAACTATTAACACCGTTCAGTCTTACAATGCACAAATTACTGTAGAAAGAAGGATGTATCCAAGAAACGTAATGTATTACATCTTCTGCGGATAACATTAGACACCAAAGGAGATCTTGATATGCCATTCGTATTAAAACGTTTACAGTTTCCCGTTAGAATAGCTTTTGCAAAGACAATTTACAAATCTCAGAGGGACAAACATTCGAAAAAGTCGTTTTATTTAATAGAAAGAAACGAAAGTCAATAACGGGCAGTTATACGTTGCATTGATGCATATGTAACAATTCTTATGAAAATAAAAATCTGTTTAAATTGTACATCCGCATCCCCATACACCAGCGGCAGAACTGCAAAGAGGCTAACGTGTAGCGCAGGCTGTGGGGAGCAAAGCCCCCTAGTTTATTATAAAAAAACCCTTAATACTTCAAGACAATAACATTTATTTCTATAGCACATTTTCATACAAAAAGTAGCTCAAAGTGCTTTACATAATGAAGAAAAGAAAAATAAAGTAGAGGTTAGTACAGATTTTAGAGCCACCATGAATAGTTATTATAATGAGTTGGATATACAGAGTATCAGGATTAAGTTAAAGTGAAGTTATGAGAAGGCCATGTTAAAGTAATGTGTTTTCAGCAGTGTTTTAAAGTGCTCTACTGTATCAGCCTGGCGAATTCCTATTGGCAGGCTATTGCAGATTTTAGGTGCATAACAGCAGAAGGCCGCCTGCCCGCCCGCCTCACCACTTTTAAGTTTTGTTCTTGGATTTCTAAGCAGATACTCATTTGAGGATCTGAGGTTACGATTTGGAATATAAGGTGTCAGACATTCCGATATGTAAGATGGGGCGAGATTATTTAAGGCTTTATAAACCA
This sequence comes from Polypterus bichir lapradei, assembly GCA_026402145.1. Classification (NCBI taxonomy): domain Eukaryota; kingdom Metazoa; phylum Chordata; class Cladistia; order Polypteriformes; family Polypteridae; genus Polypterus; species Polypterus bichir. Next base: position 13,581,627 of record JANRMT010062846.1, on the reverse strand, counting down.
TAAGCAGAATTTTAAAGTCAATCCTGAATGACACAGGTAACCAGTGTAGTGACATCAAAACTGGAGAAATGTGCTCGGATTTTCTTTTCCTAGTTAGGATTCTAGCAGCTGCATTCTGCACTCGTTGCAAGTGATTTATGTCTTTTTTGGGTAGTCCTGAGAGGAGTGCGTTACAGTAATCTAGTCGACTGAAAACAAACGAAAAAATATAAATTATAAATAATTATAATTATAATAATAATTATAAATCTAATAATAATTATAAATAAAAATTATAAATACTTATAAAAAGTATAATAAGAAGGCCTCAAATAAAGACAGGGGCAGGGTATCTCAGTAGAATGTTACCCACCAGCCACTGGGTCTATCCCACAATCACGGACTGAGAAGCACTTCCCAGTTTCTAGAGTACAGGACCGTACCGCCACCATTGCCTTTACACAACACATATTTTGAATGCAATGTAGAGAAATAATAGGCATGCTCTACTATGATACAATTAATATTCAAAGTAGAATTGTAACTGTTAGATAACGGAGTGTCACAAAACGAGACAAAGACAGATAAAGGTTTGGGGCAGCCACCCATATAATTTGGTATCCTGGCTGCAAAAGTCGTTTTCACGCAACTGGCACTGAAGTGCATACAACAGAGTCCAAAACCAGACTGTGGGAGAAGGAAAAAGGGTAGGCTTTTAAAGGGGAAGACAGGAAGTGAGGTCATAAGGATCGGGCACGTGTTCATTACTCATTGGATCAGGCCCGGATGTGACATCAGGGGGGCTGGAGCTGGTAAGGTCTGTTTCCATTGGTTCGGTCCCAGAAGTGATGTCAGGAGAGCCAGGTGGAGCCTCCCGGGTTTGGTCTACAGGGAAGTGAGAAAAAGAGTCAGTGCACTCTGCCACATCCCGGCATGCCTCCGAACTGCCTTCACTCGAGCCCTTTAGCTGCCTCCCATGCGCGCATGCGTGACAGGAGGTAAACAAACTGTGGACACCACAATGTTCAAAGATGAAGTAGTGAAAAGACTTTATTACAAAAAGAAATCTATGAACAAGAAATGTATCTCACAACAAAGGAATATACAGGGTAATCCTGCAAAATGAGACCATGCTATTATATTAGATCTCAAAAAAGGATTAAACATCACTGAACAATCCACAGCATGGCACACCAGAATGCAAAATGAAATCTCAGTCCCTTTACTTATGGCATCTGACTTGGAAAATGAGCTTTCTATGACATACTTTAAGCAAAAAAGAATGGTATAGCATGTTGTACACTCATAATTCAAAGAGCAGCACACTAAAATTACATCATTTTACAAACATATTTTTGTAGACTATAAGATTAGCATTACTAAGACAAAATTCAAGATAAAGCGGTTACACTGAGGGGGACTATGCTGAAAAATCTAAAACGGTTCATTCTTTTATACTCGTCAGTATGATGCACTCAGAATTGTAGTCAGGTGTATAAAGTTTGCTTTAATTATCCTTGACATGCATCTAGAAGTTAGAATATACCTGTGGCAAAATGTGAACATTGTGGACATCACACAGAAAAGCAGACATGTATCCATGTAAATAAGGTCCTGCAAATGATACCACGTCAGGACAAAAAAACAAGTCATGACGTCCAAGCCACAACCAAGGAACTGCTTATTGACTTACGTTGCACTAAAAAGCCTCCATGTCCAGTCACTATTCAAGGAGTGGATGTAGAGGTGGTCCTCTCCTACAAGAACTTGGGGGGTCCACACTAATAACAGGTTGGACTGGTCTCAGAACACAGAGGAACTATAAAAGAAAGGGCAGAGCAGGCTCTTTTTCCTTAGAAGACTGCAGCCCTTTAACGTGGGAAGTCTTCTATAACTCTGTGATGGCCAGTGCAGTGTGCTGGGCCGGTAACATCACTTCAGGGGAGGCCCATGAAATCAACAAGCTAATTAAAAGGACTAGCTCAGTTATAGTATTCACTCTGGACCCCCTGGAGGTCGTAACAAAGGAGAGAATTAAAACAAAACTGTATGCCATTATGAACAATGACACAAAAACACTGAAGACCTTCAGCCAACAAATTATTCAGCAGAAGTGTGTCAAGAAACGCTACTGGGCTCTTTGATATCAACAGCAATACGTCTGCGTAACACCTCGCTATGACTGAAAGTCAAGTAAGAAGTTCCTTTTTAATTTTTTTACTTTATAGTCATTGCGGTGCGTGTCCAGACCATAGAATCTGTGTGTGTGTATATTATTTATTTACTTAATTACCTACATGTTTATGTATTCTATTTATTTATTTAAAAAGCGAAATTTCCCCCTGATGACTAATCAAGTTCTGTCTATCAAGGAATTCTCTGTCGGCCTATGTGTTGAGGCACAGGTAAGGGCAAAGGGATACAAGCATTTCTAAATCTGTTGGGTACAGTCCCCAAGGGCACAGTGGCCTCAATAATTGTGAAATTGAAGATGACTGGAACAGTCAGGACTCTTCCTTGACTTGGCTCTCTGGCCAAACTGAATAACTGGGCAAGACGCGCCTTGGTCAGGGAGGTGACCAAAAACAAAATGGTCCATCTAACACAGCTTAAAAGTCATCTGCTGAAGTGGGGAAAACCTGCTGGAACGACGACTATCTCAGCAGCACTCCATTACTCGGCGTTTATGCTAGAGGGGCGAGATGTAGACCACTCAGGTAAAAGGTACCGGATATGACAGCCTGCTTAGAGTTTGCCAAATGGCAGTAAAGTAGTCTGACAGCATGAGGAAAAAAAATTCTATGGTCTGATGAGACAAATCCTGAACTCTATGGGCAGAAATTCAGGCACTATGTCTGACGAAGACCAGAAACTGCTCATCACCTGCCTGATACCATCCCTACAGTGAAGAACGGCCACATCAATCTAAGGGGGAACAGCAGCAGGGACAGGGAGACTGGTCAGAATTGAGGGAAACATTAATGCAGCCAAATACTGAGAAGCCCTGGAAGAAAATATGCTCCAGAGCAATGTTCCCTCTAAGGAGTAGCATATAGTGAGCAAAAAACATTGTTTAGGAGCGACATTTTGTTTAAGCCAAAAATTTATGAGCGCCAATTTTTCGCAATAAGTACAAGCGATGCCTTTGGAATGAGCGATCGTGCGGGAAGTATGAGCGACGCTCTGAATTCGTGTGAGCGATCGCTCACGCGCTCAGCTTAGAGGGAACATTGCTCCAGCGTACACTCCACCTCAGACTGAGGCAGCGGTTCAACTTTCAGCAGAACGATGGATGGCTCAAAGCATACAACTAAGACAATGCTGGAGTGACTGTGGGACGAGTCTGTAAGCCCAGCCAAAGACCAAACTTAAGCCATTTCAGCGGAGAGACCTCAACATGGCAGGTGACAGATGATTGCCATTCAATCTAATGGCGCTTAAGAGGATCTGCCAGGAAGAATGAGACAAAGCACCCAAATCCAGGCGGTCAAAGCTCACAGAGACTTACACAAGACAACTTGAAGCTGTAATTGCTGCCAAAGGGGATTTTACAAAATACTAAATTAATGGTCTGAATACTTACATGAATTAAAGATTTCAGTTTTTGGATTTTTATCAAATTTGAAAACATTACGGCAAACTTAGCAGGTTTTCACATTCTCTTTATTGGTTATTGAGGCTAATGATCAGAATACAAGTTGTGGGAATGCCAGGTACAGTGCATGGGTGATACTTGATTATTATTCCTGTACAATCGTGTCACGCAGTCATCCGAGGTCACTTAAAAAGTTCAGGCTACAGTATCACTGTTTACACACCCCCTTCTGTCCTTGAGAAAATATTTTTTATGCTTTATTTCTAAACTGTCATTTTCCACTACAAGGTCACTCGATTCCTGAGCCTATACTTTAAAGTACGAGGTAGCCCATCATAAGACACACTCCTACACACCCACCTCGGGCCAAGAGAGCCAACAGTTACCTTTACCTGAATGTACTGGGAATGTGGCAGAAAATCCTTGTAGGAATAATAAGAATTTGTGTAAAAAGGCTACGCCGGAGACACTGAAGCAGAGTTTCTGTAGCTCGACTCCTCAGTACTGACCGCTCCACCACTGTACTGACCACAAATTATTTAAAGAAAGAAAAAAAAAAAACAAGTCATGAAGTCAATTGTAACAAGACAATTAACACATCTAAAGTTTCATTCATTCCTTTTGGAAAATCTGTCAAGACAGCACTAATACATACTGTAAATGTGTGTGCATATTTTATACCTTTTAATATAAATAACTATATATAAATACAACTAAATCAGCAGTTTTCAAGTGTGCTATTCAATTTTACTGTGGTTTCAGATGCCAGTAAAGAGTTCAGTACACATTTTTGTCTTTGTTTTATTTTTTACTGGCATTGAGGTAGATTGAGTTTCTGCAGTGAAACTGTGCCAAGTGGACCAGCGAAGCTGGAGAAATTTAATTGATATCATGAATGGAGTACAGCCGGTGCTTCAGGATTATTAAATGACAGTTCAGGCAACTCGCATTAACAAAAACGCATCAAAACAAAGCGGATTTTCCAGGATAAGCACCCGACAACCCAATTGTTAATTTAGTAAAACAGTTTATCAAGGAGATGAAATGAGCTCTTCTTCACACAAAATATTTGACTCAATTCCCTTTGAGTCCACGAAGCTAAATCTCAAGTTTGATCATTTATGCTACATTTGAAACTGCCTTAGGAACTTGGAAAAACCTGGCACAGGGGTTGAGAATTGTTGGCCCATGGTGTTCCTTCTGTGAGATTATAAATGAAAAATTTGAATATGAATAATGGAAAACTATGTCCTTTTTAAAATAAACATCAAGTCTGAATGAGGCAGTCACCCCCGCAAAAATAAAGACGGCAGACATGAAGATAAATTGCAAAAAAAAAAAAAAAAGTCGCAATGGAAATTTAGCAGAATTCTGAATTAATATAATGTATTATTGGGCTTATTTTAATGTTCGGATAATCTTATCTCCTCTGGCTCAGGTACAGATAACTAAATTTTGCAGTCATGGTGCTTGTGTGTTTTTTCTGGCAAATTTCTTAATCAGAAGCTCACTTTTCTTGCTAATAAAATGCACTGTTTTGAGCTTCATTTTTATGTTCGATTCACAAACCCTAATTGCTTTTTTTATTTCTAAAAATGTGTCTTGAGAGGCGCTTGTGCTAATCGCTGGAGACTTTAACCATGTGACGCTGGACAAAACATTACCTGCCTTCTCCCAGTATGTGGACTGTAACACCGGGGGAAATAGGACTATCGACCTACTGTATGCAAATGTTAAAGACGCATACAGTGCCACCCCGCTGCCTGCGCTTGGGAAAGCAGATCATAACCTGGTTCTGCTTCAGCCTCACTACAAACCAAGAGTGAAGGCGCTACCTACAACCACACGATCATTCAGGAAGTGGTCCCCTGAGGCAGAGCAGGATCTGAGAGACTGGAACTACGGACTGGGATATCCTGCAGGGGTCACATAGTGAGAACATTGAAGAGGCTGTTGACTGCACAACTCATTACATCAACTTCTGTATGGACATTGTAGTTCCAGTAAGAACAGTACGCTGCTATGCCAACAACAAGCCATGGATTACAAGCGACATCAAAGGCCTTTTGAACCAGAAGAAAAGGGCTTTTAAAGGTGGTGATCAGCATGAGCTCAAGCGCGTGCAGAAGGAACTCCGAGTCCAGCTCAGGGCGGCGAAGGAGCAGTACAGGAGAAAGCTGGAGCAGAAGTTGCAGAATAACAGCATGAAGGAAGTGTGGGATGGGTTGTAGATCATCACTGGCTGCAGCTCAAAGCGGGGTGCCAACATCGAGAGAGATTTGGAGAGAGCAAACCAAATGAACAACTTCTTTAACAGGTTTGACCACCCTAACCCACTCTCACCTCAGAGTACTGCACCCTCCACCCATCCTTCTCCTGATACCAGCATAGGAGAGACATCCCCACCCACAATTACAGCAGCTCAGGTGAGCAAAAAGCTGAGGAGACTTCGTGCCAGTAAAGCAGTGGGTCCAGATGGAGTATCGCCACGACTGCTGAAGGCCTGTGTGCTGGAGCTGGGGAGTCCTCCACAGCGCATCTTCAACCTGAGCCTGGAACAGGGGAGAGTCCCAAGGCTTTGGAAAACATCTTGTATCACCCCAGTCCCAAAGGTATCACGTCCTAGTGAGATGAATGACTTCCGGCCTGTCGCTCCGATATCACATGTGATGAAGACCATGGAATGGCTGCTGCTTCACCACCTGAGGCCACAGGTCCGCCACGCCCTTGACCCTCTGCAGTTCGCATACCAGGAGAAGGTGGGAGCAGAGGATGCCATCATCTATATGCTACACCGATCCCTCTTACACCTGGACAGAGGCAGTGGTGCAGTAAGAATTATGTTTCTGGACTTCTCTAGCGCCTTCAACACAATCCAACCTCTGCTCCTTAGGGACAAGCTGACTGAGACAGGAGTAGATTCACACCTGGTGCCATGGATCGTGGACTATCTTACAGACAGACCTCAGTATGTGCATCTCGGGAACTGCAGGTCTGACATTGTGGTCAGCAGCACAGGAGCGCCGCAGGGGACTGTACCTTCTCCTGTCCTGTTCAGCCAACATACATCGGACTTCCAATACGACTCGGAGTCCTGCCAAGTGCAAAAGTTCACTGACAACACTGCTATCGTGGGCTGCATCAGGAGTGGGCAGGAGGAGGAGTATAGGAAGCTAATCAAGGACTTTGTTAAATGGTGCGACTCAAACCACTTACACTTGAACACCAGCAAGACCAAGGAACTGGTGGTGGATTTTAGGAGACCCAGGCCCCTCATGGACCCCGTGATCATCAGAGGTGACTGTGCAGAGGGTACAGACCTATAAATACCTGGGAGTGCAGCTGGATGATAAATTGGACTGGACTGCCAATACTGATGCTCTGTGTAAGAGAGGACAGAGCCGACTATACTTCCTTAGAAGGCTGGCGTCCTTCAACATCTGCAATAAGATGCTGCAGATGTTCTACCAGACGGTTGTGGTGAGCGCCCTCTTCTACACAGGGGTGTGCTGGGGAGGCAGCATAAAGATGAAGGACGCCTCACGCCTGGACAAACTGGTGAGGAAGGCAGGCTCTATTGTAGGCACGGAGCTGGACAGTTTGACATCTGTGGCAGAGCGACGGGCGCTGAGCAGGCTCCTGTCAATCATGGAGAATCCACTGCATCCACTGAACAGGATCATCTCCAGACAGAGGAGCAGCTTCAGCGACAGACTGCTGTCACCGTCCTGCTCCACTGACAGTTATTGTCTGTTTTTATCTGCAGTTTTTTTTACTCTGTAACTTGATATTGTTTTTTTATCAGTATGCTGCTGCTGAAGTATGTGAATTACCCCTTGGGATGAATAAAGTATCTATCTTGACAATTCTAATTGTTTTTCCATTTTGTTAAATAGCTGCTAGTTCACCATGAGTTGCAAAAAATTAAACCATTAACTCGTTAGATAACTATCGGCACATGTATAATATAGAAACAAACAAAAAATATAAATATACTGTACTAGCTGTGTTACCCTATTTCCAAAGACAATGGGCCTCGGTTAGAGTGCCATCAGTTAACTGGATGTATGAGATTTACTAATCGGTGCTTGTCTGTATATGATATTTGTGTGCTCTTTTTTTGTTTTGGTTTTTTTTTGGTTTTTTTTTTTAAACCAAGAGCTAATATTAGTTCAACGCAGCTCCTTTTTTTGAAATATGCTAGATACAAATGGCCATGAGAGAAACATTCCTGCTACAGATCAATTCCTGCTTTTCCGAGTGACTGGCCTTGCCTTTTGTTGACAGTTGCTGCAAAACACCATTTTACAGGAAGCCATATTCTTTTGAAAAGAAACTGGTAATTGGTAGGAATGATGGGAGTTTTCAGTATAAATATTATTTTATCCTGTAGCACATCCTGTTAAAAAAAAAAAAAAAAAAAAAAAAGGTATCTTTAATCAGATCTTGTCTGTAATATTGTACTGTTATTAGGTTTTGGAAGGTTTCGATCGAAAGCAGTGCATACAATATACAATGTGTTTAGCCGGATGAGATAAGTGTCTGCAGTGCCCGAGTGGAAAGACAGTGTGTGTCAGAGCGAGGAGCGCAGAGTAGGACATTCAATCGCACCAACACAACCGTTCTTGCTTCTCATATCAATTCAAGTCCCGATATCTAAGACCGTCATTTCTGCATTCGAATTTCAATTTGAAATTGTGTCTTAATTTATAGTTAAAAAGCTTCTGCGTGTTCTCATTCATGCAAGCAGCATTTTCAAAGTTGTGAAAAACACAACAAAAAGGAAAAAATACGAAAGCAATTCACATCATACACCGACAGTGGTGAAGATATACTTTAGATCCTTTTAGAATTCCCTGTACTCCTGCATTCATTTAATCTAAAATGTGTTAATTTTCATATAGAGTTCAAAATACAGAGAATCCAGTTAAACAAATAACTCTAAATTGGACTTATGTAGCAGTCAATGAAGCCTTAAATATCAGTGGCTGAGAACTAAGTGAGAATCAGCTTTGGCTTTACCGGACTCGACTACACAGATTAAAAAGTAATCTACCATGAGTAATCAAATCTCTCTATTAAAATAAAAAAAAATCTAGTGTCAAGACGTGATTTTCTCGGAGACACGGAAGTGAGACAAAAGAACAGCAGCTGTACAGGCTTTTAAATGTTCAATGCGCTGCGCGACATGCAGATCACGCAGCACGGCACAAGCAGCACCAAGCCAGCTGATCAAGCATAGAGGAGGTTAAAAAACTGTATGGGTTTCCCATTGTATCACCGTTTAAGAGGGGGTGTCGGAGGAGCGACCGCGTCTCACTAGGGCGCATTCAGACCCCCTCTTCACAACGCAAGCGGCAGAGACGTGAAGTGGCTGGCGAGCAAAGCAATTGGGGGGGACCCCCTAGTACAGAAATAAAACATAAGAATTAAAAGGCTACACTTGTCAAAAATCCCTGATGTCACATAATACACCTTTACAAAATGCGATATAGAACAATTCACCAATTTAAAACGTAAGGTACAATAATAAAGGCACACAGTATACACATTCTGTGAACTGGGGGAAATAAGGCCAAATGAATAAAAGATGTGTTGACAAGATACCGGAACTCTGCATAAAGCAAATGAGAGTAGGAGCACACAGGAGATGCCATGACACCCAGGACACACCATTCAGCTCCAAGTACAAATGTGTTACTGCCAGGGCCAGCGCTAGATCAACAAAACACAAACGGTGGAAAGCATTTTAAGGAGAGTACGTACCTACATACATACATACCTACCTACATACCTACATACCTACATGGATGGCCTGTACTAATCCTCTCAGCTGGGTTAAAATATCTCTCACATACTACACTGTAGCTAATCATACAGCAGTCACTTATTTACGGTGACATCCTAAAACTATGCTGGAGCTTTTCTCAAATGTTTCCCCAGAAGATTTCAGGAACTGGAAACATAAATCACTTAAGTCAATCTGTATTTTCCATTCAATAAAATGAAATATACTGTTGTGCTGGGAGAGCACCATGATGTTGGTGGAACATGCTGATGAGAATTTCACTGCCCTCTGCACACATGACGATACAACTCCCACTGTAGAACAGAAAACAAAAAGCAGAAGCCAGAAGAATAAAGAGAAGGTTCAGCTTTTTGCCCCGAATTTAGACTGAAAAAAGAAAAAAAAAAAAACCCACTTATAGTGAAAATAAAAGGAGCTGTGTGTGCTCGCTGTAAATAACAATGTTTCAAATGAAATTTGATACGTCAGAGCAAAAAAAAGTCCCTAAAATGCCAGCAAGCAGGGCAAAAGGTGGATTCATAAAACCTGAAGAGCCTCTGGTGCAGACTTTCAAACCTGAACATATCCTTGGGAAATCCCTCTTTATAGCTTGATATTATAACCATTTAGTCATCACAAAGAACAGAAGAGACATACCAAACGGATTACAGGGTATTAGAAAGTTCAACAATTGTCAAATACAGCGTAATTCTGTTGTCTGATCATGGCTAAGGTAGGACACTCATAAAAGGATTTACTTGTGTTTGGCATTTAAATGTAAACGCCTTTTGTGCATTAAAACAAAGGCAGGTCACAACACAAAGTAAGGAGCATGCCTGCCATTGTTTATACAGTGAACAGTTTACCTGCCTATTATTACCAAAACTATTTGTTTAGTTTCTACATTTCAACAACTCATCATCCACAATTCTGTAACTGAAGGTAAATGTAACAAAATATAAAAAAAAAAAAAAATTGTGATGTTTAAATTTAATTACGTTTTTTCATTATATTGTCATGGCCGAAATTATTGGCACCCCTGGAATTTTCCCAGAAAATGCACCATTTCTCCCAGAAAATTGTTGCAATTACAAATGTTTTGGTATCCACATGTTTATTTCCTTTCTGTGCATTGGAACAACACAAAAAACAGAGAAACAAAGCCAACTCTGACATCATTTCACACAAAACTCAAAAACCAGGCTGGACAAAATTATTGGCACCCTCAACTTAATATTTGGTTGCAGGCCCTTTGGAAAAAATAATTGAAATCAAGCACTTCCTATAACCATCAATAAGCTTGTTCGACTTCTCAACTTCTTTTGCAAACTGCTCAAGGTCTCTCAGATTTGAAGGGCGCCTTCTCCCAACAGCAATTTTGAGATCTCTCCATAAGTGTTCAATTGGATTTAGATCCAGACTCATTGCTGGCCACTTCAGAACTCTCCAGCGCTTTGTCTTCAACCATTTCTGGATGCTTTTAGAGGTATGTTTGGGGTCATTGTCCTGCTGGAACACAGATGACCTCAGGCGCAGACCCAGCGTTCTGACACTGAGCTCTACATTGCGCCCCAATATCTTTTGGTAGTCTTCAGATTTCATGATGCCTTGCACATAGTCAGAGGCAGCAAAACATCCCCAAAACATCTTAGAACCTCCACCATGTTTGACTGTAGGTACTGTGTTCTTTTCTTCGTAGGCCTCATTCCGTTTTCTGTAAACAGCAGAATGATGAGCTTTACCAAAAAGCTATACCTTGGTCTCATCTGTCCAGAAGACGTTTGCCCAGAAGGATTTTGGCTTCCTCAAGTACATTTTGGCAAACTCCAGTCTGGCTTTTTTATGTTTCTGTGTCAGTAGTGGGGTCCTCCTGCCTCTCCTGCCATAGCGTTTCATTTCGTTCAGATGTCGATGGATAGTTCGAGCTGACACTGTTGCATCCTGAGTCTACAGAACAGCTTGATTATGTTTTGAAGTTGATTGGGGCCGTTTATCCACCATTCGGACTATCCTTTGTTGCAGTCTTTTATCAATTTTTCTCTTCCGTCCACATCCAGGGAGATTAGCTACAGTGCCAAGTGTTGTGAACTTCTTAATTTATGTTGCGCACAGTGGACAAAGGAACATGAAGATCTCTGGAGATGGACTTGTAGCCTTGGGATTGTTGATATTTTTCCACAATTTTTGTTCTCAAGTCCTCAGACAATTCTCTGCTCTTCTTTCTGTTCTCCATGCTTAGTGTGGCACACTCAGACACACAACAGAAAGGTTGAGTCAACTTTTCTCCATTTTAACTGGCTTCAGGTGTGATTGCTGTATTGCCAGCACTTGTTTCTTGCCACAGGTGAGTTCAAACGAGCATCATAAGCTTGAAATAAAACGATTTACCCACAATTTTGAAAAGGTGCCAATAATTTTGTCCGGCCCATTTTTTGAGTTTTGTGTGAAATTATGTCAGATTTGGCTTTTTTTCTCTGTTTTTTTTGTGTTGTTCCAATGCACAGAAAGGAAATAAACACGTGGATACCAAAACATTTGTAATTGCAACAATTTTCTGGGAGAAATGGTGCATTTTCTGGGAAAATTCCAGGGATGCCGATAATTTTGGCCATGACTGTACCTTACTTTACAAAGTACTTGTTTGCTAGTGCCAGAAACAATAAAATGTCAACAGCAACAACACAGTATATTACAGTGATGAGGAAAAACATGAGTAAACAAAGTAATGGCGATAAACAATCTCTATTGTGCCAACTTGGCCACACGGTAATACCCAAACAATTCCGAAGTGACGTTTGCATTGATTTGTTTTTTTGTATCTCACACCCTCATACACCTTTATCATAAGATCATCCCTTACCTACGATGGAGTGTTTGATCAGAAGAAAATATGAAGCTGGTTTTAAATTAAAAGTCTTTGAAGTAGCAAAGAAATTGGTAAATGCACTGCTGCAACAAAACTCGATGCGTCTGAGAAACTGGTGCGAGATTGGAGGAGGCAAGAAGATGAAGAAAAAAAGAAAAATTAAGTGTCACATTTTTGAACAGGCATATAAGTCGGGGTCTGATTTTATGATCGCTTTTTTGGGTTTCAAGATTTAAATTATACATGAGTATATTCGGTACACATTTTCCTCTTTTATTAAGGAACATGAATTTTAGAATAGAAAACCTTGATAGCATGGATGAAATATTAAAAGCAGAGCCACTAAAGGTCTCAGCTACGAGTTTAAAAATAAAAACGTGGTACCACATCTAAGATGAGTAAAACCCAAAGTAGCCACCCAGCAGGAGACCCATTCAGATGTCAAAGATCAGTATACACTGGTTACGTGTTTCACTCTGTCTAAGACAGGAAGAGTGCAGGATCTGGAAAGTTGATTCATTGTTTATAGCTACCAAAGTAACTCCAAATATGAAGGGCCACAACATTACAAACAGATGAGAAAATGGCTAGCGTACATGCATCAAATTTAGAAGGAAAGCAATTCACAGTGATACCCATCTCGGTAAACCCTATTGTAATCCTCATAAGCCAGTAATGGAGGGAGATTTTCATTGTGTATTAAACACTGCCTTAGACAGATCATCTCCAGCCACAATGCTCTTGGCCTTGAAAACTCAGCTGGCCCATACATCCTTTTTAACGTGTAATCAAGACAACATACTTTTTTTCTTCAGGTGTATCAACCCTATTTCTGGACTGTTCTTTTAAATGAATAACAGGTTTCTCCCAGTGCACTTTTCCATTATGATGCTACTTTCATTTTTATCCACATATATTTTTTTTTATCCCAGAACTTAAAATTTGAAATAGCAGTGTTCCAACTTGCAGCCAGCGACACAGCTTCTTATTAATAGCAGATGAAGAAAACATTACATTTATTTGCACTGAAATTGACTTTTTTTTTTTTTTTTTTTTTAAATAATTCATCTTGTGTTATCAGGCAAAATATTTTTTGAAACAATCAAAATATGCTCAAGGGGACAAATAATCTCTTACTTGTCACAGAAAATTAAATTACAACCCACAAAGGCATCCAAGTTATTTTCTGATATCTCTAGAATTTAAGATGTGTTTTCAAAATTTTCTAGTACTAAACTTTAATGAAAAAAGCATTGCGAACAGAATTCAACCTATCTGTCACGAGAGAAAGAAAAAAAAACTACCGTATATACTCGCGGATAATTCGGGCCTTGATTTTATCTTATAATTTCTGGTATTTCATAATGTCGGTCGTATAAGTCGAAAGCGGAAAACTCACGCTATTGGTCCAAGAGATTACGATATGCTAACGCCCACCTGAGAGAGTAACCACAGAGCACACAGCCTTTTTTTTTTCCCCTCCATGTATTGTGCCTATGTGACCACACGGTAATACACAAACTATTCTGAAGCAATGTTTGCACTGATTTGTGTTTTTTGTACCTCACACCCTCATACACCTTTATCGTAAGCGCATCCCTCATCTATAATGGAGCATTCGATAGGAAGAAATATGAAGCTGGTTTTAAATTAAAAGTCTTTGAAGTAGCGAAAGAAATTGGTATTTGTGCTGCTGTAACAAAATTTGATGCGTCTCAGAAACTGATGCAAGATTGAAGGAGGCAAGAAGAGGTTAAAAAAAAATAAATAAATAAAAATTAAGTGTCGCATTTTTGAATGGCCGTATAAGTCGGGGTCCGATTTTAAGATTGATTTTTCAGGTTTCAAGACCCGCGAGTATATACAGTAAGTCATAACCCTCGTATTATGAGCACTTACAATATGCTAATGAGATTTTGTCCAGCAAACTACACAGGATTGAGGTTTAGCATTCAATTCAGAAACAAATTTAAAGTCACTCACAATAAAGAATTGAACTATTTAAGCAATGCTCTAAAATGCTGTGCACATTTCAGAGTATTGAACATGAGGTTCTTAAAGACTTTTTATTGATATACTTAACAAGATCACAGTTTGACACATCCTGTATAGATAAGCCTTTGAGAGATTCAAGACACTATTATATCTTAAGAGTGCAGAAACACGGGCGGCACGGTGGCGCAGTGGTAGCGCTGCTGCCTCGCAGTTAGGAGACCTGGGTTCGCTTCCTGGGTTCTCCCTGCGTGGAGTTTGCATGTTCTCCCTGTGTCTGCGTGGGTTTCCTCCGGGCGCTCCGGTTTCCTCCCACAGTCCAAAGACATGCAGGTTAGGTGGATTGGCATTTCTAAATTGGCCGTAGTGTGTGCTTGGTGTGTGGGTGTGTTTGTGTGTGTCCTGCGGTGGGTTGGCACCCTGCCCAGGATTGGTTCCTGCCTTGTGCCCTATGATGGCTGGGATTGGCTCCAGCAGACCCCCGTGACCCTGTTCGGATTCAGCGGGTTGGATAATGGATGGATGGATGGAGTGCAGAAACACCACACAGATACCTGCCTAGTCAGCGAGGTGCACTGATATTAGCTACGTTCAGGGAAGCAAGAGTAGTTAGGCCTCTAGCTAGAGTTTTATGGCAGTCGTTGACCACAGTCTGTCCCATAAAGGCTATCCATGACAACTGCATTACATTTCATCTTCGTATTACTCAGACAAACAGATTAATATACAAGGTCCCAAATATGTTTTCATCAGCAGAGATGCTCACCTCTGAATGGATGCACTGCACCTTCCTGGATACACACGGTGTTGTCAGGTTGAAGCTGCATAGACACATCACCAATAGCTTCGATCAGCTCCGCAAAGAAATCAGCAATCTCTTTGCAGTCTCTTAGCATAATGTAACGGTCTTGTCGGTTGGTGAAATACGAGTCGCTGAGATTTGCTCTGAGAAAATCAAGCAACAGAATAAAAATGGTTATTTTTTAAAGAAATTATAAATGGCTTAACTTAAAAATGATGAATATTACAAATACTTATGCTTTGCACTGGATAACAAGGAGAGTCCTGACCTATATTATATCAAAATGACAATGAACAAAGCTGCGGCAAGGGACAAGATTTTTCTTCTCCTTCATATACTGCAAATCAAAAAGGGAAAATCTGCATGCTTATATAAAAAGAAAAACGGACTAATACTGCCAGGAGAAATGACCAATCCCCACTGACACCTCAGCCATGGAAGAGGAAATGCTTCTGTTTATAGTTTGAGAAAAAAACGGAGGTTAACCTTCACAGGTGACGCAGCTATTCACAGCATCAAATAGCTACAGACAGACAAACGCTGAACACAATGTGTTAAACCACACTCACCCACTGATTATGAGGCTATCGTCAAACAGATAGACTTTAATATGCTGCAGGCCGATGGTCTCGTTGAAGCGTTCAGGAACAAGCAGCTTAAGAAGGCCACGTAAGTCAGGAGTGTGATACAGCGACACTCGTAGCTGGCGTGGGAATTTCTTTAGTAAAGGAAGCAATATTGTCCTAGAGTTGATCTTTCCTTTAAAAAAAAAAAAAAAAATATTAAATATAAGAGACCTTCAAAATACAAATGTAGGAAACATCACAAAAGTACTTACCATACACATCTCTCTTTACAGAAGTTAACATCTGAAACCTTGGGCAACTAAGATTCACGGGATACTAAAATGAACATATATTCTCAAATATGTTGACAGCGAAATGTCTAGCACTCATTAGACAAAAGTGTGATCCATACATCCAATTTAGCACTACTTAAAATTATCATAACAGATCTAAAACTGAAATATACCGAATACATGCCCCCCCCCCACCACCACAAAAGATAAACCCATGCCATTTATTAAGAGTGAGATATCATCCATCCCTACACATTAGATTGAGATATTTCTTCTTCTGCACATTAATATTAAACCTCATTTGCCTCCACAGCCTCTGAAAATAGGATGTACTACCCATAGCTGGAATAACTTACTCTCTAAACTAAAGGGTGACATGGCCACCATGTTGTTTTTAATCTATAGATAAAAAGCCATGAAACCTCTGTAAAGTCCATACCTATTTTAAAGTGAAAAGTTTTTAATAGATCTTAACCAGCTCCTTATTAACATCACCTAGGCAATATGAAATACAAAACCATAAATGCAGTTATTCATTCTGGACCGGTTTTCAAAAGGTAACACTTTCTACACCAAGCATTTTTTTTTGGAGTACAGATATTTACTTTGTGTGTGTGTGGTTTGGCTTGTTTAAAAATTATTTGCAGAAGGTATATTGTAAAATTATAATCCCTAGAAATTAATAAAAAGTGACTAAGAATTGCTCTTGGTCACTCTGAAAGGTCACTTGTTTGTCAGGGCATTGCCTGATGCAGTCATAGCACAAAACATAGGAAGGGTCTGCTAGAGCCCATAGAGCGAGCGAGAGAGAGCGAGCGCAAAACAGAGAGAAGCAAGAGCGAGCGAGCGCGAGAGAGAGAGCAAGAGAGAGCGAGCGCAAAACAGAGAGAGAGCGCAAAACAGAGAGCGAGCGCAAAACAGAGAGCGAGCGCAAAACAGAGAGAGAGCGCAAAACAGAGAGAGAGCGAGAGAGAGCGAGCGCAAAACAGAGGGAGAGCGAGAGAGAGCGAGCGCAAAACAGAGGGAGAGCGAGAGAGCGCGAGAGAGAGAGAGCGAGCGCAAGAGAGAGAGAGAGCGAGCGCGAGAGAGAGAGAGAGCGAGCGGGGCAGAGCCAGATGCAGTCATAGCACAAAACATAGGAAGGGTCTGCTAGAGCCCATAGAGCGAGCGAGAGAGAGCGAGCGCAAAACAGAGAGAAGCAAGAGCGAGCGAGCGCGAGAGAGAGAGAGAGAGAGAGCGAGGCAAAAGAGAGAGACAGCCAATGCTCATCATTGTCAAAGTGAACACCTGTAAAAAGCGTCAGAGCACCTACCAGATCATTTTGATATAAATGCTGTGTGTGTGTATATATATGAAATCAAGGATATTTTAGTTCCTTTTTAATTACTTTTTATTTCTGTTCTATTTTCTGACCATTCATTTTCACTTTTGTTTCAGTTTAGTTAAGTTCTGACCATTTCTATTTTATTATTGGTGACCGACCTCAGCTTGTTTTATTTTAAGAGGATAATTAGAGTTTATTACTACTATATTATTATTCTTTACATTTACATAGCACTTTTCTCACTACTCAAAGTGCTCTCCACACAGGGAGGACCCAGGGGGTGAACTCATAATCTCCTTATTGCGAGGCGGCAGCGCCACCTGTGTAGTATTTGTTTTACCCTAATAAGTGGGCCATTAATATAAGATTAAGATATGAATGCTGTGTCTCCATAGCGCAGGGATTACAGAAACATGCAGATTTACCCATAAAAGACACCGAGTCTTTTTTACTCCGCCCATCTAAAGAGTTATCTTCCTAATTCTTTGTAAAATTTGTGTCACTCACCTCACAATAACTTTCTGTATGAATGGAAGTACTTCACACAACCTACCAGATATTTCTGATTCAGTAAATAGCTGCAACTGCAAGCTCTCTTTTTGAGTTTGATTGACTAAGGTGAACAAAAAACAGCTGTCAGCAAATAAGGGTCAGTTGACCAATGCAGCCTATTTTTTGACCTTCTTTAGTACATTTTCGGAACTCAAAGTCCTCAGCCTCTTTATAAACACCTCCACGAAAGCAGTTTATGTGTATTTTAAGCTATTAGGGTTCTTTTACGTTAACTGAGCTCCTAAAATATCATCGATTATAAAGTTGCTCTTGTACTGAATATGGGGCAAACAGGGACCTTTTTGTTTATGGCATATTCTTCGCTCTGTGTCAATGTTCAAAAACATGAGCTTTCCAGCTAACTGGCCTCATTAGGCTTCAGAGCCACATAGTGCATAGCCAGTTGGTAAAACACTTGGGACATTTAGAAGTAGGATACTGGTAATTAGTCTATTTTAAAAACTAAAAACACATTTTCCTTCCCTACATTTTATTATTTTTTTCAGTTTAAATTTTTCAAATCAACTTTTACTTTTGTTTTTATTCTGACTAATGAATTGCATTTGTAACAATTTCAGTTATAGTATTTATTAAAGATAATACCTTGACACACACATCCACAAGCAAACAGGTTTCTGATAATGAAGTCAACATACCTCTGGATCCTCTAGTGTAATCTAGAAGAATAGACACCTGGAGGCCAGAAGAGTTACTTTCTTCAAGAACTGCTTGAATACTATCTACCTAAGTCAAAAAAAATAAAACATGAGTAAACCACTATACATATAAAGTAGACTGAGAGTAGCCAGTAAGTAACATTAAAAGCAACAAAGAGACTGTAAGAAAGGGAGAGGGAAATATTCATAACAGAAAAGAAGAGAACAGTTAAAGGAAATCAATGCAGAGGTGCCGAGGTGTTGAAAGAGACACTACAGAGCGAAGCAGCAAGAAGCAAACACAAAGAAAAACATCTCAGTTAAATAGAAAATGTAAGAAATGTAATACTAGCTCCTGTTCCAGCGGGCCTGTCCCCAAATAAAGAGAAGCCATCACAATTCTTCTTTTAGCCAACTTGACAGAATCCTAAAAAAAAAAAAAAAAAATTAATAATGACAATTAAATAAATACAATTGCGTCTTAACGTACTTAATTGCTCAAAACGCCACTATACTTCAGTGGCCCTTTTTCCCATAACCACTTGTTAAAACAGTCAGTTAAATGATAGGAGACACAGTGCACAAGAAACAATGCGCCTTAATGTTTACAAGCAAACTATTTTCATTATGCAACAAAATGAACCATTCATTCACAATCTAAATCTAACAAATATGTCACCTTTTTAAAGGCAGCCAGGAACAAATCATTCTTAACTGAGAGTTCATTACAGTAAAAAAATACTATGTACAGTTTTATTGAGTGAGGCTTCTGAATAGCAACCCTGCAAAACAGTGGAAGATGTGAGAGAATGGAGTGTTGTCTGGGTCAGGCGCCTCCTGTTTGGTACTCATTCATCTCAAGATGAATATTTGGCTAAGAATATAAAAACAACAACAAGCTGGTTAAGTTTGCAGATGATACCAAACTACACGGTAGGGCTGAGAATCAGCTAAATTATTACAGAGGGAACTGGACAGCATACTGGTTTGGGCAGATTTGGGGCAGCTGAAGGTATTACACCTACAAAGTAGATATGTAACATTTAATTATGTAAATGGGAGGACCGAAACTTGAAAGTACACTTTACAAGAAGGATCTACAAATCATACTGGACCTATCACTATCTTCATCAACCAAGACAGTGAAAAGAAATAAACCAAAAGGGTTAATAGGATATTAGATTTTATATAATGGTGTGTGGAGTAAAAGTCAAAGGAGGTTTTGCTTAAGGAGGTTATAACACACATTAGTGAGGCCTCATCCTATACGAAGACCAATTTTGGTCTCCATATTACCAAAGAGGCATGACAGTGCAGAGGAGAGTGACTAAAGAGATGCAAGGACTGAGTAATAGGAGGAGACACTGAACTAACTGAATCTTTTCAGTTTAAGCAAACACTGATTAAGAGAGGACATATTTATCTGTTTAAAATTATAACAGGAATTAGTATAGTGGATCCCATCTGCTAGAATACCTTAAAATACAAAATCTGAAGTTTTGGAACTTTAAGGAACTTATCTGTGGTTAGGGTTATCCGGCATTATGATGGTGCATGTAACCGTTTATTAATTTAACAATACTGTATTTGTAATAATCTAAAGCAAGCTGGTCTTGTAGGTGTACATTTTGGAAACTGAATTAACTTATTTTATGTCATCAGATACTGCAGATATCCTCCCAAATTCTCCAAAATGTGTAGGATAGATGAAGTGCTGCCAATTTCAATGGGAGGTGTGTGTGCGAGTGTAGGTTGGCCCTGCAATGGACAAGTGTCCAGAGTGATTTCCACTTAGACAGGCTCCAGCCTCCAGAGAACCTTAACTGGACTATACAGCTTTGAGAATTGTGTGGACACATACATATAACACTTTAATACAGCATAGAGCAGTTCACTGTACAACTCCGTCCATTTTCCAATTCGGGTTTGTGGGAAGCAGAAGCCTATCCTTGCATCTTTATGCCCAAAGCAGACTGCCAGACAGGATGCCAGGTCGTCACAAAGTATACAAATGCACTGTGGTCCAACTTACAGTACAGGCCAAAAGTTTGGACACACCTCCTCATTCAATGTGTTTTCTTTATTTTCATGACTGAAGGCATCAAAACTATGAATGAACACATGTGGAGTTATGTACTTAACAAAAAAAGGTGAAATAACTGAAAACATGTTTTATATTCTAGTTTCTTCAAAATAGCCACCCTTTGCTCTGATTACTGCTTTGCACACTCTTGGCATTCTCTCGATGAGCTTCAACAGGTAGTCACCTGAAATGGTTTTCACTTCACAGGTGTGCCTTATCAGGGTTATTTAGTGGAATTTCTTGCTTTATCAATGGGGTTGGGACCAGCAGTTGTGTTGTGCAGAAGTCAGGTTAGTTGGACGATCATTTATTTTTCAACAGGACAATGACCCCAAACACACCTCCAGGCTGTGTAAGGGCTATTTGACCAAGAAGGAGAGTGATGGAGTGCTGTAAATGGTCATGAAAATAAAGAAAACACATTGAATGAGGAGGTGTGTCCAAACTTTTGGCCTGTAATGTATAGTCAAAAACAAATTTATGTAGCCCATTTTTGAGATGTCATAAAAACAGAGTATCCAGAGAAAAGTACAGGCAAACATATAAGAACTGGGTGAAAATTACAAAGCCAGTTCCCTGAAGCTTTGAGGAGGTGGCAGCAGCACCAACCTAGTGAAAAACCATGCAGTCATGGGGAAAAGTGTGCTCTCCGTGAGAAGGCCAGCAGCAGTGCTAAACGCTGCTCCACCATGCTGCCTGCAGTTGATTCAAACATATTATTTAAAAAAAAAAAAAAATGTAGGTTACATTTTTACATCTGAAAATTGGCTTCCTTTACTTATCACAGTTTTTAAGTGAGGAAAAAAACATCACATGATGTGTTCAGGATATGAACTCCTGCGACAGACAAAATTGTGGTTAAATGCATATTTAAGTAGCATAATTAAACATCTGGCTGTTTACTTGAACTTGACTTTCTGTTAACATTGTACTTTTTAAGAAGAGATAATAACAGCTAAGAACACCTGGACCACTTGAATTAGGAGATTTGTAAATTTGTAAGCATGGAATCTCACTGAAAACAATCGGCCATCTGTGCGAATGACACTCTACCAGATAAAGCTCCAAAATATGGACATGTTATTGAAAAGCACTGAACAGACGAAATGCCAAAAAACACCAAGATCTGCTTACAAAGCGAGCAGCTGCATTATCTGACCTTCATGACCTGGTAGAACTCGGCAGGCGAGTGGAGAACGCAGACCTGGCTCCCCGAAATATTGAAAGCAGGCAGCTCCTCGGAGATCCAGCTGAAATGCTCCCGGATACTCAGATGGCTGACGGATATGGGTTTATGTGGCGGAGACATAGAGGGCAAATGTCGCATCTCTCCCAACAAAGGAGCCAAGAGCAACCACGAGGACCTGCTATGAAAAACAGAGAAGAGAACAAACAGCTTAGTCACCATTTCATTTTTCTCAAGTGACCTCAACAATACATGTTTAAAAGCGTGAGAATGAATGCAGTAGAATATTCCTTGTTTGGAATACAGCACACTTTTCTCAGAAAATTTAACAAACACACGCTTTTCTAACACAAACATTGAGTTACTGATGGGCTACACATAAGAAAAGTCGGGCCGGGGTGGCATTTAAAAAAAACAAAAGATCTCCAGAAGTGGAGGGGGCACAGGAGGCAGTAGGTACCTTACTGTGGGCACTGTTTCTAGGCCATTGATGATTTTACCAGGCAGAAGAACATCAACACAGAAGCATATCCAGTGCCTTACAACAAACGGATGGAGACCCTTAGTAACAAAACATATGTCAACTTTACTATTCTTTACATGCTTACCTTAATATAACCATCTACTGAAATTAGATTTGGGGGCTATGCATTATGAACAACCAGTAACAGCGCACTGCATGAATACACTTGACTTAAGCATTCCTAGTTTTCCTACTCTTCCTCAGTACGTTTAGCATTCGCTTGCTCAGAGGTTGACGCGCTTGCTGCTTCCTGAGCAGCTCTTCTTTTCTCCACCCTAGCGGCCCACTTCTTCTCTTCTTCTGTAGGCATCTTTTCGCATTAAAACTGATTAAGTCAGTGTTTGTTGTTGCAATTACTTAGTACGTTTTTCTTAATTTTTCACTTCTTCAATCTGCCTCAAGAATGATTTAAGATATGAAGAGGTAGCGGAAGTGACGGCGAAGGTGGTAGGGAATGAAAACGGAGCCCAGACACATGCGCCGCAGAGCCGCCCTGCTGGTGCCTGCCGAGAGCAGATTCTACAATAAAATAAAATACAAATAAAATGAGGAATAACCTTGGAGGTCAATCATCACCTCGAAAGAGGATAGTAGACATCATGTAGAACATGTGTACCGAATTTCAGGTCAATAGCTCAAACGGTTTGTGAGCCACAAGTGATTTAAAAATCCTGGACAGACAAACAGACAGCTGCGGTAGCGTATTATATAAGAAGATATTGAACTGTGGGCTGGCTTTCTTGGTGTTGTTTTTTGCAGTTTTCCTTTCACATAAACGTTATAGACTAAAGTCTACACAGATGCAATGGTGTAACTCTGCTCTTAACTATTACGGCTGTTAAAAAGTGAGAAATGCACACATGTAGATAAAAACGACATAATAAATACAAAAATCTTTCAAAAGATTAGTCAGATTTCCTGGGTGCAGCAATGATTGTTGCTGATAAAGATGAAAATGAAATGTAGTGGAAAAGGAGTTGAGAAATGTATAGTTGTGGCAACTACTAAGCTGACGTGGCTGTCGGAGGAAGGATGAGTTAAGCAAGTCAGACAACAAGCAGAAGCTTTTCAGACTTACCCTCTGCTCCGAGCCCACAGCAGCCATCCATCCATTATCCAACCCGCTATATCCTAACTACAGGGTCATGGGGGTCTGCTGGAGGCAAGGTAGGAAACAAACCCTGGGCAGGGTGCCAGCCCACCGCAGGGCACACACACACACCAAGCACACACTAGGGACAATTTAGGATCGGCAATGCACCTAACCTGTATGTATTTAGACAGACACGGGGAGAACATGCAAACTCCACGCAGGGAGGACCCGGGAAGCGAACCCAGGTCTCCTTCCTGCGAGGCAGCAGCGCTACCACTGAGCCACCATGCCGCCGCTACCCACAGCAGCCTCCTACCCTAAATGAAAACCATGTCTTACTGCCATTAAGACGCTGAATAAAACTAAAGAGGAATATATTTTTTCTTATGAAATTTCATGTTGAAGTTGCAGCACATTTTTTCACTCTTTCTAAAAGAGAATTATAAAGACAAGTTATAAAGATGACATGGCATCTGGGATTGGGGTAATTTGCAGTTTACAATAAAAAAGAAACAAAAACAAACACATTCAAAGTAAACCAAAAAGGTTGTGATGAAATCCAAACACGTGTCAATAGAAAAAGGCATTTACCGTATGGGTACTTTAGTAAGAGAAGCCACTTGATTAGAAAAACTGCTTCTGAAACTGAAGAGCTCAGGCAATTACTTTTTTTCACATAATAAAATGTATTAGGCCAATGGGAATTTCAATCCTTATCTAACTTTTCCAAGTAGAGTAATTACAGAATGGGCCACTGGGGACGTGGACAAGCACCCTGCACAATGCAAAACGTCTGCGTGCCCACCTAATTCTTTCCATGTATGTAAAGAGAAATACAAACAAACAAAACCAATATTAAAAGTGGAAAATCTAACACACATTGCTTAGTAATCAACATTAAGTAAATGAAGATATTTTCCACAGTCTCATCTCCGGTTACTGATTGAGATGTGCAGGTGGACATCATGCCACACTCACTTCCTAAAAAGAAGCTCCGCCTCAGCTTTTGGACCTCAATAAACTTTGCGTGTTCAAACGCCTCTATTCTTTTCGCATAAATTGAGAGGCTTCCTTCCTAGCACTTTAAATGTTTCATCCAAAAAGGGAATTAATTTAATTAAATAAATAAAAAAAAGTAAAAAATTCTAGGACTCTGAAGTATGAGGAAGAATACACTGAAAAAACATAACAGTTTGACAGCAACATATTTCTTACTTGACTGCCACATAACAGCCGCAAGGTCCTCATGATAAGTGTTGATCTGTGAAATTTGCCAAAAGTGTTTTTCGCAGCTAATATGCCGTATTCACCGGTGATCTTGTTTGCTGAATATTTTGCAGGAAATACTTCCTGCGGCCAGCTGAGGTGAACAGCATCCCATGATGCACCTCACCGCGACATCACAGAGCTACAGCGGCCATGAATACTGTAAGATCACGGTGGTGGTGCTTTGAGTATGGGTACTGTCACCACCCAATCGGTATCCCGGCCTTCCACCCTCCAGGTAGTATTTTCATTTTGGGGGGTATCTGAGCAGACCATAATGTGAATATTAGGAGTACTGTCTCTGGACATATAACACTGATCTCTGTATTGCTAATTATACATACAAATTAGCCATGTTCTCAGCTATGATACCAACCTTAAAGGAGCAATCACGTCAGGAAAAAGAGAAAAACCCATGTGACCCAGTGAAATAACAACAACAAAAGATTTATTACTGTTTACGAGGCATTCTGATCTTCTTCATGGAAGAAAAAGAATGTCAAAGTATCCGCACAGAGATCAGAAACAAAGACTTCAAGAAACATCCAGGCCAAGACTTTAAACAATGGAGCAAAATTCTTCTTCACTGTACGGCTAATGTATTCCCAAAGACTGGTACTTTGTGACCGCAATGGCATATTATACATTTTACTTATTGCTAATTTGTGGCCATTTGTTACATTTCGGTTGTGGTTATCATTCTGTTCACATCTTTTGCTGTCTGAGGAATGGTGGCGCAGTGCTTAGCACTACTGCTTCACAGCTCATATCACATTTTTCTCCACAATAGTTTGCAGACAGGATATGAACACATAAGACACCATTGCACCACCATAAGCCGCTCAGTTCCTCCTTCCCCATCGACTTTAGTGAAGTTCGCAAACATTTCCAGGATCTCGCCAAACTCACAGTGAGGCGGACTATGCAGGGTTTGTTCATCACTGCTCAGGGTGTTGAAGGTTATAATGAAGCACAGACAAATTATTATTCTACAATTAAAAAAAAAATCCAGTTTCAAGTTTACATTAAATTACTTTAGTTGACTTGTTCAGTGACTCAGAGGTAGGGGGTGAATTGGCAACGATTTGGTTCTGAGGTAAAATGCTTTAATGCTTCAGCAGGTTGGAGGATTTTAATATTTTTCTCTTTACTCTGTGCCAGTTATGTCCATTGACATCTTCTTAGTCACAACAGATTACTACAGTTTAGATAATGCACTGCCAGTAAGATGTATGAATAAGTAAAGGGTACACTTTAATAGCACTATTTTGGCAACACCAGTGTTGAAAGCTCTACTATGACAAAAGGCACAGCAAGTCATTTTTTGGTTTCCAGCAGAGCTGTGATGATTCATTGATTTACTGTATGAAGGTTTTGGAAACTGCTGAAATCTTTTATTTCCTGTACATTGTTTTCCTGCAAGCATGCACACTATGCTGAACTGCCTGGTTGTATTGAACTGTGAAAGGTCTTGAATTTGTAAAATGTTTTTAGAACGAAGCACTAGGCAGTGTGGGCCTTTAAAACCTGAAGCATAAGGTTATATTTCCCGTAAATGGTCCTGTAGTAGAAAATATGGAATCAATAGTACTAAGGCACCTGGGAAATTAATTTATTTTACACTTTTGATCAATTTAAATAGAGCATATTCAGTAAAGGAAAGAACAGTATGAGTAGAACGGTGTTTTTTTTTTATAAGAGGAGAATGGTGTTCAGTAGTTTTAGATCTTTACACGAGTTACACAAAAGCTGACGATTCATTGTCCATCTCGTGATTAGCATTTGGTTTACTACTGCAAGCAGCTTTAAGATGGTGGCCCTTGTTGGTGTTTTAGAAATGGACAGGATGGCTAGAAGGGTGGAGTCGTCGATTTGTAACAACGCAAAAGATTTTGTGATGGTTAGTCAAAGAGCACTATGACTGAGGGTCACTGGGGCGCACTATGACCATCCATAACTTGTTAAAATTATGTGAATGAAGGCCAAGACTGAAAAAAAATCACCTAAAAAGGTCATGTTAGTGTGACAAAGCTAAGACAAATGCAAAAATACCATCAATGAAGAGCTGCCATTACTCAAGATGACTGCCTGCTAATTATGGGTTATCTTTTAATATTGTGAATAGCTTTGTCTGATGACTAAATAGAACAATAAACTTTTAATGTATTTTTTTCATGTAGAGGGGATTTAACAATGCACCATAATTTAGTTTTTTTTTCTCCCATCAAACCTGTGAACCAGATTAAATCTTCCTTTTTAACACTGGCCTGCATTACATGTAGTAACAGGAGTGTAGCTCTGTTCATCCAGTTACTGTCTGAGCCACCGGGGTCTGTTTTATGCACCTCCTTTTAATCCACTAAATCTTCAAGTCTCTACGTTATGAACAATTTGATTGAAAATCTAAATAGAAACTTGTTTTGGATGTTAATATTTTTTAATTTAATTACAAATGGTGACAATACTGTAAATGTACTGCATGTCAGAACCCAAGGGAAGATGCCCGGACTCCACCACAAACACGTAGCTGGTGACAACCCTGTCAAGATCGGTGGAAACTGTCATTAAACAAAGGATGTCATTACCAAGATTGTTGTATTGTGCATGAAGCATTCTCACTTCCACTACTCCTCACCCCCCCAAGTATATTCCAGTAACAATTAAGTGGCTTCCTCAAAATTATAATTGTGATCCGATTTTGAAGGGTGCAAAGGAGTTGCTGAGGTTTTCTTCACAATACATTAGGTGTAAACAGGCACTGAAAAGACGTATACTGCAAAAACGTGAATAAAAGGGAAAACAAACTCACACAACAACTAAACGCTTTTAACACTAGGACTAAAATATGCCCATTTGTCATTTTCCTTGTCTTCAGAAGATGACCATCACCGGGATTAAGACCTTCCCTCATCAGTAAAAAGTATATAATGCAACTTTTGGTCAAAATCCTAGGTTGAAGAAAATTAAAACCCTTCTCGGGGGCATTCTAAAACTGAGACTGTTAGGTTACTTTTACATTACAAAATTGTGATGTTTTAACTATTAAGATGTTACGCTGTTTATTAAGGGTTGGAATTGTCTGCAACCCCAAGATGCAGTGCATCGGCCACATACATTTTTATTTATTTATTTTAAAGTACTGATGCTCCCTTCTTCAATATATTTTATTATTATTCTCTTGATTGATAGATAAGATTAGATACTTTATTAATCCCAAGGGGAAATTCATATACTCCAGCAGCAGTATACTGATAAAAAACAATATTATATCAAAGAGTGATAAAAAAAAATGCAGACAATAACTTTGTATAATGTTAACGTTTGACATTAAACTTGAAATCATATTTATTAGCAAAAATGTTTCAACTAATATGAAAACTCCTTCACTCCATTCATCCCACTACAATCTTTTTCCAACTGTGGAAACACAATTCAAATATCAGAGCAGTCGGCACATTAAGACTGAAGTACTCTGTTACAGTAAACGACATCCACATCAATACACTCTTTTGGGTGAAACCTTGTGAAAGAAGACCTCGTGTTTGAAAGGGGCCTGTTAATCAATAACTGAAATTGGAATGGAACGGTTCATATGCAGTGCCATGAAAAAGTGATTGTCCCTCCAAGATTTCCTCCATCACTGCCAATTTTTGAAAATGAACGTTTCAAATCCTCAACTGTTAATTAACTGTAAATAAAGGGCATCTGAGTAAATAAGTATTTTTTTTTTTTATGCACAATATTACCCAAACAGTGAAACAGAGTGAAAAATAAATACAGTAAATAGTTTCCCTACTTAAGTCGGTCCAATTAAAGGGATAATTAGAATCCGCTCACTGAACACCACTAGGCCTTCTACACATAAACCTCACGTAGTTTGACCCTTACCATCAAGATGTCTGTGGAAAGATTCAAATGCAGGAAATGCTTGAAAAGATCAGGGGGGGAAAAAAAAACTTATTGGTATAAATCAGTCTGAAAGTGGCTACAGAGCTCTTTCTAAGTGTGTGAGAATATAAACACTTGGCACAGTACTGAATCTTCCCAAGAAAGGCCGGCCTGCCATAATTATTCCAAGGATGAGCATTAAAACAATCCAGGACGTTACAAGAGCTCAGAAGAATAACACTCCAAGAACTGCAGGATTCTCTTGTCTTGTCGAAACAAAAAAAAAAAAATCAGGAGAACACTGGGGAAAAGCAAAATGGGGGAAAAATGCCAATGAAGAAGCAGACAAATCCTGCTCTTTTATTTCCCAGGAAGCACCTGCATGCTTTCTAAAAAACATTGTATGGACAGATAAGAGAAAAGTGGAACTTTTTGGACAGCACTGCTCCCCAATATGTCCAACAAAAAAAGAAATACAGCAGTCCACAGTAACTTCACCACCTTCAAATGTCAACATTCACCTCTACTTTTAGCCGTTCATAATTAAGATGCTGTTGGCAGTTTTTAAATTAAGAAGTACGCAGACTGGTTAGATTATTATTATTATTATTTTGTTTTACCATTTCTGTAATTAAACATTCATTCAGTGCAGCCATACTTCTTGTAAGTAATTCAACTACTTCAGGATGGTGGAGAGCACATGTCTGTCTCTCCAGCAAATGGTGAAAAGTTTGAGGCCCCGGTACATCACAGGGTCTGCTCATAGCACCTCTAGATCAGGCCAATCCAACAGGCACACCTTTGACATGAGGTTGGGGGGGCTGGGGGGTTTGGGTTAACCAGACTGCCATGCCGAGACTGTAAGAGTGATCAAATATCAAAACAGACAGCAACCAAGACCCAACATTCATCAATGAGTGGTACAGTGAGGCAACAGTGCCAACCACCATGCCACCCAAGCATGCGTCTTTCATAGATAGCACTGTGTGCCTCTTTTTCCAACTGTGTTCATTTCAACAACGCTTAGGCAATCTTTCAATTTTTTTTGTTTATATTCATTACATTTGTCCGTTTGGAGTAGGACAGGGCAAACAATAGTCTTGAATTTGCAATGACTGAACTGTGACACTGGAAGGTATTAATAATGGTTCTGATGTCAAAAATATTACCAGTATTATCGAACATTTAGGGGTCACCTCTCTCAACGCTACATGATTTGCTCTGGAACATGCATGCCATTAGTCACTGGTCACCAGGAATGCCAGGGACGACAAAGTCATGGTATGCAGCGTTCATCTTCTTGGCTAGAGCACGGGTGTCAAACTCTGGGCCTGGAGGGCCAAAATGGCTGCCAGTTTTCATTCTAACCATCTTTTTAATTAGTGACCACTTTTTGCTGCTAATTAGTTTGCCTTCATTTTATTTAACTTGACTCAGGCCCCTTTGTTGTTTCTTTTTCCTTAATTAGCAGCCAAATAATAGTGAGGCACCAAAACAAGTCGCCACATGACCAGCTAACCTGTGCCCATCACAAAATATCTGAAAATAAAGAAAGGTGAAGGTCTCAGTAAGGTTGATCTCTCAGGTCACCAAAACATTTTGATGGTGCTCTTAAAAAAAAAAAAAAAAAAAAAAAATCAACAGTTTTGGAAATGTCTGCTGTGGCAGAATAAGGGCAGCAAACATGCCATGAAATTAAATAACGGGTTTAATTAACAGCAAGAATCGGTTTCTCATTAAGAAAATGATTGGGGTGAAATTGGGAGTTTGAAGCCCCAATTTAGCTGGTCATATTTTGGCTTGTTTCACATCTCATTTCTGTATAGCTGTCAAGAATCAATTCAGAGCATTGAATCCTTAAAAACAGGGCTATTAAAATGAAGGGAAAAAGAATTTAATTAGCAGTGAAAACTGCTCATCGATTAGGGTAAAGGGTTAGAATGAAAATCTGCAGCCACTACGGCCCTCCAGGCCCAGAGCAAGTAGAAATTTCAATGCAAGTTTAATTAGTTATCTAAGAGGACAATACCAGGACAAGTACTCTGCCTCTCTGACCCGTCTCAAAGCCACAGGAGTGAAAACCCGCCTCATCTCTACCATCGTCTGCCACTCTTCTGCCCCGTGAGCTGCTTTTGTTTCAGAAGGTTAAGCAATTCAATCAAGACTCCCTACAATACACAATATTTCTGCTTAAAACTAAGAAATAACATAAAAGTAGTTGAAGTGCCTGTTACTTTACCTGATTTGTAAGCTTAAAAAATGTAAGGGAAAAAAAAAAAAAAAAAAAAAAAAAAAAGTGTCTGTTGTCACTTCAGTCACTGACAATTTGCATATAAGCATAATACTGAAAAATAATTTCAATAATAATCATCATCATCAGTATTGGAATTAGCAGATATGACAAAGCAAAGAATGAATTATGGCTATCCGCTCAGAATTTGCATATTAATGCATCTCTAATAGAAACAGTTCAACCAGAAAACAAATAGGATTATCTCTTTTTTGCATGTTTCTGCTATTTGCACTGAAGGGACTGGAATGGCGTGTCCCTTGTCAAACGCTGTCAGACCACAAAGAAAAACTATGGGGAGTTCCCAATTCAGTGCCATAGGACATCTGTACCAGCTGCCACGCCACAGGCAGTGAACACCATAGTCGAGGCTGGCTGTCCAACAGCTCCAATATAAAGACAATAATATAAAATGAACATTTATCACTGTAAGATTTGACAGCACAACATATTACAAAGTGACAGTTTGACAGTATTAATAAAATTAGTACAGTTTAACAGTATTAGTAAAATGTCACAACATATCAAAACTTACACAAGAGATGTTTAATTTAAAAAATGGATAAAGGGCACTAGATTACTAGAAGTACTGTATCATAACTTGACTTCTTTTATTTTGCAACACTGATCTCCATTGTTTTGTAAATGTTTACTGTCACAGTTCTAATTGTGAAATTTGCTGTATAAAAGAGCTTCCCCGTTGACTCAGTGGCACACCGCTTACCACTGCTGCCACACTGCACCCAGAGAGGTCTGGGATCAAATCCCAGCCCATGCACCATTTGGGTAGAGTTTGCAAGTTCTCTCCCAGTATACGTGGGCACTCCGACCTCCTGGCACATCCCACAGGTAAGGTAAGGTTCTGTAAACTGGCCTAGTGTGCCTTGTAATGATCATTTATTCCAAAGAAAGACAGTGCCTGCCCTGTGCCCAAATGTTGCTGGCATTGGGTCTTCCCTTTGCCATGGCCATTAGTCAGAGTAAAGTGGTACAAATGTATTTTAAAATCTACTCGCTTGTGCTGCAGTACATGTCTTAGCTCAAAATATCCCTCCAATAAGAAAAGCTATCAAAATGAGGTGCAGAGCCTGGTGCAAATCACAATTTCCCTTCCTCATTATAAGTAACAGAATAATTCCAAAGAGGACACCTATATTGTGCTGTATCCTTTTTGCGCAGTTGCAAATGCAAGAATGCTGAAGTCTGTATTTGTTTTATGAAGTTAAGGTTCAGCTTGCCCCCCTGAAATGTCTATCATGACCCATTAAGCCACAATGAAAAGAAACAAAACAGTAATTGAAGAAGTGTGCCAAGGTTACCGTGACCCAATTCTCAGCACAAAGGGTCCAACAATAACAATGAACAATACATAAAAAAAAAGCTTCTAATACAGCAGAACATGCATGATCAAAATGCAAAGAAATGTGAATGAAAATAAATATATCTCAAAACAAAAGGAAGAGCCCCTTAAGCAACTTTAAAGGACATAAAGGATTCATTCTTTCTGTTGGATATATAGTTTCAAACACAGCTCATCTGTTCCCTAGAGGAAGTAAAAAAATGCAGAAGGATCCTTTTTTGCTATTATGTGAAACAGCAGACCATTGCTATGCGTTACCACTAAAAACAAACAGTCTAGGACAGTCTGAACTAGATTTAAGACAATGTGACACAGACAGCATTCAAAATACAACGCAGGCCTGCTGGACAAATCACGGAGCAGTGGAAAAGACTGCACATCATCTCAATAAAGCAGACAATTAGTGCTGGACAGTCATTTATTATCCCAAGCCAACAAACCTTAATATTTTAATTAATAATTATTGAACAGAATAAAGACAGTAAATCACAAGGAAACAAAACCTTTTTTTTTATATATAATCAAACTAGCTGTGTAAGCTTGTGCTGTAAAAAGCCCGGGGTGCTAGAAACTATTGAAATCGTCAGAAAAGAAAAACTAAAATGTAGAAATGTCATGTAATTGAAAGGAACTACTCTGGGCGCCTCTCTGCTAGGAGGTTTCATGTTGTAGATGTGCTCGCCTCACTTCTGTATT
>JANRMT010062846.1:13508815-13519467 GCA_026402145.1 Polypterus bichir lapradei | reverse complement strand
ATCTATCTATCTATCTATCCTACCTACTACGCTAAAACTAAAATC
Organism: Polypterus bichir lapradei; assembly: GCA_026402145.1. Classification (NCBI taxonomy): domain Eukaryota; kingdom Metazoa; phylum Chordata; class Cladistia; order Polypteriformes; family Polypteridae; genus Polypterus; species Polypterus bichir. The sequence goes on along the minus strand of JANRMT010062846.1, from coordinate 13,519,422 downwards.
TATCTATCTATCTACCTATTTCTTATATAGTGCCTTTCACATCTATCTATCTATCTATCCTACCTACTATGCTAAAACTAAAATCTATCTATCTATCTATCTATCTATTTCTTATATAGTGCCTTTCACATCTATCTATCTATCTATCTATCTATCTATTATATAGTGCCTTTCACATCTATCTATCTATCTATCTGTCTATCTATCTATCTATCTATCCTACCTACTATGCTAAAACTAAAATCTATCTATCTATCTATCTATCTATCTATCTATCTATCTATCTATCTATCTATCTATCTATCTATCTCTTATATAGTGCCTTTCACATCTATCTATCTATCATATAGCGCCTTTCATATCTGTTCATCTATGTATCCACATGAAGGAGCCGTGGTGAATGGAGAGCCCCTCTGCATGCCAGTTTGTGGATTCTCGTGGACGAGTGTAGGTATGCGTGCCCGGTGATGTACTGGCTCCCTGTCCAGTATTGATTTCCACCTCCTGCTCATTTCTGCTAAGACAGCAACCACACAGCCTTGAATTGGATATGTGGGTTTAAAGGCGGATGAATGTATGGAATCATTCTATGCAAATAACAATCAGTAACAAGTGCATATAAGTGCCATTTCAGGCTTGTGCTGAGCTGCATGTGGAGGGCCATTTGTGTCATTCAATTGAGCTTGGGCCTGCAGATGCATACGTTGCTCCACAGATGAGCCTGTGGTCAGAGTAAAACACTGGTGTAGAATATTTCCGTCTTCCTCATCAAGTTCAGGTTTCCACCGAGGCCGCGATGGATGTACGTCTCTGCCTGCCTGCATGAGGTGACACACATGTACTTCCCAGCCCATTCATTCATCAATCAGCCTAACTTCATATATTTGGGGGGTGGGGGTACAAGTTTGTGAAGCGGGGATTCTACGCATTGTGCTCCCAATTTACAGTATATAACGTTTTTATTTCAGTTGCTTAGGCACTTTAGTTCCAAAGTATAACTTTTCATTTAAACATGAGTCTTAGTGTGGTGGGACAATTTGTTCATTTGTCACTTACGCCGTAACACATTTATTGTAAGCAAAGTGAAATGTTCCCTGCATCATTTTTTGGTGAAGTGTCACCTGTTCCCAGCTGAGAATATTTAACTTCTTCTCACCACGCGCAGAATCTTTGACATCCAGCACCGCTGTCCTCTGTTCCCACACAATGTGACTCTTTCACAGCACACGCTGGCTCTTTTATTAATTGATGGCCACGCGTTGTTTCTTGTTCTAAGAGTTTGTTAACACCGCCTGCATGTTTTGCTGTCTACATTTCGTTGCCACATCTTCCTGTTTGGGTTTCCCTCTTTGCACTCCCGCATCTGAAGGACGTGCTGGTTGGCTATTTGGTAAGACCCCTTTGGCCCTGCATTAGGGTCCCCTTCAGCGGACTGGTGCCACCCCTGGAGTTGGTTCCCACCAGATGGCTAGGGATGCTGGGTTAGGCTCCGCCCCCCCTTGACCCCTGAACTCCGTTAAGCAGGGTGGTCCATTAAAGTGAACTAGAGAGCAATGTTAGACATCACCAGCTCCAAAGTCAACATATAGTATCAGCAAATAAATGTTTAGTCACCGAATTTAACGGCTGAAAATCTCTGTTCTGCGTGATGATGAAAGAGTTGCTTTTTTTAATCCCTTATAATAATATTAATTGTATTGTATATTTCGGGTTTTATTCAATGTAACTTTTGGGCAAACATATATAATTTAAACTCAAGGCCAACAAGAAAGAACCAGAGCAGACGTCTCCCAATTATTGACATCCATTGACACGCGCTCCTAAGATGGACACACTCATTACGACACCTCGGGATCACAAAGAGATTGGGAAAAGTAGGCAGCTGTCCAGTCACATGACCTCCTCTCAAACTGGTGATGCCACCCCAATCCACCTCCTACTCTAACCGATCTTCCTGCAGCGGCATCAAGGACTCCAGTGCGACGTCCTCGCCTCACGCCAAGGCTGCCTCTCTGTCTTTGACCATGAAACCATCTGCCAAAGTGCTCCTGAAGGCTGACTGCAGCTATTGAAATACAATATACGGTATTCTTTGAGCAAGACCCTCGACCTGCACCTGCTCCATTAATCTGCACCCAGCCCTGCAAGCAGGACCTCCAACTTACAGGGAACACTTAAGGGGTTGGTGGCAGGACTGGCACACCAGCCACTGTAAAACAACTTCACAGTGTTTAGCATGGTACTGAGGTGTCACCCACTGTTCTCGGGTCCTAATCTGGGATCCTGAGGTGGTTCATTGTGTGGTGGGCGCGGCAACACGATGTATCAGCGCATGGCGGCAATCCCCCCATATATATATATAAATATATTGTCACACACACACGTGCACTTGGGAGGCAGCTTAAGGGTTTAAACGAGGGCAAGACACAAAGTCAGGGGTTGACGAAACGCACTAATGTCTCGTCTCGTTCTTCTACAGATCGCCAGGAAAGAAACCCACCTAAACTACGACCAGTTCCTGCATCCCCTTCCTAACCACGCCCTCCTACTGACCTCACTTCCAGCCAGCCCCCTTATGGACCCACCCCTTCCTTTGCTCCACCTATAAAAAGTCAACCTCCTCACCTTACCAGTCAGCCCCACCTTGGACTCCAACCCCAAAACTGCCAGGGGGTGCTGCAGCTGGGACTCATGAGCCCGTATGGGCAGTGTATTCGCCACACCCAGAACTCGGAGGTCAACCATCTGGAGCACTTCTGGGTGGACTATAAAAGGGGCCAGCAGCCACCACTCAAGGAGCGAGAGTCGGGAGGAGGAGGACGAAGCTTGGAGGTGGAGTGCTGGTGCCAGCGAAGAGTGTTTGTGCTTGTGTTTTTGTGTACTTGGGACTGTGTTGTGCCTGTGGGGTTCACGGAGAAGACGTGCCCGACAGGTGAAGAAAGATAAAACTGTCCTTGGTTGTATACGTGCCTCCGGTATGAGTCTGTGTCGGATCAGGCGCCTATATAGCGCCTTGTTACACTATATATATATATATAAAATCTGTCTGTCTGTATGTCTGTTGACAAGGGAACTAATTAACGGATTTAGATTGGGCTTTTTTCTATAATTTGCTTGAACATTCTGGCTGATTTTGTGACTTCTCTCATTTCACTATTTATTATAGTTCGCTTGCATTACCAATTTATGCACCAGCCTCAGGGTGTAGCCTTACCTCCGCTTAGCCAGCAAACGAGAGAACTACTTAACAGATTTAGATCGGGCTTTTTTCTAGAATTTGCTTGAACATTCTGGCTGATTTTGCAACTTCTGTCATCGCTGTAAGAATCATAGTTCACTTGCAGGTGTGATATATACACGCTAATCCGAGGCTGTGGGCTGAGGGGAGAGGGAAGTGTGACGTCAAGTGGTGGGGAGCTGGATAAGGGCCCTCCTCGCTGTCCTGTTTCACTACTACGTGGGCAGAGCCGGGGGGATGGCTAGTGTATGTGTGTATATATATAGGGGCGGCATGGTGGCGCAGTGGGCAGCGCCAGGAGACCTGGGTTCGCTTCCCAGGTTCTCCCTGCGTGGAGTTTGCATGTTCTCCCCGTGTCTGCGTGGGTTTCCTCCCACAGTCCAAAGACATGCAGGTTAGGTGCATTGGCGATTCTAAATTGTCCCTGGTGTGTGTGTGCCCTGCGGTGAGCTGGCGCCCTGCCCGGGGTTTGTTTCCTTCCTTGCGCCCTGTGTTGGCTGGGATTAGCTCCAGCAGACCCCTGTGACCCTGTAGTTAAGATATAGTGGGTTGGATAATGAATGGATGGATATATATATATATATATATATAGTCACGCACAAGCGCATCGGGAGCAGTCGAAGGACCTGACGCGCAGAGCGATGAGACCCGTCAGGGGACGAAGACAGCGTACTAACCTCTCTCTCCTTTTTTCCTCAGAAAAGACGAAGCGACGCCGCCGTAACACCGTCCGGAGTAAACGACAGTCTCCACTTCCGGGGGTTCCTTTCTTCCCTCTGGTCCCCCCAAAGATGACGTCATACTCCCATCCACCATCACGCCTACCCAGCAGCCATCACGTCTGATTTCCGGTCCACCCCTTTATAGTGTCCCTCCAAATCCGCCATTTTGGTCTTTTTGAGTTCATACAAGTATCTTGTCTGAGAAGAAGACCTGGTTTTGCTATTTTTGTTACAGTATACGGGGCATAAAAACCCCAAACCTTGACGCGAGTCTGTCTTTTATTTTACAATATATATATACACGCCAGTCAAAAGTTTTACAACATTGAGATTAAAGCATACATCAAATAAACAGCTGGAGATAAAAAAGAGATAAAAGAGACGTTTAATGTAAATGATTGACTCTTCAAATGAGCCGCCTTTTGCAGATATAACAACTGAACACTCTCTTTCTACAACGGAAATCAAACATTTTTCAGAAACTTGTTCCCAAAACTTTGGCAGAGGTTCCCACAAATGCTTTGCTCTCACCCTCCCAGCCTGCTCATCCTAAACCAGCTTGATGGGTTCAAGTCTGCTGGCCATTCCATGACGTGAAGCCTACTGTCTTGGTCTTTTCATCAAAGGTAGTTCTGCCACAGCCTGGACGTGTGCTTTGGGTCTTTATCTTCTTGTAGGATGAGTTCTGACTGACTGGTACATATATACAGATATATACTGCTCAAAAAAAATGAAAGGACCACTTTTTAATGAGAGTATAACATCAAGTCAATGAAACTTGTGGGCTGTTGATCTGGTCAGTTCAGTAGCGGAGGGGCTTGTTCGTCAGTTTCAGCTGCTTTGGTGCACTAGAGGGGCGACAATGAGACGACCCCCAAAACAGGAATGAATGGTTTAACAGGTGGGGGGAGGCCACTGACATTCTTCCCTCCTCATCTGTTTTGTCACTAGTTTTACATTTATCTACAGTCAGTGTCACTACTGGTAGCATGAGACCATACCTGGACCCTACAGAGGTGGCATAGGTAGTCCAACTTCTCCGGGATGGCACTTCAATTCGTGCCACTGCCAGAAGGTTTGCTGGTGTATCCCTGCATAGTCTCAAGGACATGGAGGCACAAGTGGATATCCTGGCATAATGGAGGAACAGGGGGAGACAACTTGCTTGAACTATTTGCTCCCCCGACATTCTAGATGGCAGCATCCATGCTTTACGGTACCCGTATGGACACTGGCAAGGCATGCTGAGGACTGCAGGCCCGTGGGGCAGCCTTGTTGCGTTCCCTGGGTGCCACCCGGGGGCGCTGCAAGAATTGAGGGAATCTCTACTTTGTAGGGCTTCTGCCTGACCCGGAACGGCTTCCTGCGGGCAACATCCTGGCACCAGCTGTACTCCCGGGTGTTATTTACAAGGGAGCCGCTCTACTTCACCCAGGTGAGTTGGGGTTGCATGGAAGAGGGCAAAGCTCGGCTGGGAGGAGTGGCGGAGGAGAGAGGAGATAAGGAAACTTGAAACTCTGACAGGAATGTCACAAGAAAACCTGTTTATTCGAACCTGGGACTTGGGCTGCTGTTACTGTGGAAGAATAATCTTAAGGTAGCATAGCCTTCATCTTAAAGAATTGGAATAAAGAGTTAACAAATGTGGAGAACCAAATAAAGGTCAAGTGAACATTAAAATGTACTGAAATATAAGATTTGGCTTAGGAAAAATACTGAGATGGTCAAGTAAATAAAGAATGGCTGATGTGATATGCGAAATGTACTGAAGGCTGACTAAGAAATCAGCAGATATACTGTAAGCATCGAGAATGGACAGTTGTTATAGGCACAGAAATGTCAAGGGTGGTGGCTCAACTCAAAGGTACAGTATAAGAAGAACCAGGATATAACAGACTTTTATTTTATGGAAGTCATTTGGGTGTAAACCAACGAACCAACCAGAGTAAATATATGCATTGATTGATACTGTATGTAAATTCAGCTGTTTATAAAACTAACCTCTATCCTTTCTTTCTCGAACCATCCTGACTATTCTGACGCTGCTGTCATAGACTGCTTTTGATGAACGCTGCCTCCAAGGCGTTTGGCGAGGAGTAATTAAAAGATACCGTGAACCGCTTTTCTGATGCCTGATAACTGATTTGTCCTGTTAGAGGAGGTTTCTTTCTTTAATAAGATGTTACATTTCTACCACATTACGCCCCCTACAGGTCACAATATATGTGCGTGTGTGTGTGTGAACTGTATGTTTCTATCTATATGTATGTATGTGTATATGGTATGCAGAATTTAGACTGTATGGACGCACACATTCATCATGTACAGTATACCGTAGGTACGGCAGACCCTGATCAGACGTTAGTCAGGGGTGTCAAACTCCAGTCCTGGAGGGCCGCAGTGGCTGCAGGTTTTCTTTCTAACCATCTTCTATCTATCTATCTATCTATCTATCTATCTATCTATCTACATTAGTGACCAGTTTTTGCTGCTAATTAATTTCTTTTGCCTTATTTTTAATTAACCTGACTCAGGCTCTTTAGTTGTTTCGCTTTCCTTAATTAGCAGCCAAACAATAATGAGACACAAAGCAAGCCGCCACACGACCAGCTCACCTGTGCCCATCACACAATATCTGAAAATAAAGAAAGGTGAGGGTCTCGGTAAGGTTGATCTTTCAGGTCCCCAAAATATTTTGATGGTGCTCTTAGAATTTCAACAGTTTTGGAAATGTGTGCTGTGGCAGAATGAGAGCAGCAACAAGCCATGGAATTAAATAACGGATGCAATTAACAGCAAGAATCAGCTTCTGATTAAGAGATCAGTTGGAGTGAAATTGGTTACGTATGAAATCCTAATTTAGCTGCTCATCTGTCGGCTCGTTTCACGTCTCATTTCTGTTTGGCTGTCATTTAATGAAGAAAAAGAATAAATTCAGAGGACTGAATCCTTAAAAACAAGGCTATTAAAATGAAGGGAAAAGGAGTTAATTAGCAGTGAAAACTCATCACTAATTAAGGAAAGGGATGAGAATGAAAACCTGCAGCCACTGTGGTCCTCCAGGACCGGAGTTCGACACCCATACGTTAGATGAACAGCACACTTGGCACTGCTGCCTCCCAGATCCTGCATGTGGAGTCTGTATGCTAACATTATTCAAAGTTGTTGTCTGTTTTTACATGCATTTTTATTACTCTTTAATTTAATATTGTTTTTTGTATCAGTATACTGCTGCTGGATTATGTGAATTTCCCCTTGGGATTAATAAAGTATCTATCTATCTATCTATCTATCTATCTATCTATCTATCTAGTATTAAATGCCTTTCCTATCTATCTATCTATCTATCTATCTATCTATCTATCTATCTATCTAGTATATAGTGCCTTTCCTATCTATCTATCTATCTATCTATCTAGTATATAGTGCCTTTCACATCTATCTATCTATCTATCTATCTATCTATCTATCTATCTATCTAGTATTAAATGCCTTTCCTATCTATCTATCTATCTATCTATCTATCTATCTATCTATCTATCTATCTAGTATTAAATGCCTTTCCTATCTATCTATCTATCTATCTATCTATCTATCTATCTATCTATCTATCTATCTATCTATCTATCTACAGTGCCCACCAATGCCCGCTGGAGTTTCCCTTCCACATCACAGAGACATGCAGGTTGGATTGATGGCCAATTCCACGCGTGGCTGTGTGCGACAGACTGTTTCCTGCCAGACCCCTGTGACCCCCGGGCCTGTATAATGAGATATCAATAGAACAGAACAGAATATCCACTGGGGTCAAATCCCAGCCGGTGACCATCTTTCTGAACTTTGCACATTCTCTCAGCATCTCGGATGTATTCCTAGTGTGCAGATTAGAGTGAAGTTCATCCATCCATCCATTATCCAACCCGCTATATCCTAACTACAGGGTCACGGGGGTCTGCTGGAGCCAATCCCAGCCAACACAGGGTGCAAGGCAGGAAACAAACCCCGGGCAGGGGTTGGCATTGGCGACCCTTGCGTTGAACTAAGCCATCTCAGTTAACACATCCTTCCACTTTCTAAGTCCGCTTCCAGTGTAGACTTGCAGAATGCCGCAGTTACATCCTGGACAGGGACGGATTTGAAGAATGTCAATTGTGATTCAGCAACAAACCCAACCTGAACACTTTTAGGACAGAAGAGAAAGGAAAGAAAAGAGAGAGAACCACGAAGTAAAGAAAGTGAACGCCAGTGCTGCCTGTCAATGAACGGCACACATGATTGTAAAGGTATAATAACTCAGACACGCAAATATTCAATCATCACTTCAAATTTATAAATTATACACAATAAACAAATGTAAACTTGGCATTGCATTGCTGTGTGTATAACATGTTGATGAAGGCTGCCAACTTATATAATGTGAGGGTCTTTTTCGGATTTAGAAGCAAATCCCGGGCTGGAATGAGCCAGACATCAGGCGGGACGGTCACAGAGCGATGGAAAAAATGTAAAATGATATAAATACAGACTGAGAGTTTGGGTGGTGAGCCTCGTTAACGAGAGTGGCATCCGCCACCCTGGAGATCCCACCATACCTCTTATCAGATTTACGGAAACAGGGCTCTTTCAAATAATAGCCTCAGGTTTTTTTTGTATTTTTTTATTTTTATTTCTGTGTGCAGCCATTGTATATGGTGTGGTTCGGGGGGTCAGTGGATATGGGTGGTCTGCATTCCTTCCCTTTCTCTGTGTGTGTCCTGCTAGCCAGCAGCCATACCACCTGCACTTCAGCAGAGGTCATCCACCTGCAGCTGGGCAGCTTTGGGCCCCCCGCCATCTAGGAGAAGCTGCTGAAGGAGGCGCTGGTGAGGTGCTTACCCTGGGGTCTGTGCGTACAGTAGGTCCCAATGCCCCCAAGTGCGGTGACGAGGACACTGTGCTGTAAATGTCTGTGCCATTTAAAACTGTGGTCAGGACATCTTTTGAAAAGAGTAGGGTGCTAAACGGTCCACCGCAGCCCCCCAGTCACCCACTGTCTCTAATGGTCTTTTTCTCTCTCACCTCTGGTGCACAAATGGCTGCCGTCACAGGCGGTGGTGGTGCTTGAAGTGGTTCTTGCTTTATTTGTATATTTGATTGATTCATGAATTGCATTGTTTAGCCTTTTATATACAAAAATGTCGACTTACACCTGCTGCTTTGAAAGCGGGGTCTGTATGGAGTTTGCACCTTCTCACACATCTCAAAGGCTCTGCTTATTATCGAAGATGACTGGCAACACTTATGACACAATCGGTGACATTTCTTTCAGCCTTCCAGTTGGAGCTCAGGCAGGTCAGGTGACTCACTCAGGGTCACATGGTGTCAGCAGTGGGATCTGGGACCTCAGGGCTTGAAGTCCAGAACCTTAACCACTACACCACGCCGCCTGCCTTGTGTGTGGGGCTGATGGACCCACAGTTACCGAGGGTCGGTTCCTACCTTGATTCCATTGGTTCCCCAAGACGAGCAAACTAATGAAAATAAATATTTAGAAAATGGCAAGCATGTTCCTTGATAGACTAGTGTTGGAGTGCATTTATGAAGATGGCCAAGGGCACTCCTAAAGATAAAAAGGTGTCAAAGTGATGGCCGATGCCATTGGTGAACCGTTTTTGGTTCCAAAAAGAACCATCCGCATGGAAGTTCCAAAAAGAAACATTTGTTTTTATTTCACTTGGCCACAAGAACATGGTGACACAGATTTGTGAAATCCCAGTGGGGATTTCAGGACTCTTTGACACATATAATCAAAGCAGCTATTTTGGGGTCAGGCTTGCCGGATCTCTTGAGGGTGGCCTGCTATAAATAAGAGATTTCTGATTTGATCACATCTTAGGAACCTTTTCAACGCCCCATTTTCAGAGTCAAAGAGCTCATCCCAGTACGCTTTGTCAAGCGAAGATTCAACAGGAAACCACACAACCCAGTCAAGCGCCATTACAGAACCAGCTTGTTTTATAGCGTATAGGCCCCTGCCCGCCTGCTACCCCCTTTACACGTTTCAGCGACCCCGATAATAGAGGAACGGGTTCAGGAAACGGCTGAATGAACGGACGTTGTAAGCACACAGATGTAAACGTCCACGTTGATAACGAACGGCGCGTTGGCTGGCATTCAGAAGTTGCCTTTTTACTGTAATAGGAAGAGGAATTGCTCGGGACCGACTGGTCGGGGGGCGGGGGGCGGAGTGCTGAAGCACATCCGTGGCGTTTACTTGAAACTGATTGCGGAGGAGAAAACGAGAGTTGCAGTTACAGCTCAGTCCTCAATTTCAAAATCGAGTCGGGAATGCGTGACTGCGCCAGAAAAATAAAAAATAAACAATTCCGACGATGCGTCAGTCCGTGAGTGCTTAGAGGGTCTGCCCGGCGCCCGGAGCCCCCCTGTGTTCCCATCGCCGTTTCAGTTCGAGCTTCCCGGTCCGATCAGCAGTTGAAAGCAGATGGCGTGCCAGTGCCACACGTGCCAGTCGACTGCCAGGCTGCTCGTGACACATTGGTGGTGGTGGGGGGGGCATTATATATATAGCGCTCTCACCTCCCTTTCTCCTTAAACTAACGGACTAACATACTGAAAGTGTGTGTGTGTGTGTGTGTGGGGGGGGGGGG
>JANRMT010062846.1:13464773-13487629 GCA_026402145.1 Polypterus bichir lapradei | reverse complement strand
GGAGTGTACAAGTAAGTGTGTAAAAGACGATTATAAAATGTGTGTGTGTGAGATTAAGCGTGTTAAACACCTTTACAAAATGTGTGTGTGTGCAAAACTATGTAGGAGTGTACAAGTAAGTGTGTAAAAGACGATTATGAAATGTGTGTGTGTGTGCAAAACTATGTAGGAGTGTACAAGTAAGTGTGTAAAAGACGATTAAAAAATGTGTGTGTATGAGATTAAGTGTGTTAAACACCTTTACAAAATGTGTGTGTGTCTGTGCAAAACTATGTGTGAGTGTACAAGTAAGTGTGTAAAAGTCGATTACAAAATGTGTGTGTGATGAAGGGTGTAAAACACAATTAAGAAATGAGTGAGAGTGTGTGTGTGTGAGAAAGAGTAAGTGTGTTAAGCACTTTTACAAAATGTGTGTGTTTGAGGAAATATGATCGCCATCTGTGAGAGAGCATTAAAAAGAGCACTAAAAGACCGTGTGAACGCGCATGCGCAGCATTATTACACTGCGTGTGTGTTTGTGAAAGAGCATTATAGTAAACACTATGTGTGAGTGTAAATTATAACTCCGTGTGTGTGAGAAAATGATCCTAATCTGGGTGTGTATAGTAAAATTGACCAGTCCTCTGTGTGTGTGTGTGTGTTACCATGAACACTGTGTGTGAGTGTGTAAAAGGGCGATATAAACTCGTGTGTGTGTGTGTGTGTGCGGTATCATCATTAAGCGTGTGAAAGACTATTATTAACACTGCATGCAAGTGTTTGTGAGAGAGTGTATTAAAATGCACTATACACTGTGGTTGTGCAAACATCATTAAAAAAAGAGTGTGCGTGTGTAAAAATGGCCATAATCTGCGTGAGTTCGTCACAAACGGTGTGCGTTATTTCTGGATTGCTTTGTATCTAACCGGTTTGCCTTTAGTCGTGTGTGTGTGTGTATGTGTGTAAAAGAGAGTCATCATCAGCTCTAAGGGGGTGTGACGCAGCATTGTCATTAGCTGTGTGTGTAAAAGAGCCATCAGCGCATAGTGTCATTGTCATCCTGTGTGTTTGTTTTTGTGTAAAACTACCATCAGTGTGTAATGGTCTCTTGAGATAAACTGCGTGTGTGACAGAACGTGCACCGTGTGTGCGAGTGTGTAAATGACTATCATGCTAAACGTGTAAAAGGACATTATCACCAACTCTGAGTGTGTGTGTGTGTGTGTCTCAAAGAGCCACAATTTGTGTGTGCACGCGGATATTTGGGTGTGCCGGCAGGTATGAATACTTTGCATTTTGCACGTGCGTGTGTAAAAGACAATTATAAACCCCGCATGTGAGTGTGTAAAAAGTGCTATAAATCGTTTATGTGTGTAAAAACATCAGAATGTCTGCGTGAACGTGAAAAAGACACTATAAACTGTGCTGGTGTGCACAATACCATCATAAAGTGTGTGTATGTTTTTCATTTGCACGTGAAGAGTTGCCGTATTTGCGTTATGGTGCCCCCATTCCTGTTGCCGCTGTTCACACTCACCGTTGGCGCGTACCTTTCTGATGTTGATCGCTCGGCATTCTGTGCGCGCGCACGCGCGCGCGTCTGTGATCGGAGAGCGCGTCCCGCGGCGCCGCTGGCTGTCAGGGAGGAGGTGCGGTCCGATTTGTTATCAGTGCCTCCGAGTTCTGGAAAACAAAATGAGGTTATTACGAACACAAGTCGTGTTCTCACCCAGGCGGCGGCTGCTGCTGCTGCTGCTGCTGCACAGGAAACCAGAGGTCGGTGAAATGCAGCAGAGTGAGGCTCAGATAAGATGAGAGCGGGAGCGCCCTGCACACCTCAGCCGGGTTCAAGCCGCAATGTGAAGAAGCACAGCGGCTCTTGGGGGTGACATGGCACTGAGCATGTGCAAATCAGTGCGCGCTCAGAGGGGTCCGTCATCATGCAATGGCACTGGGCAGGCTGGTCGTCACTGGGTCGTAAATTAGACACTTCCTTGTCATTTTTTACTTTATATAGCACCTTTCATGGACTACATCAGCGTATTTGCGACCCGAGTTTTCATAACAGTTTTAATCGCACCCCCCTAACGTTTTTTTAAAAGGAGCCTAATAATAACAATTTGTTATTTTTAAATTAATGATATATCAAAGACGCATATTTTATTATACCTACTTAACTTTTATCGACATTTATCTAACTCTATATTTATTTTTCTAGTATCAGAATGTAGTTTAAGTTAATTCGTTTTGGTTTCATTAGATGTATTTTTCATATTTTTGATTCTTGTTTTCTTTTTTTCACATCTTCACGTCCCACTTTTTGTTACTTCACGCCCCCGTAGGGGGGCCCGCCCAACAGTTAGAGAACCACTGGACTACATGCTCATTGGTTGAGCTTGCAAAGCAACTCTTTCGCCTGAAAACTTAAAAGCAAGTAAACATCACATAACCTCTAAAGTGGTGACCAAGAAGTGCCACAAAATTCAAAGTGTCAAAATTTGTCACACATGGGAAGGATGAACAAAAGGAGGGCACACTGTGTTCGATACAGCAGCGTAGAAAACAAACCACAGCAATGGTGATGATGAAATGTTTTATTTATATAACGCCTTTCCCTTGCCCTCCCATACCACCTGTACACCATGCCTGGAGGTCCGAAACACCCACCTAACTTGCCCTCCTACCACATCCATTGACCCCATCTCATCTTCTGACTCCCACCTTGGTGGGTCACTGGCACTGCCCCTTAAACCTCAATCTTTGTGGTTCAGGAACACCCTGTGAAATTTCTGCGGTCATCCCATCAACACCCCCACTCTAGATATTCCTGACCCCTAAGCCCCTATTATTAAAGAAAATCCCAGACCCACCCCCCCTTTGGCATTTCTCTGCCCACCTGCCCTCTATGACTGTACTCCAGGTGCCCCCTTGAGTCAATGCGCATTGCTATGGTGGTGCTATCCTGGCATACCCACAACCTCAATGCCCTTGGGGTATCTTCATCTATGCCAGCCCAACTCCTGGTGGCTCCCATTCACCAACCCTGGCACTTGGAAGATCTCGGTTATCAGCACAGATTCTTTTTTTTTTGTTGTTGTTAAATAGAGACCCTTTATGGCAATTTGTGCCCCCTGCATATTCTAGCCGTGGTAGCCCCCTTGCCAGTTGGACATTCTTTCACCCTACTGGTATGCTGTGGTCCTTTCTAATCCAAACAAGAGCAGATACGCCCATTCCAGTTGTCACTTGTCACTGATTTATAGGCCTAGTAGTTAGCGCCCACGGCCAACTGCCTTCAGAGCGTGGATTGGTGCCACCTGCTCTATGAGGAAGCAAAAGGTGAGCTGGCATTCCTGGAAAAGAAACGCATTTCGGGTCAATGCAGAAGTTAAACATGAGGCAAGAAGCTGATATGAAAGTGGCATGGGACCATCGAGGACCATGGAAACACAAAAAAAAAAGAGCGTCACATTTTAACATGGCGTGACCCACCCCACCCATTCATCCAAACCTGCTTTATCCAGTTCTAGAGTTAAGGGTAGGGAGGAAGAAACCCAGGATGGGACCCCTGGGCGGGCACACACACACACCCACCCATCCGCATCAACTCCTTTAACATGAACTATTCTGAAATGTGGGACAACAGCAGAGTTAATAGAGCACAGCACAAAAGCACAGGGAGAACCTGCAAGGGACACAAGGAAAAGGAACCGGCAGGGAAGTGAGCCCACCTTGCAGGGGTATGAGGCAGACCCCCCATGTCGCAGGTCAGGAGGTCTTGGTTTTATATCGTGCCCTTGCACACAAAATGCCAAATCAGCCTGAGAACTGAACCCCTTCTTGGGGCTGTGAGGTAGACCCCATTCGACAGTTCAGGCAGTTTTATATAGCGCCATTCCACCGAATGCAAGCAGGCTGGGCAATGAGCAGTTGTTGGGGCTGTCAGGCGGACCCCCACACTACAGGTCTGACAGCCTTTATCTTATTTAGGGTCCTTCCACACAGACCAGGAACTGAGAAGTTTTTGGGGCTAACAGGGGGATTTCATGCCACAGGTCAGTCGGCCTTTAGTTTAGAATGAGCAGTCCTTGGGGCTGTCCGGCGGACCACAGGTCAGCCAGTCGTTTTTATTTTATATAGCGCCCTTCCAAACAGAAAGTGAGCATTGGGCGGAGAGGCAGACCCCATGTCACAGGTCAGGCAGTTTTTATTTTATATAGCGCCCTTTCACACAGAATACAAGCAGGCCGGTAACTGAGTGGTTCTCAAGGCTACCAGACTGACCCCTTTAATTCTATATAGCGCCCCTCCACACAGAAAGTGAGCTGAACGGTCCTTGGGACTATGAGGCAGGTCCGGTGCCACTGTTGACATTTTTATAGCGCCTTTCGACACAGAATGCAAGAAGGCCAGACGCTGAGGGCTAGGGGGCAGGTCCCATGGCACAGATGGGTAGGTCTTTATCGTATGTAGCGCCTTTCCACACGGAAACTGAGCAGGCAAGCAGTGATGGCGCATCTTCATCCACAACGCAGTGGTAGCGCTGATGCTTTGCAGTAAGGGGATTGTAGATTTTCTTCCTGGGTTCTCCCTGTCTGGAGATCGCTTTGAGTGCTGAGAAAAGCGCTATATAAATATAAAGAGTTATTTATTACATCCTTATACTGTCTTATATAGCGCCTTTCATCCAGCACACCACCCCAAGGCACTTCTCTCAAATTTTCATCTCTCAGTACTTCTTAAGTGAATTTTAATTTCGTAAACACGTCAAAAAGAGTACAAAGCTGAAGTGTCTGCGTGGCGCAGCAGGGGCTTTGAGCGTCTTACTATAAAACCAAGCGGCAGGCGTCAGATTTACGAGTCCCGATGAAGAGCTAAAGGCTGTTGTTCCTTTCATTATAAACAGGATGTCGATTTGATTAACAAATCTCGCTTCTTTTACCGAACTCCTGCGTCCCTTTACTGGAACAGGAATGGTGAGATGGCGCCCTTTCACCCATGAGGATTCAAAAGTGCCAGGAAACCGAGTGACACTCACTACAACAACAGGGGGCACGGAGGGCAAGAGGAAGAAGAGTGCAGGAGTTCCTCTTTAGGGGTAAAAGTTTGGTGGACTGTGGATGAAGCAAAATGGTCATGTGAAAAAGTAAGCACCCCCCCCCCCCCCACTTCCCCCAATTGTGGAAATTGACTTACAGGTAAAAAAGCTGACCTTCATGCGCACAGATGAAGGTGACCTCCCTGAATGAAACACAAGGAAGGTGTGCATATTCAATAAAATATCAACAGAAGAAATGGTGGGAAAGTAAACCCACCCTTAGCCTCACAAACTGGCATTGCCCCCTTTAGCAGAAACGACTTTGATTCAGTCGTCCCACGCCGAAGATTAATTCTGAAGCTGTAGACATCTGAGGTAACCTGCAAAGCTGGGCCTCAAGTTGGGAGACAAAGAGTCCAAACACAAGGAGAATGAGGGTCACCAGTGGAGTCCATCAGGGGTCTGCTGCCCTGCGACCGTTACGTTTTCTGATTTATAGTAATGACGTTGATTCTGGTGCAGCTCGTAAATTTGGGCAATTTGTAGGGTTGATACTAAAATTGGAGGAACTGCAGACACTGAGGAGACAGCAAACACAACTCATGAAGACCTGATCAGGCCGCAGAAATGGGAGAACAAAAGGAACGTCAAATAGAAATACAAGATGGGAGACACTCACCTGCTGGAGGGGACTTCGGAAAAGGATTTAGGGGTTTAAGAGGACACAAAATCTCATCATCTGAGCAATGTGTAGAAGAGATTAAAAAGGCAAATGTATTGTAAACACTGTTGAGTACAAATCGAGGAACGAGTATATAACACACTAGTGAGAGCTGATCTGGAGTGCTGTGTGCAGGTCTGCTCACCATGAACAAGAAAGACATAGCAGCTCCTGAAGTTGTACAGAGGAGAGTGACCCAGTGCATCATGGGAGTTAAGGACATGTCCTACCTACTGTGACCGACTTGGAGAATTAAGCAGAGGAGATTCCATATGGCAACCTCACCCAGATCTTCAAAGTCCTCAAAAGCCGTTGAAAAAGCAGGTCCAGCAGAATTGTTTCAATGGTGAATCACGTAGTCAAAGACGCCGGTGGAAATGAAAGGACAGAGCTTGGGATCCCCCTGGCAGACATACGGTCCAGTCCTGCCCTCCGGAAATGGCTCTCTATCTGCCACAGCCTGGTGTTATGTGGGCATCCCCTTGGCCTGGTCCAACAATGAGGATCCTGTGAACCAGACCACCCTCGAGTAATCGTGCCACATGACCATAGTGACACTCCCTCACAATGCAGGTCATGTGCTTCATTCGGGACTCCATAAGCAACACAAAGCCAAGCCAGGGGTACCTGAGGATTCTCCGTAGAGACACAGAAGTCCAGTCTTCGTCTCAGGTCACTGGATAGTGAAATGGTGAACAACAACAACATTTATTTATATAGCACATTTTCATACAAATAATGTAGCTCAAAGTGCTTAATGCTTAGTGAATCACGTAAGTCGAGGACGCCGGTGGAAACGAAGGGGCCATGCATTAAGGACGGAGACCAAGAAGCACTTCTCGACACCAAGAGACGTGGGAATCTGCAAGAAACTACCGTTTGTCTGTTAGTCGTCTGGCGAATTCTGTGTTTCTGGTTCGGACCCTTGGTCACCAGCCGTTGAGGTTGCAGTCACCCGAGGGGATCATTAAAGACTTAGAGACAAAAGACAAAGCTTACCCACCAGCCCCTTTGTGCTCATCCTTTAGAGACTTTGCTTTGATCTGGAGATGTTTGTCCTGACGTTTACTATCTGCTCGTGACTCTTCTCTCGGATTCAAGACGTTTCCTTGGTTGCCCTTTAGCTTTTTTCCTGCCTTTTTATTTGTGTACATTTCACCTCATTTACGCCTCTTTTAATGAATTCTTTTTTTTTGGAGGGTTGATCTCTGCGCTGAGGGGACGGCTCTTTTCTAATTATTTGTTGTAATCCCATTTTGTTGGATCAAGATCATCTGTTACGGATTGCTTTTCTGTAATTCAGTCGTCAGCATTGCTTTAATAAATTGCTTACACGAATTCTTTGCAGTTGTTGCGAACCTTCCTTTGTGGTTTTGGCTCTCCCAGTGGGGAAATCGCAACAGGCATCTGTTTTGAGAGTTTGGCAAGAAACCCGTGCAGCTTCAGTACATTTAGTTACAAGGTGCGCCATTAGAGCTCGGCCTCTTTGGCTTTGTGTGCCACACACTGAGGTGGAAACAGAGAGGGGCTCAGGATGGCAAATGAGCTCAGAAAAGTCCGAAGACAGGGGAAAAAAAAACAAAAATACACAGAACACAAATCCAAACCGTTATTACAAAAGGCCTACGTTTACCTCAAACGTAGAGCACCTGGAAGTGAAGTATTCATCAAGAACATTCTCACGTTTTATTGTTGTACACCACGGATTTGTTTTTTTTTTTTTGACACTAAGCAACAGAAAAAGACAAAAGTGGAAACAGATCTCTGCAAAATGTTCTAAATGAATGGTAAATATAATAAGTATTCAGCCCTTCAAGTCGGTATTTCTTACTGTTTCAGTATTTAGTATTCACACTCCGGTCATGGAGGGGCTAAATCATGGGACGTCTACCAGGATACGCTGTGATTCCAGTCCTTGTGTTGCGACCTTTTTGTTGAGTCGCTTATCCTCTTTAAGCCTTCGTTATGTTCCATCGGCTTTGTGGGCGGTCCCTTAAGAGGCGGGGTCACCTGCCAATCACAGCCAGGAACTGCCCACTGCCCTGTATAAGCAGAGTGCCTCGCACACTTCCTGGGTGCTCATTTCGAGGGGGCGGTTCTTGTGTCTTGTTCACAGTTCTAATGTGTTTGTGATTGGTGGCCTTGTGACATTTTGCATTTTTGTATTTTCGTCTCTTCTTGTGATTTTGTTTCTGGGATTATTTTCTGCTTTTGGATTTGCCTCTAATGGGCATTGAATGTCTTTTGTGCTCTTCAGAGGTTCTCAATGTTAATGGAGGACTATTTTTTCTTGTGAAGAGTAAATATCCCACTTAACTTCAGCTTCAGTCAGCGTTTTGTCCCCTGGCCTGGGGTTCAAAGTCGTGTCGTGGGTCTACTTTGTCTGACTTTATTTCAGTTATTTGTATTCATGTTTGTTTTAAGTATTATCTACGCTTTTCTGTTTGGATGTTAGGAAAGGGGAAGGGCCTTAGTTATATCCCTTGTGCTTTGTGGGTGGTACCCCAAGGGGCGGGGCCACCTGCCCATCACCGCCCTCCCAATTTAAGGGATGGCCTCCCATAGTTCCTGGCAGTTCATTGAATGCACTGAGAGTGCAGAGTGGCTTTGTTGATGAGTTTTGTGCTACTGCTTTGCTTTGAGTTGTCTGGAGTTTCCACCCTTGGATTCTGACTGTGCTTTTTGGATCGTTTTGAGCCTCTGCTCTGTTCTGGACCACGATTTTTGGATTCCGGGTTGGGAATTGTTTTACTTTGTGTATCACCTTGCCATTTCAGGCATCTCTGTGCGCTCTTTGGAGCTTTGGGGCTTGCGCCGCCTTTTGTGAAAATAAGCCTTTTATTTTATAAAGATTTGGTCTTGGACCTTTTGGTTATTTTGATGGTGTTTCCCCCCTCTAATGGGCAAGCTTGGAATTGTTTTTGGTACCTGAGCTTTCAGGACTCCCATTTCACAGTTGCTGTGTCTCCATCAGTGCAATAAAAGGAGCATCACAAACATTTTTAGTAATGAAATGCATTTGTCATTCCAACAGATGGCTCATTACAAGCATTAACACTGCTTTTATGAATCCCATACTAAATGACATATAAGAGAGACAAAAGCATTGCATGGTTAACGATGAGGTCTACGTTGATTATTTAAATTCCTAGCCATCTTAGACACCAAGCACAGCTAGTATTTACATACCGTATATCTTCTTGTAGTGGCTTCTTATTGACGCCCGTTTCCAATAAACGCCGATGTCGCGACAAATAGACGCCGGTCTCTAATAGTAGCCGGTCTCCTTTAAGCGCCGGTCTGTAGTAAATGCCGATCTCCAATGACCCACCGCCTTTTTCGTACGCTAATCCTCTTTTCGTACCACCTGGGCTACCGCCCTCCTGCAGTGAATCATACGGTAAGTACCTTTTCGTGTCAAAAATGTTTTGTCGTCGGATGCTATCGGGGAAGCAAGAAAGTCAAAAAGAAATTTCTTTGTGTACATTTTGCCCTTTCGTCTCCCACAGGGAGGACAGAGGTGGCGGGAAGAACATGAAAATGCCATCTTCGTTAATCCTGATAAAACTGATTACTGCGCGACAACAAGCAATGGGAGTGCCTGTACTGCCATCACAAGAAGAGAAAGATGAAGAACTCGCAAATAACAAAGCAATCATTACCTATTCGGACGACGAGTAGATGGTAAGTACTGTACTTTATTGTATCTTATCCTGTCTCATGTCGTAATGTATACGTATATGCGTGAGTTTGGAGCTTATTGCATTTCCTTATGTTCCGCAGCGGACTTGTCGGGCTGATAAGCGCTTTTGTACGAAATTCGGACTGGTGCAGGCCAGTGCTGGTGGCATCATTGGCAAGAAAGTTGACGTCTACCGTACCTGTTTTTCATGCTTACGGTAGTACCGTACTGTATATTGCTTTAATAAGACCGTACTGCTGTACTGATAATTTCATTAAATCCTGAAATGTCCATCTGGTGTTGTTGCCTACATTTTGTGACCGTAAATACGGCACCATACCGTATTTTACTGCCAAATGAATCCCGTTTACCCATCACCATTCCGTTTGCGAGGCAACTAATAGCCGGTTTCCAACAACCGCCGGTCTCTTTTAAACGCCGGGCCGTCCGAATAATTTTTTGAATAAACGCCGGGGCTACTATTGGAAGATATATGGTATAAAAATTCTTTGTTTGCCCTTGTTACTAGGCGGTGTCACACACGTGCACATAGGAGGCAGCCAGTGGGCTTAACTGGGGGTAAAACACTGGGTCAGGGGTTGACAAAGTGCACTAATGTCTGCAGATCACCAGAAGGAAAGACCACCGAAGCTCCTTCCAGGCTCCACTTCCGTGTCCAGACCACACCCTCCAACTGACCTCACTTCCACCTGTTGGCCCCTCCTCTTCCTCCCCACCACCTATAAAACCTGACACTTGCCTGTCCCAGTCCTTTATGATTACTCAGTAGGGCTTGCAATATACAGGGTGGGACCCCAAACCCCTCTCTGTCTTTGTGATTCATTTTTTATCACAGGTGTCATGGTTTCCACCCTGTAGCGGGTATTGTTGGAACTCTTTGTTGCTTGGGAGACCCCAGTTGTAACAGTTGGACTTGAAGCAGAAACCTTGACCCCCCTTTAAGAAGGGTCTGGATGAGACGTTGGGACTGCTGAGCTGTTAGCCAAACATTATGGGTGGGCCTGATGCACTGAATGGTCTCCTCTCGCTTGTCGGATTTCTTAAGTTCTGACGATCAGCAATAAAAGTCTCTTTAATGGCAAAGAGAACACAGACCCCTGCCAAGTGGTCTAAATGAATTACACTGTCACACACGTGCGAGTAGGAGGCAGCTAAAGGGCCTGAGTAGGAATAATTGCACGGCAGACCGGGGGCGGCAGGGTGCACTGACGGTCTCTCTCAGTTCCTTACAGAACTTTCTTGGGAAATCCGGCGCCTCTGATGACATCGCTTTCCACTTCCGGAGTCTCTGATGACATCAGTTCTGTTTCTGGTGCCGAGGACAACGTCACTTCTGGTTCTGGTGCTGATGATGATGTCACTTCAGGTTCTGATGCCTCCGATGACATCACTTCTGGTTCCAATGATGTCACTTCAGTTTCTGGTGCTGAAGATGACATCACTTCTAGTTCTGGTGCCAATGACGTCACTTCCTGTACTGCCTAATAAAGATGCCATCTTTGCTACCATACTGTCAGTTCTGTTTTGGACTCGGATCTGTGAACATCTCTGTTCTAATTTAAACCTGTTTTGCAGCCTTGGAACAACATACAGGTGGCTGCCCCAAACCTTCATGATGTCTTTGACTCATTCTTGTGAGATATAATATAAAACAGAAACTAACTGATCACGTAAGCATTTAATGGGACACCCATAAATCATCAGAGGTGCACCCCGTAGGTTTTAGAAGTCAGGGGTCTCACTCGACAGCAGTCTACATGTACTGTATGTGGAAAGACCAGCCTGTGGAGAGTCACAGTATGGTGGGCTAACCTACAGAATGAAAACCAAAGAAATACACTCAGCATCTCAGGTGACAGAGACAAGAGCATCTGAACATCCAGTTAAATCAGTTGTGAAGAAACAGAGAGAGCCTGGCAGGGAGGTAAATCCGCTAGAGCAGGCCGTCCACAGAAAGGCGAGTGATTGTGCAGAGGAGAAGACCCCACAGCAGAAGACCTCCGAGAACTCTGAAGGAGACTGTGCAGACCAGAACTTCCGCTTGGATCAGCAGATCCCACGATGGTGTCTATTCTTGGACCAACGTGGTACGCAGAAGACCTGACTTCTTTTGTTGTTCTCGTCTGCCTTTGGCCTAGCCGGCCAATCATTGAACGGGATTCGCTGGGAGGGCCCCCAAAACTTCATATTGTTTCTGTATCATCTTTAACAGCTATTAGGGCGCTCAGTCAGGCCACGGGATGGGTGGTATATTGGCGTTTGATTGGCACACATCGCCATCACAAGACTGGATGGATGCAGGGCATGCCCTTTGCATTTGCTTTGGTTACAAGGTGGCATTCAGACAGCCTGCTCAGGCAACATATCAGGCACATCACTCTTGCTGGCATTAGCCATACAGTATATTGGTGGCTGCATGGATTACAATGATGTGGCAAGAGTACATGGCAGAAGGCACATGAGAGTGCCAGGTTGGCATTTCACATCGCTAATATACTGACAAAGGCCCAGGGTGCCTCACTCTCAGGGGCACAGCTCTCATGCTTGAGTTCGTGCCTGAGGGGGTCTGGAGAGAGACAGGTGAGTTGCCGTTGCTTATTACATTTCTGTTTTTCTTTTATTGGCGTCGCTTTCTTAACTCAGCTGTATGCCTCATGACACATGCAAAGAGGTGAAAGATACTATAGAAAAAGAAAAATGACCTGTTCACACTCGACTTAAAATACGGCTGGCCTCACTCTTGTGACACATCAGATTAGAGTGCCAAGTCAGAACACTTGAGTTATCTTTGACATATTTTTGGCTCTTTGATGCTGGGAAACTGCAGTCAGATCTTTGTGGCAAGCGCAGCTCTTCATTCACGTTGCTGCTGCGTTGGCACCTTTTTTTTTTTTTTTGCTCTTTTAATATAATTTAATATCTTGTGCTTATCTAAGCAAAAATCAAAAAAGCAAATGTGCCTTCTTGCCAAATGCTTCACTAAGACATCAGGTAGCAGGGGGTCTGAGGGGAGCAGACATGAAATAGCATGATTGATGTTCCTGGTTAATTATGAACTTGCCGGAAAGACCCCCTCAGTCAGTGGTCAATGTCCACAGTTTTAAAGCTCACATTTTTGCATTTATGGGATGGAGGGGTTTATTTTCAATGGTTCTCACCAAGACAGTTGGGCAAATCAGGTCAGGTCAGGTCAGGTGGGGGGCTGACATGCACTGGTATAACATGTTGCTGCACCCACCATGCGATAAAACAGCACCTGGTTCTTGGTTGGAAACCCCCCCCCAGGCAGACATGCGATGCAGTCCCACCCTCCGGAAATGACCACCTATCTGCCGCAGCCAGGTGTTATATGGGTATCCCCTTGGCCTGGTCCATCAATGAGGGTCCTGAGAGCTGGACCATCCTTGGGGAATTGTGCCACCTGGCCATAGTGATGCTTCCCCACAATGCAGTTCATGTGTCGTAAGCAACACAAAGTCAAACCAGTGGGACGCAAGGATTCTCTGAAGAGACACAGGGGTTCAGTCTTCGTCTCAGGTCACTGGATAGCGTCCATGTCTCACAACCATATCGTAGAACAAGAAGCACCAGGACTCTTAAAGACTTGGACCTTCGTTCTTTTGCAGAGACATTAGGACCCCCATGCTCTACCAATCCATCTACTGACTTCATAGTAAGAGTCACCAGAGACATGGATGTCACTGCCGAGGTAAGTAAACCTCTCGACAAGGTTGACACTCTCTCTGCAGACAGACACACTGCTGATGGCCGTGCCCAAGAGGTCATTAAAGGCCTTCATCTTGGTTTCTATCAGGACACTCAGACTCCTCACTCAGTCTCTCGAGAGCCCCAATCAGAACCTCCATTGAAGATCTCAGCATCGTTTGCAAAGTCAAGATCAGTTTATCTTTCTTCACCAACAGATGCCCCACAGCCGCTGGACCCCACAACCTCACCCAACACCCAGTCCATGCAAGCATTGAACAGAGTAGGAGCAAAAACAGACCCCTGATGAACCCCAGAATCAACTGGGAAGAACGCCGAGGTGCAAATCCATCCATGCAATTTGAATCCAAGAGAGCCAAAGAGTATTGGACATGACGTGGACACCGACCCTGGATGGGACGCCAGTCCCCCTCATAGGCAAACCCCAGTCAGCCACACAATGAGACGCCCATTTAGACTCAACAGTTTACCTCAACTACCAAGCTAAGGAATGTGGGAGGTGTCCGAAAAAAGCACACATGAGTCAGGCAGATGCTGGAAACTTAATGAGGGGCTCATGTCTGTCACAGAAGTCCACCAGACATGAAGGGAATGTCTGCATCAGATAGAAATCTTAAAGCCAGTGAATGATGTGAAGTGCCCTTGTCTCCATTCTATTGATGGTCACTCAGATGTTTCTACACCTGGTTTGGGATTCACCTGTGGTCAATTCGATTGGTTGGACCCAATTAGGAGAGGCACACATCTGTCTAGAGAAGGTCCCACAGCAGAGCACCAACCAGGAAATTGTCCTCAGACCTCAGACTGGCATGGAGGTTCTCCTTCCAACAGCACAATGTCAAAAAGCCACAAAGCAAAGACAAGACACAAGAGGCTTAAGGACGACTCCGGGAATGACCTTGAGTGGTCAAGCGTCTCTGGAGGAGAGACCAGAGCTGCCCACGTGATGGTGTCCAGCCAACCAGAGTTTGAGACGATCTGCAGAGAAGAATGGCAGAAAAATTCCCAAATCCAGGTCTGCCAAGCTCGTTATGTCAAACCCAAGAAGACTCCAGGCTGGAATCGCTGCCGAGGGGGGCTCCGACTAAATACTCAGTGAAGGGTCTGAATACTTTCAGTTGTTTATGTTTAATGAATTTGCAAAAATGTCAAAAATGTCATTTTGGGGTACTGAGTGTTGCTTGATGAGGGGGAAAAAATGAACTGAAATGCTTTTAGCGTAAGACTGCAACACAAGAAAATGTGGAAAAAAAAAAAGCAAAGGGGTCTGAAGACTTTCTGAACCCACCTCAAGCTCTGGCCACCTGCCATCCTGAATTGGATTAAGCAGGTCAGAGGGTGGGCACACGGACTGCAGAGCCCCTTTCAGCTGCAAATGAAGAGCAGGGGCGCACAGAAACTCGAGGAGGAGAGAAAGTGAGTAGCGAGCGGTTGGCGAGGTTCTGAAGACCACTCCGCCAGACCATGGGACACTTGGTGTTTGACATACCACTTAAATGAAGGGGTCCTCCAGACTTTTAAATGAACAAGGAGTGCCCACTCTGAATTTTGTACAGTCGCTCTTTAGGCAGAAAATGCAGTCGCACTGGTCTTCAGCTCTGCCCCGTCTGCTCTGTGCCTTTGCTGACTTTACAGATTAGGGTCATGGGTGACTGGCAGTGCCAGTGCTCAGTCACACATCACTAGCTTTACACTATGCCAGCTACAGATATGCCACCCCCAGCATTCAAGGATTCAAAGCCATTGTAGCAATCATTTGTGACATATTCGGACCACTCCTGCTTGTGCCAGTGCCGTTAAATGTGTGACAACTCGGAATTATCAATGCTGGCACTTGGCACTCAGAGAAAGAAAAAAAGCGCTTTATCTGATTATTGTCTTAATCAGGTGGTATTATAAGATATGATTTGGGTGGGTGCCCAGCTTGTGTTTGTCAATTCATCAGGAGATAATCACATCTAAGAGGAAATGAAGAATTGGTGTGTGGGAACAAAGTATGGGGACAGTCCAGGGTAGGATTTCCAGGTGGGAAGCACAAACCGAGGGATTTCTCCAGAAATACAGAAGGTGTGTCTTCTTTTTTAATGGCGGTCAGCGCTGCGGACTCCAAAGTCAAGCGTTCAGCCCTGCGTGAAGGGAGTGTCCATGATCCTTTTTCTCTCTTAGGCCTCTAAATGGGCCACGTATGAGTCGGTGGGATGGCCTGCCACCCTTCTGCCTCATACTGCTAGAACAGAGGGTGCTTCTTCTCGGCGTGTCACGCCTTCTGTTGTCTGGTTAGCCAGATCTTCCTCACTTACCCTGCTGTTGACGCGGTGGACATTGGAGTTGGTGCATGTTTCAGGTTGGTGGTCTGTAATCTTTTCAAGGTCTTCCCGTCGAGCTTGGCCATCTTTTCGCCGTGGCCCTCCCCGTATGGTGGCATCCATTGTTATTTGTAGTCCAGCACTCTACACGCCAAGCTCAGCTGAGTGCTATGCGGCTCAGAAACTCTCCTGAGATTTCGGGATTCGCACAGGATCCGTGTCGAAGGTCCGTGCCTCTTTCAACGTGGCTCGTTTGTGTCTGCCTGACATCCGGTGGTGCGATTTCAGCGAGGAAAGCAGCAGGTGAGGCAGTGACAGCCATCTTTCAGCATCTTCTTTACGTGGCTTGTGTGCTGTTGATATTGAGGGCCAATGGATTTGTACCCCACTGGCTGCTCGCCAGTTCGTGTGGGACGTCGTTCCTCATCCTGACCTTTCCTCACCATTTTTGAGTGTGTTGTTTGGATGTCAGGTGCAGTTGAGCATGACCCTAAGGTTATCACAAGTCTTCACTCCACATGATCCTCACTTTCTTGTTCACGTTGAGGTTGCAGAGGTGCAGTAGACTGACTTGCGTTTTCGGCTGAATTTCACCACAGCTGGTTACTATTGCAGTGGTCCGTCAAGCTGTTTAGGGCCACGTCCAGAGTCGCTTCTCTTATGGAAGATTATTTGTGCCACAATTAAAGTAATAGCCACACAGTGCATTCATTTTTTTTATCATTCATACTTAAAAACAAGAGTTTGCTTTTCACTACGGGATGCACTTTTCATGTCAGTTTAAAAAGCAACACAAAACCCTGTTGCATTTTAATTCCTGTCCGTAACTAAAAGCAAAGCGTTTAATGGTCCACCCCCCCCCCAGTGGGATGCATTTCAATTCATCAGGCCAAAACTGAATGCAATCAAATGACCAATCAGCATCAATAGGTGGGGCAAGGGGCGTCGACAGTTAGGGTAGGAGGCGCTCTAATCACAGGTATGTTCATGAAGCGCTAAAGATGGGCAAGTATGTCTCTCTGCAGTCCGGAGCCTCCACCCTGGAGCTCCAAGTAGGTGGGGTTGACTCAATACAGTCGAGCTACAAACCTCCAAAAAGCTTTGTTTGGTTACTCTGTGGTTAAGGTTGGGGTTGTGGGACGGTTATCTTAGTCAAACTCCATCTACTACCTCAGGGTGGAGCCCCCTGAGCTACAGAGATACCCCTGACAAAGTGGGGAGGGGATCGACTTGAGCAGGTGGAAGCTGGCGTTGTAAATGATGATTTCAGTCTCTGCTGTGTTGACTGGTTGCTGGAAATGACGGGCATAACAGAAGTATCAACAAGAGAAGAATTTCTGTCTGCTACAGTAACGCATTCAAGAGTGAAAAAAATCCCAAAGAGCAGCAGCATGCGACTATGTAGATCATCGATCAGGGCGTCCATACACTGACATTCCCTAAATGAATACCTGCAGATGGGGATGACCATACTGGGTGGTTGCTAAATATTGCAAAATGATAAAAGGCAAGCATGACATATCGTTTAGACCAGGGGTCACCAACTCCGGTCCTGGAGGACCACCATGGCTGCTGCAGGTTTTCATTCTAACCCTTTTTTAAATGAGTGCCCTGTTTGTGCTGCTAATGAACTTCTTGTGAATTCATTTTAATTGATGTGTTTTTCAAGATTTGTTCCCCTGAGTTCCCTCATTGTTCCTCTGAATTGCTTCATTTCTTTCCTTAAATGGCACCCAAACAGAAATGAAATGTGAAGTGAGTGAGCCAAGAGGAGACCAACTAAGTCAGGGTCTCAAATGCCAACCAATTTCATTCCAACCAGAAGCTTAATGAGGTGCCAATTACAATACAATACAATACAGTTTATTTTTGTATAGCCCAAAATCACACAGGAAGTGCCACAATGGGCTTTAACATGCCCTGCCTCTTGACAACCCCCCAGCCTTGACTCTCTGAGAAGACAAGGAAAAACTCCCAAAAAAACCTTGTAGGGAAAAATGGAAGAAACCTCGGGAAAGGCAGTTCAAAGAGAGACCCCTTTCCAGGTAGGTTGGGCGTGCAGTGGGTGTCAAAAGAAGGGGGTCAATACAATACAATACACAGAACAGAACAAATCCTTAATAAAGCATAATAATAAAAATTTTAGAAGTACAGAGCAGAATTTAACAGTAAATGATATCATATAATAAGATTTTGATATTTTTAGAGTGCTGGAGACCTCATCCGTCAAGCTGCCTCCCCATTTGGCCATTCCACGGCTGAAACGTTGCTCGGCCAGCCAATCCGATGAAAGGGCCCCTCTTTCCCATGATTCCTGTGATCCTCCACCAGGGATGACTTTACCATAGGCAGGCAAACAACTTGGCAGGTGGGCCGCGGCAATTCTTGTCGTTAATTAAACCCGTTTGTTAATTCCATGGCTTGTTGCTGCTCTCGTGTTGCATTAGCAGACATTTCTGAAATTGTTGATTTTCTCTTTTCTAAGAGCTCTTGTCAAATGTTTTGGTGACCTGAGCAGATCAACATTCCTGAGACCTTCACCTTTCTTTATTTTCAGATATTGTATGATGGACACCAGTTGTTTTGACTCACTTTGTATCTCATTATTGTTTGGCTGCTAATTAAGGAACAGGAAACAATTAAGGGGTCTGAGTCTTCAAGATCAAGTCAATTCAAATTAGTTCAAAAGAAGTTAATTAGGAGCAAAAACAGGTCACTAATTAAGAAAAGGGTCAGAATGAAAACCTGCAGCCATGGTGGTCCTCCAGGACCGGAGTTGGCGACCCCTGGTCTAGACAACTCAACACAGCGAGACCTAAAAGTTGCTTCTGTCTCACCATTTATGTTATTCACCCCACACTGAGAAAATGTATTCAAGTCGCCAGACCACAGAAATGTTTAGAAGAGGAACTCCTCCCACCCCAACTGTTGACACCCCTTGACGCTGATTGGTCGTTTGCTTGCATTCAGTTTTGGCCCTGATGAATCGAAATGCATCCCACAGGGGGCGCCCGCTAAACGAAATGCGATACGTCTGCTTTGCTGTTGACGCCCCTTGCCCCACCTCTTGACGCTGATTGGTCGTTTGCTTACATTCGGTTTTTGAATTAAAAGGCAGATCATGCGGAGTCGGCCGCTAAACGGAGTGCAATTTGTCTGCTTTGTTTTTAGTTGTGACGCGTGATGTTTGGACATGAACGAAAACGCAATACGCTGTGTGTTGCCTGACGTGAAACTGATGTGCTGTCGTGAAAAGCAGTCGATCATCTGATGGATGTGGCACTTTGCATTGCATTGCACTGTAGATAACGCATTTCATTTTGACACAAATAATCTTCCGTATTCTGCGTCGCTGATCCTACCCACCTGCACTCTAACGTCCACATCGTCTGTGGACCTGAAATTCTTGGACCCTGGTGGGTCAATGATGCAGGTGCTCGGCTGACCGCAACGCTGCATTCTCCGACGGTTCTGTTCACCTCCGGAGGGGCTCATGGACCTTTACTAGATGAATGAACGTACAGCCCCAGATATGGGGTGCATGTACCATCTAGGCTGACTTAAATGAATCAAAATGACAGAAAACAAAAAGGAATGTTGGCCTGTTGAGAGGCTGTGGCAGACCCTGGAATTTAAATGACCGCTCAGAGTCTTTTTAGGAATAAATGGAAAAAAGAAAAAAGAAAAAAAAGGGTAAGCGTCTTTCACACTGAAAATGCTCCTCTGACTTCCCCGAACTTCCTCACATGGTGGCTGAGAATAAGCCAGAATGACCATTGCCCCGGCCATGCTGGACTGCTGGGAAATGAGCTGTTTTGGGCACAGCTGACTGCCAGGAAAGGCTGAATCGTTTGCCAATGTCTGTCCGGACTGAATTAACCTGCCCTTCTTGTACCTCCACAGAAAATATTCAAAACTTTTGCATTTTATCCAAAATATTCTCTGTTGGCCGTGTAAGTGCAATGTGATTTACAGCGGGGATGGGTCGGCATACTGGAAATCATCAAAGTCCGGCCAGCAGTCGTCAATTAGAAGCCATGAACGTCCCATCCAAAGGTGAACGGAGGAAGATAGAGAGAAAAACGAAACAGAAGGTGTAATTCGTTACCTGGAAACCAGTAATTAAATTTGTCATCAACACCAGATTTGGGATGGGGGGGGGTTATTGCACCCACCACATGGAGAACCACCTCAGGGTCTCAAACCGTGCAATGGGTGACACCTCAGCACCACACTAGTTCAACAGTGTGAGGTTTTTTTAGAGTGGCTGCAGTGCCAGTCCTGCCACCAACCCCTGAGGTCTCCCAGCAACTTGGAGGTCCTGCACTGAACCAAATCACAGTCTGCAGTTTCATAAGTCAGGGAACACTAAACCGCAAAGGATCTCCCTGAAGCTTCCTTGTACTGTATGTCTAGTCTTGGACAGCCTTGCTCAACCTGTGGGGCCGCGAACCAAATGTGGGTCGCCAAAGGCCCTAAATGTGTCGTCTGCAATGAAGCGAGTGAGGGGTCCATGGCGGTGTGGGATTTTAGAAGAGTAACCAGTGGGACTCAGGCAGGTGTGTGCTGCTGATCACTCACTCATGTGCAAATGAATACACAGTGGTGGGTCTGAAAATCGAAAGTACGCCTTATGAGGAGGATTTAGGAGTCTTAGGGGGCTCGAGACGATCAACTGTCAGGCAGTGTTCAAAAGCCATGAAGAAGGCTAAGAGAATGTCAGGTTATATAGCGCCTTGATGTGTGCAGTACAAGTCACAGGAGGGTCTGCAGAAGCTTTATAACACACTGGTGAGGCCTCATCTGGAGTTCTGGGGGCAGGTTTGGTCTCCAAAAAAGGACATAACAGCACTAGAGGTGGTCCAGAGAAGAGCGACCAGGCTGATTCAGGGCTACAGGGGACGAGTTATGAGGAAAGATTAAAAAGAGCCGAGCCTTCAGTAGATTAAGAGGAGACCTGAGTGAAGGGTTTAAAATGATGAAGGGAATCAGTCCAGTGGATCGAGACGGTGAAATTAAAATTAGTTTATCAGGAACGCAGGGACACCATTGGAAACCTAATGGTACATTTCGCACAAACATTAGGAAGTTTTTCTTCATTGGGAGAATGACAGACACATGGAATAAGTGACCAGACAGTGTGGTAGACAGGAGGACTTTAGGGACCCTCAAAACACAACTTGAGGTTATTTTCGAAGAAGTAGGTGCACAGGACTTGCGAGCTTTGTTGGGCGAAATGGCCAGTTCTCGTTCAGATTGTTCTAAAAAAAAAATGCGATCAGCTCAGCCAGTTTCCCCAGTGACACTCCGCAGGCCAGTGGTGTCACCAAGGCTGGATTAACTCTTTCAGGGCTGATGTCGACTTTTGTCAAAAGGAGGAGTTGGCGATGGTAATCGACTGTAAACTGTGACAAAACCAACCATTATGTTTTAGTTGGACTCTCGTTGCTAGAAGGAAAGTGTTGATTTCCTGCACTCCTGTGAATAGCAAGGTGCAAGCAACGGCAAAAATGGCACTGACATCTGGCGAGAGATCAAAGCGAATGCGTAAAGCAAAACACTCTGTGGACGACATTTTGCCTATTATCTCTGAACTGGACTATGACTTGTCAGACTCAGATTTTGATACAAGTGATCGAAAATGAATGTGAGGTTCACGCTTCAGCTAATTGGTCCCCAGCTAGTCATGGTATTGACAATGTTCGCCAGGGAGGACTGCCACTTAACAATGATAAGAGGTAGAAACCAGACTGCAATGTACTGTGACCATGTCCCAGCCATGCAAAGACAGCCTGGCAGCAAGCCTGCCACATATTCTTGGCAAACTGGCAGCCACAGCATGCAGCAACAGATGTTTTATGTTGATTTCTGTGTGAAACCATTGCTTTTCAGAAAACTAGCCCTCAAAGAGTTAAGACCCCCACAGGCCCCGGGATGACTAGACGAGCAGGGAGCTGGTCAGCTCTGCAGACACCCGGCCAGTTCATTTAGTGTAGAAATTCCCGCTATTAACGGAGCGTGGGCTCTCGGTTTCATCAAGCAGGTTGGGTCTCCCAAAGTCTCTCCATCGTTTCATCAAGGAGGCGATTTCAGCCCATAATACCTGGTGTGAAAGAAACAGCCGGACACACAATGAAGGTTTGGGGAAGCCACCCGTATAGTTTCCCTGGCTGCAAAAGGCTTTAAAGTAAATCACAATGTGTACTGGTTAGAGTCCAAACCAGAACTGGTTAAGAATGGAGGATGAGGGGTTTTTATAGCTGGACCACAGGAAGTGATGTCTTCTCGTGTTTGGTCTGCGGAGAGAAAAGAGAGGTTCAGTGCACCCCACCACCCCCTGGCCTGGCGTGGAATTGTCGTTTCCTGGTCCCTTTGGTTGACTCCCAAGCGCACGTGTGTGACACTGGCTATGAAATCTACAGTCAGTCATTTGGGTGTCACCCACTGCACCTCCCTTGTAGGTGAACGCACCTGTACCCTCGAATGTATAAAGAAGTCTGAGCAGGACAAATGGGGGTGAAGGAAAGAAAAACGAGAAAATCAAGGATGAGAGTTACGGTTGGCAAGAGGGAGTGCGATCAGGCGAGGAAGTCGGAGAAAAACCCTGGAGGGACTGAGCGAGAGGAGCAGAACTCTTGGGTTAGGGTCATGTCTGCTGAGCTTCCATGGAGCAGGTGTGACTGAGGGGCTTTGAGGGAGGTGGTGGGATGACAGAGTTCCAGTGGTGAAGGGGGCTGAGGTGGCCGAATGTCAAGCCAATTTAAAGGTCAGCCATGCTTTCGGGGGTCTCGGCTCCCGCTGTGCAGACCTGATGAGTGACAGGAGTGCAGACGTGGAGGAGAAGATCTGAGGCTCAGAGAACACAGGGAGAGAAGCACCTGATCTTATTTCGGTTTTCTTGTTCTTTGTGGATTGATTTATTAACTGAGTTTCTTCTCACAATGAGCCCTTGTTTTTATTGGGTTGTCTTAATTCGTTTAATGAAGGACTGCTGGTCATTTTATCTCTTAAATGGACATTGGATGTTTAAATACAACTGCGCGATGCACTGTTTGGCACCAACCATTGGTGTATTGTGTCCTCATTGGCCAAACCATCAAGTAGAAGATTCCAATTCCAATTCCAATTCACACTCACTATTGGACGCTCCTATAGAGAAACCTTACACATACAAGCGTGCGTACGCACACAGGTGCTCACATGGTGCTTGCATAGGTATGACTTGGACATCTTCAGCCCATGACCTAAGGCTGTGGTTGGCCCTAAATGCCTTAGTAATAATTACTGTGTGATTGTTAGCAAACATTTTTACTTTGATATATCTTCATGTAGCTGATGCATCAATGTTTTTGTCTTGTGGTTTTATTTTTTGTGTGTGGGGGG
>JANRMT010062846.1:13434333-13451914 GCA_026402145.1 Polypterus bichir lapradei | reverse complement strand
ATTAATAAATCTTATTAGTATAATTACTGGCCTTCTTATTAAGCCTTTTTATTATTATTAATAAATCTTATTGTTATCATTTCTGGCCTTATTATTATGACTTATTATTAATAAATTTGTTAGTATAATTACTGGCCTTATTATTATTAATAAATCTTATTATTTTAATTATTGGCCTTATTATTAAGCCTTATTATTATTATTATTATTATTATTATTAATAAATCTTATTATTATAATTATTGGTCTTATTATTAAGCCTTATTATTATTATTATTAATAAATCTTATTATTATAATTATTGGCCTTATTATTAAGCCTTATTATTATTATTAATAAATCTTATTATTTTAATCATTGGCCTTATTATTAAGCTTTATTTTTATTATTGATAAATCTTATTATTATAATTTCTGGCCTTATTATTATGCCTTATTATTATTATTATTAATAAATCTCATTATTATAATTAGATGTCTTATTATTGGCCTTATCTTATATAAGTGTGTGTGTCTGTCTGGCCCAGAAGTGAGAGGCGGAGTCGAGCTAAGGGCTCTGCCTCTGAGAACACAGAAATCTCGCTTAGCCGCTAATAACACAAGTGAAGCCACAGTACTTCGGTAAAAGGAAACCTCCAAAGAAAGACAAAGTCGCTTAGCCGCTAACATACTGTATCCCCTTTACTTGTCCTCCTGCCGCTAATGCACAAGTGATGCGAGTATGCTGGCAAAACGAATCCTCCCAGAGTAGTTCCTTTCAATTACCGGACATCTCGACATTTGAATTTTTTTTCTGACAATTTCAGTAGTATCTAGGACCCCGGGCGTTTTTACAGCATGGGCTTAGACAGCTAGTTAATTCATAAAATTAATTATTATTATTATTAAGACCTATTGCAATGTGCCCAATGTTGTCCCTCATGACCATGAACTGGGTTCAGTGAGTTGAGTCTGCTGACGGTTGCTGATAAGAATGGAACTTCATGGGAGAAGAAGGTGAAAGGTGGGCCATGTCCCCTTGGGATTGCTCTACCAACACTTCAGTTTCTTTACTATAAAAAAACAACAGGCAAATGGCTCCCCTGGAGTCCACTTCATCACCTCTCCCATGCCCCCCACTTTAAAAGCCTGCTTCAGAGATAACACCAAACATGACACTCGGATATTCAAATCCCAGCGTTTCCAGAAAGCACCCACTCTGCTTACTGTAATACGACTCAACTATCCATTCCAGGATTATCCCCTGGTCGCGCTTCCAAGTTTCACAATGACACGAGCTATCACTTATCGCTTCTGAACTCCAATAAATCTCAAGGTGTGCAGGTCATAATCTATCAGATTTAGATCACCTGAACAAAGAAATAAAACATGAAATGCAAATTTGCCCAACAGACGGAACAGGGAAATTTCCATGGCTGTTCTTGTTGTTACTCTCATCTTTCCTTTTCTCCGCTCTTTGGATGACAGCCTGGGCCAGGGGACCAGGGGATTGTCTGCTGAAAAATGCTGGCCATCCTAGGCCCACACGTTAGGGGCATCGCACCCCACATTGTATTGTTTTTGTAAATCCTTAAACTGGAATCGGTTGGAATCTATCATTGAGGCACACAAGTCTGACCTCTTGGCAGCAGACGTGGATTTGTTATTTTGCTTGCTTTTTAAGGCTGCAGGAGCTTCAGTTTATCTCGGCAACATCAGGTGCAAGGCGGAAACCCACCCTGGATGGGATGCTAGGTGGTTAGAGGGCACACTCAGTCATATACCTGCCCCTAGACCCAGAATGCCCAGTGGAACACCCATGAGAACATGGCAAAAACACGTCAACTGTATGTTCACATGGAACTCGAAGCAAAGTTCAGCAGCTCTGCGGTGACGATGTAACCCACTGTGCCATCATGCCACTTAAGCTCCAATCATCCATCCCTCCATTTCCAGAAGCTTCTTAATCCCATGTTTGGGATGTGGACAGCTGGACTCCAATCGATTGCAGGCCTTAGTCCTTCACACCGGCCAGGCAGACGTTACACACATAGACACTGGCAGAGCTTGGAAATGAACCCAAGTCCGTGGAGCTCTAAGGTGGGATGTCTAAGCATGTACGGTGGGTTCAGAGAGTTTTAAGACCCCAGCACTTTTTGCACATTTGATTGTGTTGTAGATGTCATTTTAAGTCTCTACGTTTGCCATTGTTGCTCATCAATCTACACTCAGTAATGACAAAGTGAAGACATGTTTACAGAAAGCTCTGTAAATTTATTAAACATCAAAAATGGAAATCTCTCCTACAGTCCTAGAAGTCTTCAGACCCTTTGCCATGGCCCTCCAAACTGTGCTTAGGTGTCTCCTGTTTGCTTGTATTCTCCTTAAGATGTTTCATGAACTTGATTGGAGTCCGCCTGTGGCAAACTGAATTGATTGGGCATCAGTCTTGTGTATTGAGGGTCCCACAATTCACAGTGCAAGCCAGGACAAAATTCAAAATCCGGGGAACTCTCTGTAGACCTCCACCATCAACTTGTGGTGAGGCACAGACCGGCACAAGGGGACCAAACATTTAAACATTTTGTAAAGCTCTGAGCATTCCCAGGAGCACAATGGCCTCAATATTTGTGAAACAGGAGTCGTTTGGAACCACCAGGACTCTTCCTAGAGTTCTCCGACTGGCCAAACTAAGTAACCGGGCAAGAAGAATCTTGGTCAGGGAGGTGACCATACACCCCAGTGGTCACTCTTACAGAGCTTCAGATGTCCTCTGCTGAGATGGGAGAACTTGTCAGGACGACAACCATCTCAGTAGCCCTTCATCAATCAGGAGTTTATGGTAGAGCGGCCGATCTTGAGTAAAAGACACAGGAACAAGATTCTCTGGTCTGATGAGACAACAACTGAACTTGTTAGGCGGAACTCCAAGCACTATGTCTGGAACCGCTCATCACCTGCCTAATGCCATCTCAAAGCATGGTGGTGGGAGCGTCATGTTATGGGGGTTCAGTGAGCAGGAGACTTGTCAAAACTGAGGGAAGGATGAATGCAGACAAATACAGAGAGGTCCTTGAAGAAAACCTACTCTGGAGTGCACACCACCTCCGACTGGGGTGACGGTTCAACTTTCAACACAATTATAGATAGATAGATAGATAGATAGATAGATAGATAGATAGATAGATAGATAGATAGATAGATAGATAGATAGATAGATAGAAAGGCACTAAATAAAGGATAGATAGATAGATAGATAGATAGATAGATAGATAGATAGATAGATAGATAGATAGAAAGGCACTAAATAATAGATAGATAGATAGATAGATAGATAGATAGATAGATAGATAGATAGATAGATAGATAGATACTTTATTAATCCCCAAGGGGTAATTCACATACTCCAGCAGCAGCATACTGATAAAAAACAATATTAAATTAAAGAGTAATAACAATGAAGGTATAACAGACAATAACTTTGTATAATATTAACGTTTACCCCCCGGGTGGAATTGAAGAGTCGCATAGTGTGGGGTCTCCTCAGTCTGTCAGCGGAGCAGGGCGGTGACAGCAGTCTGTCGCTGAAGCTGCTCCTCTGTCTGGAGATGATCCTGTTCAGTGGCTGCAGTGGATTCTCCATGATTGACAGGAGTCTGCTCAGTGCCCGTCACTCTGCCACGGATGTCAAACTGTCCTGCTCTGTGCCTACAATAGAGCCTGCCTTCCTCACCAGTTTGTCCAGGTGTGAGGCGTCCCTCTTCTTTATGCTGCCTCCCCAGCACACCACCGCGTAGAAGAGAGCACTCACCACAACCGTCTGATAGAACATCTGCAGCATCTTATTGCAGATGTTGAAGGACGCCAGCCTTCTAAGGAAGTATAGTCAGCTCTGACCTTTCTTACACAGAGCATCAGTATTGGCAGTCCAGTCCAATTTATCATCCAGCTGCACTCCCAGGCGTTTATATGTCTGCACCCTCTGTACACAGTCGTCTCTGATAATCACAGGGTCCAGGAGGGGCCTGGGTCTCCAAAAAATCCACCACCAGTTCCCTGGTTTTGCTGGTGTTCAGGTGTAAATGGTTTGAGTCGCACCATTTAACAAAGTCCTTGATTAGGTTCCTATGCTCCTCCTCCTGCCCACACCTGATGCAGCCCATGATAGCAGTGTCGTCAGTGAACTTTTGCACGTGGCAGGACTCCGAGTTGTATTGGAAGTCTGATGTATGTTGGCTGAACAGGACAGGAGAAAGTACAGTCCCCTGTGGCGCTTCTGTGCTGCTGACCTCAATGTCAGACCTGCAGTTCCCGAGACGCACATATTGAGGTCTGTCTGTAAGATAGTCCACGATCCATGGCACCAGGTGTGAATCTACTCCCATCTCTGTCAGTTTGTCCCTAAGGAGCAGAGGTTGGATGGTGTTGAAGGCACTAGAGAAGTCCAGAAACATAATTCTTACTGCACCACTGCCTCTGTCCAGGTAAGAGAGGAATCAGTGTAGCATACAGATGATGGCATCCTCCGCTCCCACCTTCTCCTGGTATGCGAACTGCAGAGGGTCGAGGGCGTGGCGGACCTGTGGCCTCAGGTGGTGAAGCAGCAGCCGCTCCATGGTCTTCATCACATGTGAAGTCAGAGCGACAGGCCAGAAGTCATTCAGCTCACCAGGACGTGACACTTTTAGGACTGGAGTGATACAAAATGTTTTCCAAAGCCTCAGGACTCTCCCCTGTTCCAGGCACAGGTTGAAGATGCGCTGTAGAGGACTCCCCAGCTCCAGCGCACAGGCCTTCAGCAGTCGTGGTTTATGACATGAAGCTTACAGCCAAGACCACAATGGAGTGACTATGGGACAGGTCTGAGTGTCCTCGAGTGGGCCTAACTTACCTGTAAACTTCATAGAGCATGTGTGGAGAGAGACCTGAAGATGGCAGCTTACAGTTACTTCCCATCCCGTCTAATGGAGCCAGAGAGGATCTGCCAGGAAGAATGGGATCAAGTGGCCAAATGCAGGAGTGCAAGGCTTGTAGGCACTGACCATGAAGACTCAACACTGGGACTGCTGCTGAAGTACATTAAGGGTCTGAACACTTCTAAGAGTAAGACATCTCTATATATATAAAATCCAACGCCTGTCTGTCGGTCTGTATGTCTGTCCGCTTTTCACGAGAGAACTACTTAACGGATTTAGATCTGGCTTTTTTCTAAAATTTGCTTGAACATTTCAGATGAATTTGCGTCACTAAGTATCACAGTTCACTTGCAGGAGCAATAAATTCACGCTAATCTGAGGCAGAGGCCGCGGGCCGAGAGGAGGGGGAAGCGTGACGTCAGGAGTGGGGAGCCGGGCCGGGCCCTCTTCACTGTCCTGTTTCACTTTAACGCGGGCGAAGCCACAGGGGATGACTAGTATTTATTAAATGCACAAACCTTTTGGAAAATATGTTTTTAGTTTGTCATTAAGGGTCATTGGGTGTAACTGGATGCTGAAAAATGGCTCATTTATCCACTCAAAATGAGTAAAGTGTGCCGAAACTGAAGGGGTCTGAATTCACCGTAAGTCCATCCATAAAGTAAGGTTTAGCCTCTCAACGGGTCCAATTCTGTTCTGTTCTGACTGCATTGCTGTGCCATCAAGGGGCAGATGCAGACGAGGCCAACCTGAGTGCCCGAGAAGAGAAGCACACACGGGCACGGGGTAAACATGGCAGCTGCAGGCACACAGTAACCAGGCTGGGATTCCAGAGCTGTGAGGTAACCTCAGTTGCCACTGTGCCACCAAGTCCCCATCTGTAATTCATTATACAGAGCAAATAATCAGCCCAGGGCTTGCCCGTAATGAATGAGCCTCTCCTCCTCCTCCGCTCGACACTCTTTGATTAACACATCAATGGAATGACAGACTTTCACATGTGAAGTGAGTGCCCAGCCTGAAGTCTGAGGAAACGTGACGGCAAATCTGTGGCAAATTTCACAACCGCAGTACAGCACACACTTCATGTGTTCAAGTATTTTCTAACCAGCATACCATTTTTCAAGTGTCGGTGGGTACTGGCACTGGCACTGGAGTGAGGGGCAGTACCAGTTCTCCTCCAAAGCACAGATTGCTGAATTCTTCATGCTACCCATCGGAGCTTCTAGTCATTAAAATGAATGCTCACATGCAGGAAGCACAATGAGAAAGCTGCAGGCCTCCCAAGTGTGCTCTAATAAAATGGAGATCTGTTCCAGTGCTAAACAACATAATGAAGGTATGCCGATCATCAGGTATGGCGCTTCATGCCTAATATGAAGGCCTCCATTAAAGCCAGAAGCTTTGTCCACGCTGCTACATTTTCACTAAAAATCATCGACAGTGCTACACATCACTTCCAGAAAACGGAGACTGCAGAGTGGGAAACTTCCGGATTTCTGAAAACGCGGACTCTAGTTGATCTGATCTGCACCTCACCAAAACATCTGAGGTCTACAGAGAGTTCCATGGTCTTCGTGATTTGGTTTTTACCCTGACGTGCAGTGTCAGTTATAGGGCCTTCTATACACAGGGCCACGTGTGCCTCTCTCAATTATGTCCAGTCAGTTCAGTGTGCCACAGATGGATGCCAGTCAAGTTCTGGAAATGTCTCAAGGAGAATTCAAACCAACAGGTGGCAGCTGGTGGGCCACAGCAAAGAGCCTGAACACTTCTAGAAATGAATGAGCAATTTCAGTTTTTGATTTGTAATAAATTTACAAACCTTTTTGTAAACATGTCTTCATTTTCTCTTTACTGAGTGTAGACCGATGGGCAAAAATGGCAACTTCATGAATTTAAAATGACATCTTCAACACAATAAAGTGTGCAGATAGTGATGGGGTCCAACTACTTTCTGAATCCACTGTAGCCCCTGGTCTGGCAACACAATTTATTAATTGATTTCATGATCTGGGTTAAGTGGGTGTCATGATTAGGCTCATTTGATTTTTTATTTTGTAAATTCTAACGTCTTGACTGCTATTTTCAGGTCCTTCTATCGTCGGCAATTTGAGGATCGTTGTTCCCGCGTTTCGAGGGGTGTGGCTTCGAGGGTTGTGACCTGCAGGTAATCAGTGCGATGGGATAAAAGATTGATTTGGGGCTGCTCCTTTTTTAATCCAATCTAGGGGTGTGGCTTCAAAGGGGCGTGGCCAGCAGGTAATCAGTGTGACAGGATGAAAGGTCGACTGGGGCTGTTCTTTTTGATATCCGATCTGGGGCGTGACTTAAAGGGGCGTGACCAGGAGGTAATTGGTGTGATGGGATAAAAAGTTGACTGGGGGCTGCTCCGTTTATAATCTGAATCTAGGGGCGTGGTTTCAAAGGGGCATGACCAGCAGGTAATTGGTATGAAGGGATAAAAGGTTGACTGGGGGCTGCACCTTTTGATATCTGATTTAGGGGCCTGGCTACAAGGGGCATGACCTGCCAGTAATCCCTGTGATAGGATAAAAGGTTGATTGGGGGCTGCTCCTTTTGTAATCCAATCTAGGGGGGTGGCTTCGAGGGGCATAACCAGCAGGTAATCGTTGTGACAGGATAAAAGTCCGGCTAGGGTCTCCTTTAAAAAACAAAAGTGAATTCTTTGCTTTTGTGCTTCCCGCGTGTTTTGTTCGGTTTGACCTCTTTGCCTGTTTTTCTATCGACTTCTATCACTTGGATTTGGTAGCTTAGGTTTGTTTTTATTATTATTTTTTTTATAATTCTCCTTATTAGCTCAGTAAAAAAATTAATCTGTTTGTTCCTTGGCAGTACAATGGGTCTGATAATGAAGCTGAAGGAGACGGCCTCCTTGATCTCCTAGAGTGTAATAAGCAGGTGAAAATTTTTAAAAAGAAAACAATTAAATTCTGATTGTGGAACTTTAGGGGATTCACACTCCTTCTTCTGCTGACGTCAAGTTCTAAGAATTCAATGTTATGGCGCAGGTGCTAAACATTTTTGACAAAGTCTGACAGACCTATTACTAAATTATTTGCATGTTGTTTTTGAGAACTTTGGAGTAGAGACTGGATAGGTTTCACAACACAGCCATTTTGATTAAGGTTTAGCCAGTGTAAAGAGGGAACAGAACATGATAAACAGTTGGGGTACCTCCACGGTATAGCCTCGTTTAATGAGGGTGTCAAATCAAGAAAAAGAAAGGATGAACGGTCCATGTAGCAAACAGAAAGGTAGAGAAGTACACCAGTGGGGTTCAGATTAATGACGCCCACCTCTGGTTTTGTGGTGCCTGTATGGAGCACAGGTAGTCATTCAGAGTTTACGATTAAGTCAGTAATATTGTCGTTACCTTAATGATTAGGCCACTTTGGCTATAATTGTGCTCCCACCACCATCCATCCCAGGTCAGAATCGCTTACGGCATAGGAGGAGCTCCTTCTGACAGCCTTTGTAATCCAGACATCGCAGGCTGACCACAAGCAGTTACCTCAGTGCAAAATGGTGCGATTCCACGACAAAACAATTGGCGTAGTCAGCAGGATTTGCACTACAAAGCATTCTTCGTTAACTGTTCTTTTACTACTTCAAGTACTTTGGGTCGTGTGTCTCCTTATTTCTCTCCAGCCGCCTTTTAGCTTTCCTAATACGCTTTTTAATTATAGCTCTTACACACCCTATGGTTACGGCTGGATTATTAGTCTTATATGCCGTATTCATCCTTTTCACCTCCTTTTTTAATCTTATTACCGTATATACTCACGTTTAAGTTCTCCTGCAGATTAGTCTGGGGTTGATTTTATCGTATATTTTTCTGGTATTTGATAATGTCGGTCGTGTAAGTTGAATTCGGAAAACTCATGCTATTGGTCCAAGAGATCATGATATGCTAACACCCACCTGAGAGAGTAACCAATGAGCGCACAGCCTTTTTTCTATGTATTGTGCCTACTTGACCACAAAGTAATACCCGAACGATTCAACGTTTGCACCGTTTTGTGTTTTTTGTGCCCTACACCCTCATACACCTTTATCATAAGAGCATCCCTTACCTACGACGGAGTGTTCAATCAGAAGAAAATATGAAGCTGGTTTTAAATTAAAAGTCATTGAAGTTGCAAAAGAAATTGGTAACAAAATTCGATGCGTCTGAGAAACTGATGAGAGACTGGAGGAGGCAAGTAGATGTAAAAAAAATAATAACGTAAGTATAGTATTTTTGAACGGGGTCTAATTTTAGGATCAATTTTTTGACTTATATGCGAGTACAGTGATCCCTCCTCGATCGCGGGGGGTGCGTTCCAGAACCCCCCGTGAAAGGTGAAAATCCACGAAGTAAAAACCATATGTTTAAATGGTTATTTTTATATATTTTAAACCCTTATAAACTCTCCCACACTCTTATACACATTTCCTGTACAGCTATACAGCATAAACCCTTTGTATTCTCTTAGATATTAGGTAAGATTAATTGAAATTCTGTATGTAAACACATATATACAGTAAAACCTTAATATTATTTTAAAGATATCGAGCGTCTCTGATATCACATATGTTACAGCCATTACGATAGACAGGCCACCAGCAATAAATACGTACAATGCAGGAAAAATTGTATAAGTAAAATGTGTGTACAGTTACACTATATGTACATACATGTACTAAATATGTAGAAAATTAGTTATGAGTACTCACCAACAATGACACGACGACTCGTCCGATAACGATGAGTTTAATTTTAACAGAGGAGAGCCCTTCTAAAGGAGCCTCTTCAGGCGACTGTGTAGCACCGCCGTTGTTGTCTGGAGTTTCTTCTTCCACTGAAGGTGTACTAGGCGGTGTTTTGCGGGTAAGGAACATCGTGATGGGCAGTTGCTGGCGCTGCTTTTTCATTTGTGTAAGGAGGTTTTTATACACTTCCGTGGCGTCGTCAAGAGCATTTCTAAATTGCAAAGAACGAATCATTTGCGGGTCCCATTCTTCAACTGATATTTGGAGATCTTTTGCCATTCGTAGAATGGTCGCGAGACGCTCGAGAGTTAGGCCAACGTCTTCTTCCTGTGCTGGATCCTCTTGTTCCTTATCTTCCTCGCTCGCTGACTTGGTCATCTCGGCCAAATCTTCGTCGCTCAGCGTCTCGGAGTGGGCATCGAGCAGCTCATTGATGAAACTCAACTCTTTACACAGCGAAACACATTGATGCTGAATGAGCGAGACAAGATTTCATGGTTAACGCAAAGTGGAATTGCATTCTGCGCTCCATCGCTGAGCCAATCAGCACCCAGGAACTTAACCGCGTGCTCCGATTGGGTAGCTTCTCAGCCATCCGCCAATAGCGTCCCTTGTATGAAATCAACTGGGCAAACCAACTGAGGAAGCATGTACCAGAAGTAAAAAGACCCATTGTCCGCAGAAACGCACGAACCAGAGAAAAATCTGCGATAGAGTGAAGCCACGAAAGTCGAAGCGTGATATAGCGATGGATTACTGTATATACAGTAATTACCCACTACAGATTCTCTTTACGTTCTTCTGACTTTCCAGATGAACTCATCCTGCATCATATGTGACACATTTTTAAAGCTGCTCCAGCACTCCTCGGCCGTCTCCACACTTGAAAGCCAAAGTTAGTTTTTCTTTTATTAGATTTTTACAGCATTTGCTCAAAAATGACCCTACTAGAGTTGAACCTAACAGTTTCCTTTTTCGCTTTGTGGCAGACAGCTGGGAATCCTGCCCAGCAGGGATGCCTCGAAGGACCAAGGAGAGGGACAATATCACCCCTGGGCCACGAGAGTGCAGCCAACCTGATCAGAGCTGAGAAGCTCAACTCTGTTGGGGCCCGTGGCTACCACCAGAGGGCGCCCGGAGGATTATGGAGTCCTGGACTGCAGCACTTCCGCCACAACCGAAAGTGCTACCGGAAGGGATTCCAGACACTCCCAGAGTGCTCATATGGCACTTCCGCCACACCAGGATCATCGCAGAACACCTGGAGCACATCCAGGGTGTTATAAAAGGGGCCGCCTCATTCCATTAGGGGAGCCGGAGTTGGGAGGAAGAAGGCGGAGCTTGTGAGGAGAGGAGTAGAGGCGGCAGAAGTACTGAGAGAGAGTAAAGGAAAGAAGGGGCTGAGTTTGGCTGCGAGGACATTGTGAGGTGCTGTTAATGAGGAAGAAAATAAGCGTGTGTGTTTTGGACATGTGGTGTGGTGTCTGTCTGTGTACGGGGGGTTGTCTTATCACAGCCTAC
The DNA here is from genome assembly GCA_026402145.1 of Polypterus bichir lapradei. Lineage (NCBI taxonomy): Eukaryota > Metazoa > Chordata > Cladistia > Polypteriformes > Polypteridae > Polypterus > Polypterus bichir. The sequence goes on along the minus strand of JANRMT010062846.1, from coordinate 13,440,723 downwards.
ACACCGTCCCAAACGCATTGATGACATACGTCATGCTGACTTCAACCTGGGAAAGGCACTGAATGACTGACACACACGTGCATGTTCAAAACTTTGCCCGGTAAAAAGTGATGCACGGGCGTTGTGGTTGGGTCCGTTCCAGAGCTGGTTCTGGCCTTCTGTCAAACGCTGCAGGGCTACGACTGGTGGAGAAAAGACCTGAAGAAGGGAAAACGCAGATTTTTGAAAACGCGGACTCTAATTGCCCACCACATCTGAGGCCTACAGAGAGTTCCTCGGACCTCATGGTTTGGTTTTTACCCTGACATGCAGTGTCAGTTGTAGGACCTTCCATACTCAGGGCCACGTGTGCCTCTCTCAATGATGTCCAATCAGTTCAGTGTGCCACAGATGGATGCCAGTCGAGTTCTAGAAACATCTCAAGGAGAATTTAAGTAAACAGGAGGCACCTAAGCACACGGTGGTGGGCCACAGCAAAGAAGGAAATGAATAACTGAAGAGTGGCATGATGGCACAGTGATTGGTGCTCCACAGGTCTCTGTGGAGTCCTTGTGAATGTGCAGATGCATCCTCATGATGGAGCGCCATCCTGCCCAGGGTCACCTTCGCCCTTGCGTTGGGTGCTGCTGATCTAGGCTTCGGTGTTGCTGTTATTAAAAAAAAAATATGGAATGAATCGATAAATAAATAAGTAGGCAAATAAAGAAATGAGAGCCATCTGTGAAATTTGAAATCACACAAAGCGGAAAGCAGCAGCGCTCTTGGTGCCATCTCCATTGTTCCTTCAAAGAAAGTGAAAAAAAGCAAAAAGCAAAAAAAAAGAGTGGAAAGCTTAAAATAAACCCCATAATTAGGCAGACTCATTGTGCTCAAGCAGTGACTCATGCTTTACGGGACGCTCTTCTGAGAGCGCCATAGAATGAGAGATCAGAAAGAGGCTTTCATCGTGGCGCCTTGTCCATTTCGCTTCTCGACAAATTGCCTCTGGTGTCAGGGCTGAATGGAGAAGAGGCGTAGAACGTGAAGGGCGAGTCCGGGTGCTCAGGCGCCACCAAACGTGTCGGTTTCTACATGTCGTGCACGTTAAGAACTCCAGAGGATGTCGGGTTCGTGCGGCAATAATGTCCATTATTATATATGTATATACAGTATAGCGCCTTTCCATGCACAGGCAGGTTAAGAGACTTGCAGGGCAGAGCAGACGTTGGCATCCTTAGAGTTCGCTGGCATATTCATGGGGATCAACCGTTAAATAAAAACATTTAAACTTCTGTAGGGTCAATTGAGTGACCCAGACTTGAGATCCCTAGGGTCTGTGCCGCTGATGCCATCTGACCGCGTGCTGACTGGCAGTCCTGCAAGGGGGGGGGCACAGTAGATTGTTCTTGGACTCGTGGTGTTTGTGGCATTTACATGTTCTCTTTTTGAGGGTTTCAGTATATTTTTTAATTAATGTGCATGAAAGGGCTGGTGCCCACTCTTTCATTGTGCCCAGTGCAGTAGAGGTGGGCACCGGCCCAAACGGAATTTAGCAGGTCTGAGACTGACGGTTTCGAGACATACAGGTGATGGAGATGAATGCGATGGACTTTTGCCTTTCTTTAAATTAATTTTTACCTTCCTTCTCCTGTGTCGGGCTGGCGCCCTGCCCAGGGTTTGTTTCTGCCTTGTGCCCTGTGTTATCTGGGATTGGCTCCAGCAGACCCCCGTGACCCTGTAGTTAGGATACAGCGGATTGGGAAATGACTTTCTTGCTCCCACACTTCCATAGCCTCATGCAACTCTTCGACAGTTTTCAACGCAACGTGATGCCCACCGATTGCCAGTGCTCTCTACAAAATCTCAGGCCAACCTCCCTGTGACCACAAAAAATATCGAAAGAAGCTACAGGAAGCAGAATCGGGGAAGAAAGACTTCAGAGGGAGCGAGGGGCTGTCGTCGGATGAAGCGCACAATCGAGTTTCTATTCAAGCCTGCAGAAGTGAAACCTCTCATGTGGACGGACCCTCGAGGTCACTTCTGTAAATCACTGCAGTGAGTCAAAACTTGGCAGAAGTGAACGAACGTCCCGCACACCTCCATTCCTTATGTGGGCTAAGCACTGCTGGTGACCATCGACAAGCTCGAGTGTTAGGCCATCAACCAGCCTTAAGTAGGCCATCAATATTGGTATAAAGTTAGTGTGCCCTAATAACACCTGTGGCAGAGTTTACATGCTGCGGCCTCACCCCTCCAAGGCACTGGGTTCAAGGTGTGGCCTGCTCATGGGGACCGCCATGATTTTTCTCCAGATTCACCCCAAATGTGTGACCGATTGGTGACCCATACTGGTTTTGCATGTACAAGCTGCTTGGGTTGGCTCCAGCTCCCTACAACCCTAAACCTGAACGGATGGCTATAAATATTACAGATTTGGTGAAGAGTGACAAATGGACCCTTTGCTCTTCGCATCCTTCCTTTGAGAACCTCGCTGTCCTTAAAATGGCCACTAACTGTTACCGCACAAGATGGAATTCTTTTGTGACATTTTAATAGGCTGCCCCGTGTGTGGCTCTGAAGCGGCTCAGGGAAGGGGACCTGACGACAGGAACTCAAAACGGTGGCATTAAGGACATAAAATGGCGCACAGGAAGTTGCAAAAACTAACCAGAGCATTTAAACAAATAGAGAGTTAAAATAAATGACAGAAACCGAACACTTGAACTCAACCCCCCAACACACACACACAATTCAAGTGCTAGATAATAATTTAAAAAAATAAAACCAAATCAGGACATTCAATTTGAACCTTGAGATGACCTCTGAAAAGGGGTGTGGCTTGACAGCACAGGCACACAAACCCCTCATGTCAGAAAGCATTTGACGCGGTGCCCCATGAGAGGGTTGGCATCAGACTAAAAGAAGTGGCAGTTCAGGGTGTAGATGGGTGTAGAATTGGCTCAGACACAAGAAGGTGAGGGTGATGGTGTGAGGAACCTCCTCAGAACTGACTGGCTGATGTTAAGAGTGGTGACCAGCAGGGGGCAGTGCTGGGGCCGCTGCTATTTTAAATATCTATAAATGACTTAGATAGGAATATAAGTAACAAGCTGGTGAAGTTTGCAGATGATACCAAGATAGGTGGATTAGCAGATAATTTGGAATCCGTTATATCATCACAGAAGGACTTGGATAGCAGACAGGCTTGGGCAGATGAAATTTAATGTCAGTAAATGTAAAGAATTACACATAGGGAGTGAAAATGTTAGGTTTGAATACACAATGGGCAGTCAGAAAATCGAGAGTCCACCTTATGAGAAGATTTAGGAGTCATAGTGGACTCTAAGATATCGACTTCTGGACAGAGTTCAGAAGCCATTAAGAAGGCTAACAGAAAGTCAGGTTATATAGCGCCTTGATGTGTGGAGTACAAGTCACAGGAGGTTCTGCTCAGGCTTTATAACACACTGGTGAGGCTTCATCTGGAGTACTGGGTGCAGTTTTGGTCTCCAAAAAGGACATAACGGCACTAGAGAAGGTCCAGAGAAGAGCGACTAGGCTGATTAGAGGGCTACAGGGGATGAGTTATGAGGAAAGATTAAAAGAGCTGAGTCTTCAGGAGATGAAGAGGAGACCTGACTGAAGTGTTTAAAATCATGAAGGGAATGAGTCCAGTGGATCGAGACGGTGACTTTAAAATGAGTTCATCAAGAACACGGGGACACAGTTGGAAACTTGTTAAGGGTAAATTTCGCACAAACATAAGGAAGTTTTTCTTTACATAAAGAACGATAGACACTTGGAATAAGCGACCAAGTAGTGTGGTAGACGGTAAGACTTTAGGGACTTTCAAAACTCGGCTTGAAGAAATAAGTGGGTAGCTTTGTTGGGCTGAATGGCCTGTTCTCGTCTGGATTGTTCTAATGTTCTAATGCTGAGGTGACCTCTGAAAGGGGGCGGGGCTACACAGACAACAGCAGCTTGAGGTCGCGACTGACAGGTAAACCTCATTGAGACGCACATAAGACAAAACAAAACAAAAGGACAAGCCGGGAAGTCACAATCAGAACTCAAAGCCAAGGCGTGAGACATAATCAAAAAAAGAACAAACCGAATGAAATACGTGATAATACTTAGAGCAAAGCTTTCTCAAAGAGATTTGGTATCCACAGATCAGATAAGGAAATGGACTCCTAGCTGTCCTGTTATCCCATTGTATAGATTGCGATCAGGTCACAATCTCTAGAAACGCGGGGGAAGTGGACCTGACGATGGGAAATCAAAATGGCGGTGATAAGGACCTAAAATGGCACCCAAGAAGTTGCAGAAACAAAACAGCACTCAAGCAAGTAAAGAATTCCGAGTAAAAAAATGACGGGCAGAATTCTTAAACTTAACACACCCCTAATAAGATAATAATAAAAAATAAAACCAAATCATGACATTCAATGTCAGTTTTGGGATGACCTGTGGAAAGGGGCGTGGCTTAACATCATATGTGTTATACCAAAAACAGCAAATCCAATTCCAGCCATGAGATGACATCAACAAAAGGGGCGTGGCTCAACTGCACATCTGGCACACTAACCACAGGATGTCAATTCTGACGTTGAGATGATGTCAGAAAATGGGCGTGGCCTGTCTTTACATATGCTACAAAAATCACAGCCAATCAAGTTTGAGCTGGAGATGAAGACAGGGATGGGGCAGAGCAAAGCCAGCAAGGAGCCAAAGGAAAGGTGGTGACCAACCTTGAACAGGATGCTAGTTCATCACAGTACGTTCCCATAGCCGTCACTTAAGGAGTGCATGACTTTTGTAAATGGCATCAAACCAAAGTACCCAGAAAAAAAACTCCCAGCAGTCACAAGGAGAATGTGCAGACCCCACATGAGCCTTTCACACACTCAAGACTTAATCAGAGTTAGGGTTCAAGGGGGCTGGTAGCCTGTCCAGCAGGTCACTACTGGGCACTGGGCACTGGGCACTCTCACACTGAGTCGCCACTTTACCTAACTTGTATATCATGAGGATGTTAAATAAGAAATGCAGGATAAGTCAATACATAAAGAAACAACGCAGGATATGTCTGTCAGTGGCGGAGGTTTTAATATTCTGTTGACAAAAAGCAGGCCAAAGAAGGACATCTGTTTGTCACACGGCACGGCACAACGTGTATCTTAATGCTGCGTCTCATTAATAAAAGATATGTCAATGGAGGATTCTGATGCTTCAATTACTTGGCCCTTTCACATGAAGGTGCCTGTGACAGATGGCTTAGGAGAAATGACAATGCGCCGCTTTATTTTAGGGACCGCTTACAGTAAATCTCGCTGATGTTTGCCACTTCCTGGTTAGAAGATATTAGGTGCTGGGCGCCAGCCAGACCACCGCTGGGTCTCTGGCCCCTCATCTGCTGTCTGGCCCTTTGGGGATCAGATCCTGGGGATAAATTACACAAGTGTGAGGGAACGGAAAGAAGGTAGGACTGATTTGGCCAAAATAAGACAATAATATCCGTATGTGACTGACCCTTCAAAAACAAATCAGCAAAATGTTTAAGAGAAAGGACCCCCCGAGAGCCAGGTGTCCACATTCCAAGCACCATCTGCTGGTGTGATTCACCTGCGCCTCACTGACAGTTCCTTCTGCTTCACGAGGATCACGGGATGCTGATTCAATCTGTGGCTGACAGCTTATTGCTAAAGAACTGATCACTGCGATTCACAGGATTTCACCAGGGGGTGACGGCTTCCTTATGACTAGCTTCATTTTTATTTATTTATTTTTTAAACAGTTTCACTGTAGTTTGGGACACAATGAAGCTGCAAGTCCAACTCCCATTGTGACTGCTGGCCCTCAGTAGCTCCCTGACATCAAAGCAGCAGGCAGCTGGCTGGAGGGAAAAAACGTCCACCCCGGGACCTTCTCACATGTTCTTGTTATACAACATTGAATCCCAGTAGATTAAAGTTGAAAAAGTGAACAGAGAGCTCTGTCAAGTGGTCTAAATTAATCACAAATATAAAATATTGTGTAATAGATAGATAGATAGATAGATAGATAGATAGATAGATAGATAGATAGATAGATAGATAGATATGAAAGGCACTATATGATAGATAGATAGATAGATAGATAGATAGATAGATAGATAGATAGATAGATAGATAGATAGATATGAAAGGCACTATATGATAGATAGATAGATATGAAAGGCACTATATGATAGATAGATAGATAGATATCTAATAGAAATATAGAATAGAATAGAAATAGAAATAAAACATTTATTTATTTTATCTGTGTGCCTCCCGTGTCTGTCTGTGTCGGGTCAGGTGCCAATATAGCGCCTTTTGTTACAATAGATAGATAGATAGATAGATAGATAGATAGATAGATAGATAGATA
>JANRMT010062846.1:13424106-13434323 GCA_026402145.1 Polypterus bichir lapradei | reverse complement strand
AGATAGATAGATAGATAGATAGATAGATAGATAGATAGATAGATAGACTGTACAAAACACAATTTAGACACATACAGGCAAGCAACACAATGAACGCCATGTTCGCCCGCCATTTTGGAATATTGTGTTCTACATACTCCACTTCAGGGTACTGTAGAAGCACCAGCCCTTTACAGAAGATCTGTTTATATAAAGAGCTTCTGTAGAAAGCCAGATTTCCACTTGGAGACAAATAAAGTTCTATCTATCTATCTATCTATCTATCTATCTATCTATCTATCTATCTATCTATCTATCTATCTATCTATCCTGCCTACTACGCTAAAATTAAAATCTATCTATCTATCTATCTATCTATCTATCTATCTATCTATCTATCTATCCTGCCTACTACGCTAAAATTAAAATCTATCTATCTATCTATCTATCTATCTATCTATCTATCTATCTATCTATCCTGCCTACTACGCTAAAATTAAAATCTATCTATCTATCTATCTATCTATCTATCTATCTATCTATCTATCTATCTATCTATCTATCTATCCTGCCTACTACGCTAAAATTAAAATCTATCTATCTATCTATCTATCTATCTATCTATCTATCTATCTATCTATCTATCCTGCCTACTATGCTAAAATTAAAATCTATCTATCTATCTATCTATCTATCTATCTATCTATCTATCTATCTATCTATCTATCTATCTATCAAGAAGTGTGACCAGTCAGGAAATGGCAGGAACCAATCAGGGAAAGACCACATTAGCAGCACAAACCAATCAGAATGCGACTGAGTTCTCGACCGTCCTCACCACAATGTTAAGGCTGAGTTTTCAGAAGTATGTGGGGGCTTTCGGGGTGGAAAACACCCAGGCAGCGTGGACCAAAGGGGTAAATGGAGACTAATTTTCAGCATTTTTAAACAAAAAACGTTGTAGTGTGGATGAGGCCTCAGACTTCCATGTGACCCCTGTGATCAATCCTTTCACCTCGTGACCACTGACCTTACTCCATTTATGACCGCTGATGTTGCCGCTACCAACTACATAGCAACTGATAGACAAAAGGGTGACCAATCAAGGAATGAGGCATAAGGAATAACAAGCAGTATCTAATCAGGGAAGGACTACGTAATAAGCATGAACGAATCAGAGCGCGATTTGAGTCTGCGTCTTCACCCGTCCACACCACAAGGCCGAGTCTGCATTTTCAGAAGTGTACGGCTCTGGAGAGCGTTCTCAAAAGCCTCCATATTTGTAGGTTGATGGATGGCAAAAATGGAGAGTAACGTCTGCGTTTTTAAACAAAAGCATAGCAGTGTGACCAGGGCCTGGCTTAATTTAGAGACACCAACTAACCTGACACTTGACATTTGGAATGCAAATACAAAAAGGATAATCCAGGATAAAACACAATTGGGAATGCAACTCAGGTCGTTGGTGCTGCGAGGTTCAGAATCAACAACCAGTGGACCACTAAATATTCATTCATATTTCAGCTCCAGTATCATGGTGGATAGATTCTGTTCCAGCTGCGTCAAGTGAAACCCAGAAACTCTCCCTAAATGGGACACCAATTCTTTGCAGGATACATCCTCCATCACTCACTCATTAATTAACCTGGCAGCGCCAGGCAGTGCGCCACTAGCCAACACACTACCTGATAGGAAATAAACTTCACAAATCGCTCACTGGCTGCTATGCGTCTCTGAGAAGTTCTTCCCTTTGGAAGGTCGAAGCCATGCAGGGTTCACTTTTATGGTTTCGCACAACGCCGGCGTGAAGATGTTCAAACCTTCATTTATGGTTTGCATAAACGGCTCGAGATCAAAGTACAGCCGCACTACCGCAGCCCCCCCCCCCACTCCCCCCCTATCTCAGTTCAAGATCTGTTCCTGTAACTCGCAGGCACCCTGTGACTTTCACATCTCACAATGGGCTCTGACCGCTGCCCTGCCTGCCAGTAAGAGAGAAATAAGAAATGAGAAGACAAATATGATTATCATTGAGCTCCGGTTAAACATTACACTGGCGCAGACACTGCAAGCTGTCGGGCCTCCTCTGGCTTTGGCACACCACGGAAATGAAGCAGTTATGGTGCCAAAGTCGAACCTGAAATGTAAATATGCTGAAAGCCTATTGTTGGGTGGTGGTTTTTGCATCAAGGTGTTAATCAGCTTCTTTTGACTATGGGTGGCACGTGAGTCGGGCACAAGGCAGGAACCTCACTTGACAGACAAAAGCACACGCGCACTGGCGTCCCCCCAAACGTTCAGAGGGAGGACAGGAAAAACTCCATAGAGAGGTCAGAGTGCTGGCGATCATATAAAAGGGCGACCCTTCTGTTCGAGTCACACTGTACTTCATATAGCGCCTCCTGTCCCAGAACCCCCTGAGGGCAATGTAGTCCTTTACAATTACATAATAAAACCTAAACATTCTGCTGTCACAGTGAAGACTTTTCCATTAATTTTCAGATCAAGGTACATGGGAGCTGGTGTCTATCCTGGCAGCATCGGGCACGAGGTGAGAACCACTGCTGGATGGGGCATCAGTGAGGAACCATCTATGGTCAGATCCACTCAGTCTACTTCTAGAGCCTGCTTATGGAACATTTCACATGAGGCAGGAACCCATCCTGGATAGGGTGCCACATTCACTCGCACACACAGTGCCAACCTTGCTTTGCAGTTGTCTAATCAGCCAATCAGTGTGGCAGCTGTGCGAAGCATCGAATCCTGCAGACACCCGTCAGGAGCATCAAAATCAGAATGGGGTGAGCTCAGTGATTTCGACTGTGGCACACGACTGTGGGTGCCAGGCAGGCTGGTTTGACTGTTTTTCTAACTGCTGATCACCTGGCATTTACACACACAACACCCTCTGGAGTTTATTTAGAATGGTGAGCGACATGCCTCGTTGATGAGCGAGGTCAGACTGGTTGGAGCTGACAGGAAGGCTACGGTAACTCAGATCACCGCTATGGGGGGAGCAGAAAAACATCTCAGCATGCACAACACGTTACACCTTCATGGGGATGATTTGCAGCAGAAGAAAACCATGGCGGGTTCAACTCCTGCCAGCCAAGAACAGAAAGCTGAAGCTGTAGTGGGCACAGGCTCACCAAAGCTGGACCACTACAGGCTGGGATAACGTAGCCTGGTCTGATGAATGTCCCGTTTTGCTTGAGGCATACAGATGGTGGGCACCAGCAGCATGAATCCATACACCCACCCTGCTTTGTGTCAACAGTCCATGCTGGTGGTGTTGGTGTAATGGTGGGGGGGAAATGCTTTCTTGGCACATTTTGGGCTCATTCATACCAATCAGTCATCAGGCTATCTGAGTATCATTGTTGACCGTGTGCATCCCCTCATGGCCACAGTTTACCCGTCTTCTAATGGCTCTTTCCAGCATGTTAATGCACTGCAACACAAAGCAGTGTCACGAACATGATGATGAGTTCGGTATTCTTCAGTGGGCTTCTCGGTCACCAGATCTGAATCCAACAGAACAGCCTTGGGATGTGGCAACATGAACGTGTAGCTAACAGTTCTGCAGAAACTACGTGATGGAATCATATCAGGATGGACCACATTCTCCAGGGAACTTTTCCAAAATCTTGTGGAATCCATACCATGAGGAACTGAAGCTGTTCTGAGTGCAAACAGGAGGTCCTGTCTGGCATGAGTATTGTGGTCCTGTGAACTTGCCCAGTGAGTACCAAGTTGCCAGTCAGCCTCACACCTAAATAAGTATAAATGAGTGTAGGGTGGCACTGCGTCACGGTGCTTAATGCTACTGTCCCATAAGTCCAGGGGGGTTGAGGCAAATTCCGGCCCAGTCACTCGTTGAGAGGTCTCCCCTTGTGGTCATGTCTTACTGAGACTTCCTCTGACATCCCAAAGATGTGTATTAAGATCAATGGTGTATGTGTGTGTGTGGGCGCAGAAGAAGTGCACTTAAGTAAACTGGTTTAAACAAAGTGAAGAACATTGTCCATGTCATATCTGGTGGGCATTTCCATTGAAACTGTCTTGATCAGGGTATCAAGAGATACTAAAGGAGCTCCCATTGTAATATAAAAGGCAAGACAACCATAAAGAGTGGGGGGCAACAATGGTGGGCCTCTTATAGGTGATGGAAAAAATGAGCAAAATGTTGGCTGTGATATTGCGTCATCTTCAGACAAGGGTCTTTCTGGACAAGTGGGCGGAACAGGAAGTGATGTCACTGATCTGAGTGTGAAGAGATATGGGAGACATTAGAGGACGGGGTGGAATGACATGATGACAAGCCCCATTTGCACATGTGTGACACCATCTTCAGGGTTGTGGTGGGGCTGGGGACCACTCAGGAAGGAGGACTGAAGCACATGTACTTATCTGGCAAAATTTGACCTACAATTGGTTCCGTCCCCGTTAGAGCACAGGCAAGTGCTTGTGGTCACATGGGGTCAGTTGTGGGATCTGAACCCACAACCTCAGGATCTGCAGTCCAAAGCCTTAACCACCCTACATTGCAGCCTTGGGCATTCAGGTCCACTGCCCAGCTGCTGTGCCTCAACAACATGCCATCTGAGCATAACTTGATCCCATTATCCACTCGTTTTGTTTCCCAGTATATGAAATGGGCACAGGGTAAGGACTAACCATCTCAAGACACATCATCACCCACCTCAGGTTAAACTCTCAGCGTGTCTTTGGACTGTGAGAGGAAACCAGAGTCGGCAGACGAAATCCTGTAAACACACAATAAACGGGAAAAAGAGTGTCTGCGGTGACTGTCATTCACGTGATTAGTAGTAAAACTCCGAGATCACCACACACGGCGGAAGGACAGAGCGACGAGCCACCACCGCTGCTGCCGCTGTGCTTTTATCAGATGCTCATCATGCACTTCTGAAGCAGGAGCAGGTGGAGCCAGGAAACATGATAGCAAAAGTGAACGCAGCCAGAACTGAGGGGACCACCCATCCCAGACGGAGTACCACTAAACCTGCGGCAGGAGAAGACATTGAAGTTTATGTATTCATCTCTCTATTATATAGTTGCTTCCCTCTCTAGCAATCACTCTCAATTATATAGTGCCTTTCTTACCTATCTTTACATCCATCCATCCATCCATCCATTTTCCAACCTGCTGAATCCGAACACAGGGTCACGGGGGTCTGCTGGAGCCAATCCCAGCCAACACAGGGCACAAGGCAGGAATATCTTTACATCTCTCTATCTATTATACAGTACCATCCCTATCCATATATTGTACAGTGCTCTCTCTATCATATAGCGCCTTCCCTGTCCATCTATCCATTGTATTTATATATCCATCTATCATAAAGCACCTTCCCTCCCTTTTCATTATATACTGTAGTACCTTCCCTCTCTATCTATTAACCGTATAGTGCCTCCAGAATGATGAAACAACAACATGTGAGCAGCACGCTACCCACCAGTCGCCACAGTCAGTGAGTTGAGGGCACACCAAACATAAGAACATAAGAAGGATGACAGACGAGAGGAGACCATTGAGTCTGTTGGTTTAGCGAAGCTGTCCCAATACAAAGTCTGTCCTACTTACCACTTCATTTACAAGCAGCCAGGATTGGCTCCCCACCCAGAGCTGTGTCCTGTCAGTCCAGTGCTGCCCAGATAGGCTCCAGTCCCACCTCTTGTGATCCTGAGCAGGATGAATTGGGTATAAGAATGAGACAAGGACAGGGTTCAGGGAGGGGGCTGCTGCGCCTTTTAATATATGTAAAGATTATAAACAGTAAGCTGGTTAAGTCTGCAGATGATACCAGGATGGAGGATCAGCTAAACTGTCACAGAAGGACCAGGACAGGATAGGGCGAGTAAAAATTTAATGAAAGTAAACGTAACGAATGACACGTACGAAATGGAAATGTTAGATCTGAATGGACAATGGGAGGTCTGGAACTTGAAAGTACCCCTTAGGAGAAGGACCTGGGAGTCATAGTGGACTGGTGGCTATCTTCATCAAGACAGTGGGGAGAAGTGATCAAGAAATCTCATAGGATGCTAGCTGACATAGACATTAAAGTCAATAGGTTAGGTTAGGTTAGGTTAGGAGCAGGCGATGATACAGTGCATTGCCGCACCCACCACATGACAAACCAACTCAGGATCCTGAGTACAGCCATGCCAACGGGTGACACCTCAGCACCACACTAGTTCAGATGGCATGGAAGTCAATAGAGATTCTGCTTAACCTTTTCAATGCACTGGTGAGACATCTCCTGGAGTCCTGGAGGCAGTTTAGGTCTCCATTATTACGAAAGGAATTGCGTCTGAATTTTTATCCAGGCTTTTCCGAGACTATAAAAGTCATCTAAGTTTTGTTTCTGGGTTTTATCTGGTCAGGTCAGGTCACGTTGGACAGCATGCACTGATACAGCGCGTTGCCGCACCCATCACATGCTGAAACAGCTCGGGATCCTGGTTGGCAATCCCCCCCAGCCAGGCAGACATGTGGTCCAGTCAACCCGGAAATGACCCTCTATCTGCCACAGCCAGGTGTTATATGGGAGTCCCCTTGGCCTGGTCCCAACAATTAGGATCCTGTGAGCCGGATGACCCTCGGGTAATCGCGCCACATGGCCATAGTGCTGTAACTGACAAACAGGGAGCACCAGGACTCTAAAGACTTGAACCTTCGTCCTTTTTGCATAGACATCAGGAGGGCCACACACCCCTTTCGTGTGACCTCATGACCCCCCCATGCTTTCCCAATCCGTCTACTGACTTCATAGGAAGAGTCACCAGAGACATGAATGTCACTGTCGAGGTAAGTAAACGTTGAGGTCGACATTCTCTCTGCAGACAGACACACTGCTGATGGCCGTGCCCAAGGGGTCATTATGGGGTTTATGCACTCGGGGAATTATAAGCTATGGTTATGTTTGTGATCTTAGCCTTCATTCAGAAATGGACATTTTGTTTAGACTCTGGAGTGGCCGTTTTGTGGTTTCAGTCATCACGATGCAGGTCAGGTGTGTCCTCCAGGGTCACGACTTCAGGATACGTGTTTGAGGGGCTAACGGGAGACTGGACCAAACCCAGCGTCTCACTTTACTTGTGATTTTGGTTACTGAAGCAAAGCTCTGCCTTTTGACTCCGATTACTGGTTTATGGTTTGACTCTGACGTTCTCTCTCTTTTTTTTTTTTTTGGCCCTTTGGTTTTGCTGCAGCACCAAGCACTGTGCCACCCTCATATTCCGCTAGGCATTGTGCCCCTCATAAGGGCTGGCGTAAGCTCAGAAGCAATACCGGCGTCACACACTCCATGCACTCGGGGACACTTTGCAGATTAAGGAGGCTTTTTAAGTGTCTCACCGTCTCATCTCGTCTTTCCCGATGGTCACCTTACAGGAACACAGCCAGATGGAGCGAAATGTGACGTTTTGCTGGTCACCTTGGCTAAATGTCAAGGAAATGCAGAGTCATGCAAACTTCTAAAAATCAAGAATCGTTTCCCACCCCACCGTTCAGGCGCGGTAGTGATGTGACGCGGGATTTCATTTTTAATGAAGATAAATGATGGAAGCGGCTTAATTAAGGCTGAATGAAGAATTCCCATGAAGCGGAAGATAATGAAAAATTAAAATGACAGCCTGCATTATTGAGGCACGAGAGAGCAGTGATCAGATGTGCTAAGTGATTGACCAGGAGGTACCCAGTGCTCAGTTAATGCAAGCGCTGAGCCGCAGACCGGCCTTCACGTACTTACATTCAGCTCTGTCTGCCGCACACAAATCACGTCAATACAAATCTGTCACCCTACAAGACAGGTTCTGGTGACATCAAGAATGTGGCACTGCGTTTGGGACTCTTCATTGTCCTAAGCAGGGCGTGTAGCCTCTCGTAATAATTGGCATTCATCAGGTGCACCCAACGTTTTGAAGATCTTCCTCTGCGCCTTCTATTCTTTCTTTTCCATTTATTTGCTTAGCAGTCGCTTTGTTCCAACAAGAGAGGGCAACATATTGGAGTAAGCATCAGTTTGGGGGACTCTTTGGGAATAAGGGTTACAGGACAAGGGTACAAAATCAATCACCCCAAGTGAAGAGCACAAAGCCAAATCCAAGGTAGTTACAATTCCCAGATCAACAAAACCCAGTGTGAGGGACGGCCAGAGTCCTTATCCGGGCGGCCACCTCCGAAATGGAAGGACGTATCTCCCCCGAATCCCTAGATGATAGCAGTGCCCCAGATTCCCACAGGGCACCATGAGACTTGGAGTTTGCCAACCCATCCCTGACGGGTTCTGTGGTCGCTACCAGGTGGGGTGCAGCAGGGATTGGGGAGCCCTTCTTCAGGGGGCTTCTGCCTTACGCTTACGGGACACTGGTACATAGAGTCGGGAGGAGGGAGGACGAAGCTGGCGAGGAGGCGTGGAGGCGGTGACCAAGGGAAGGACAAAAAGAGAGAGCAGTGTTCCTTCTGTTGTGCGTAATTGTACTTGTGGCTGTGGTGGGAAACGCTTATTGGAAGAGTTTCCCACGAATAAACGCTCTTGTGCTTTTATACTTGTGTCTGAGCCTGCTTAGTTTGGGCGTTTGGGGAACTGGAGCGCCACACCAGTTAGGCAGAAATTCACCAAACAAGAGAGTCCTCAAACGCTTCGGTGGAGTCAGAAGTCCAAATGGAGGTGGGCACCTCGTTCCACCAGAGACGAGCTACATATGAAAAGAGGTAGCCCACCTTACTGATTGGTAAGGATCATAGGGCCTCAGAGCTGTCTTATTATATGTCATATTGGACCCATTGGGAGCAGGCACTGGCCTCACCCACCACACAACAAACCACCTGGATTGGGACCCGAGTGCATACCCTAGTACCACACTGGAACAGTGTGAGGTTTTTTTTACGATGGCTGGAATGCCAGTCCTGCCACTGACCCCTGCTCACAGGGCTGGATGCTAATTAACGTCATACCCTGGATGAAGCAGTTGCGGGTTAAGGGTCTTGCTCAGGGGCCCAAAGGAGTAGAGTCACGTTTGGCGTTTACAGGATTTCGAACCTTCTGAGAGCCACCACTCGGCCCAAACATTAAAGAATTGCATTTATTAGAGTCTACTGATCGTGCTCAGTTCACCAAAGGGGTAAAAGCTCTGAAGATCAAGCTCAAGTCACCAAGATCACGTATAGGAGAAAGTGGATCATGACACCTAAAAGGCTGGGAAACATTTCTTAAAATCCTTCAAAGAATCACCCGATGGAGATCTGTGCTCAAGTCTAACGGTAAACTTGTTAGCTGCAGGCGAGCTTGATAAACAGCAGCTCTGCAGATAAATGACAGTGTCAGAGGAACACTGACTCATTAAAATCTTTAGATAAGTTGTTGTTACTGCAATGGAAATATTGAGTTAACGTTTAGTCGCTGTAGCATAAAGTGTCACCGAGCCATCTTTTATACGTTTCTGCTGAAGCTAAAGTTCGTTTTATTTTTTACTTCTACAGACCCGAACATCCTGTCACTTTCCCACTTTGCTTTTGTGGAGCAGGAGCAGTGATCTGCCGTGACTGACAGGGCTGCCATATTTGACGGACACTTTACAGCCCAATCACAGTCCAAGTCCCGCCCAGTCCTACAAAGTCCAGCCCAATGTTAATTGTTTCATTTCAAGAGAACTGCCACTCCAAATTCACCTTCCTACCCCCAAAGCCCAAAAGAGCCACGAACATCACTCCTCTGATTGGCCAACTGGTCCCTAATTTGCATGAGTGGGTGGGGCCAACAAGTTTTTTTTTTTTTTTTTTTTTTCCTGAATGGCTCAGGGTACAAATCCCCAAACACAGCCTTTACACAGATTTCTTTAAATACATAACAAAACAGGAGCTTCTTTGACTACGTGTGTCGCATCTCTTTTTCCTTCTCAGGTTGGGGCCCTGAAGGTCTGTCTCCGTGAGCATCTGCAAAGGAAAAAAATTGAAAAGGTTATGATCCATATATTCACTGGTCGCATCGCTGCTCCATGTCAGGTTACACGACTGAATTTTAAAGAAAATAAAATGAAGCTGCTCATCAGGAAGCCTGTCCTCCCCTGGTGAATCGGAGAGATCAGTTTATTAACAGTAAGCCGTCCACCACAAACTGAATCAGCGTCCCGTAATCCTCAGTGAGCAGAAGGAACTGTCAGTGAGGCGCAGGTGAATCACCCTAGCAGATCATCACCCAGACCAGGGTGAT
>JANRMT010062846.1:13410986-13424096 GCA_026402145.1 Polypterus bichir lapradei | reverse complement strand
GGGGGGGTTACGATACGGCACAAAGCAGGGACAAACCCTGGACAGGGTGCCAGCCCATAACAGGGCAAACAAACACACACATACAATTGCACACACTTGGCATTACCTAACCTGCATGGAAACCAGGAGGAAACCCACACAGACACGGGGAGAACACGCAAACTCCACGCAGGGAGGACTCGGGATGTGAACCCTGGCATTACCACTGTGCCACCCACACTAGCAGATGGCCCTGCTAATTCAAAAGCAAGTGGGCTAGACTGGTGATGATTTTGGGGGTGTTAAAATAAAGGGGATGAATACTTAGACCACCAGGTATTTAGAGTTTCATTTTTGTCATGTGATCTTGACATTGAAGTGTCTTTAATGTTGCTGCTCAGTGTCAAAAAATCCAATCAGGGGCTTCGAACTCCAGGCCTGGTGGGCCGCAGTGGCTGCAGGTTTTCATTCTCACCTTTTTCCCAATCAATGACCGTTTTTTTCTTGCTAATTAACTCCTTTTCCCTTCATTTTAATAGCCCTGTTTTTAAGGATTCAGTCCTCTGAATCAGGGGTCGCCAACTCCGGTCCTGGAGGACCACCATGGCGGCAGGTTTTCATTCTGACCCTTTTCTTAACAAGTGGCCGGTTTTTCTTGCTAATTAACTTCTTTTGAATTCATTTTAGTTGATTTGCTCTGGAAGACTCAGACCCCTTCATTATTTCTTGTTTCTTAATTAGCAGCCAAACAGTAATGAGATACAAAATGAGCCAAAACAACTGGCGTCCATCATACAATGTCTGAAAACCAATAACGGCGCACAGCACAATAGTGTGCAGTGAATACACTTGACTTGAGCATTCCTAGTTTTCAGAAAAAAATAGCAGTGATATTTTCTACACCAGTCCTCTAGTCATAGATATTTAAAAGCAACATGGCATTAAACAAACTAAAAGAAAAAGAAAAAATAGAAAATAGACCAGTAACGGCACACTGCACGATAACATGCAGTGAATACACTTGATTTGCGCATTCTTAATTTTCCTCCTCTTTCTCTGTACGTTTACCATTCGTTTGCTCAGAGGTTGATGCGCTTCTTGCTTCCTGAGCAGCTCTCCTTTTCTCCACCCTAACGGCCCGCTTTTTCTGTTCTTTTCGCATTAAAACTGATTAAGTCAGTGTTTGTGTTGCAATTACTTAGTATGATTTCCTTCATTTTTCACTTAAGCTGGCACTTAAGTCTTCAATCTGCCTCAAGAGTGGTTTAAGATATGAAGAGGTAGGGGAAGTGATGGTGAAGGTGGTAGGGGATGAGAACGGCGCCTGTCCACAAGTGCTGCCCTGCTGATCGCTGCCTGGAGTTGATTCTACAATAAGATAAAATAAAAAGAGGAATAACCTTGGCGGTCAATCATCACCCTGAAAGCGGATAGTAGACGTCACGTAGTATACGTGTGCCAAATTTCAGGTCAATACCTGTTGTGAGCAACAGGCGATTTAAAATTCTGGACAGACAAACGAACAGCCACAGTAGTGTATTACATAAGAAGATAAAGAAAGATGAAGGTCTCAGGAATGTCGATCTGTTCAGGTCCCCAAATCATTTGACCAGAGCTCTTAGAAAAGAGAAGATCAACAATTTCGGAAATGTCTGCTAATGGACCACGAGAGCAGCAACAAGCCCTGGAATTAAAGAACGGGTTTAATTAACGACAAGACTCGGCGCCTAATTAAGCAACTGGTTGAAGTGAAATTGGTTGGCGTTTGAGGCCCTGACTTAGTTGGTCTTCTGTTGGCTCCCTCACTTCACATTTCATTTCTGCTTGGGTGCCATTTAAGGAAAGAAATGAAGATATTCAGAGGAACGATGAGGAAATTTAAATCTTAAATAATGCAATTCAATTAAAATGAATTCACAAGAAGTTAATTAGCAGCACAAACAGGGCACTCATTAAGTAAAGGGTTAGAATGAAAGCGGTGGTCCTCCAGGACTTGGGGAAATGAGATGTGAAACAAGCGACAGATGACCGGCTAAACTGGGGCTTCAAACTCCAACCAGTCTCTTAATGAGAAGCCAATTCTCGCTGTTAATTAAACCCGTTATTTAATTCCATTGCTTTGTTGCTGCTCTCATTCAGCCACAGCAGACTTTTCCAAAACTGTTTTGCTTTTTCTAAGAATGCCATCCTAAGGTTTTGGTGACCTGAACAGATCAGCCTTACTGAGACCTTCACTTTTCTTTATTTTCACATATTGTGTGATGGGCACAGGTGAGGTGGTCATATGGTGGCTCGTTTTGTGTCTCATTATTGTTTGGGTTCTAATTAAGGAAAAAGAAACAACTAGTGATGAGCGAGCATGCGAGCATCGCTATGCTCGGAGCTTGGCGCTACTCGAACGAGCACCACATGTGCTCGTGCGCATTGCTCGAGTCTCCGCCCCGCACGTTTCACGGGTTGGAGACAGCCAATCAAGGGGCAGGTAAATATTGCCCTCACTGTAATGCAAGTAGCCATGTCAGGTGCTGGCATTACAGTGATTGGCTGGCCGGAACACGTCATCGGGTGCTTAACAGCATGCACTGGCATATAATGTTTTAGAGCGTCGGCTCACCTGCAGGCACTGGCATATAATGTTTTAGAGCGTAATTTTTCCTGTAAAATTGATGGGGGGGTTGGGTGTGTTTTTGTCAGTCTGTAAAAGTGGCGTACAACTCGGACAAACTGGTTCCCAGCAGCGACTTGGGAGTCCAAGATGCATCCAGACATCGTCCCCATGCTGTTCCCGGTCCATTTGGGTGGTGTTTCTGTCACTTTCTGGCCTTTTCCAATGGACCAGGCACCCTCCCCTCTTCAGAGCAGGGGGTGCCTGGTTGTCTCCCATTGACTTACATTATACTCGGGTGCTCGGTAGAGCACGCGAACATCGCGATGGGTTCGGACCGAACACCCGAACCCTTTGGTACTCGCTCATCACTAGAAACAACTATGGGGCCTGAGTGAAGTTAATTAAAAGAAGTAATCAGCAGCAAAAACTGGTCACTAATGAAGAAGATGGAAAGAATGAAAACCTGCAGCCCGCCAGGACTGGAGTTTGACACCCCTGGAAAGTGTGAGAACCTCTAAGGGGTTGAAGACTTTTGAAGGCGCTGCAGATAGATGCCTTGTTCATCCCGAAAGGAAAATCGCAAGAACGAA
This sequence comes from Polypterus bichir lapradei, assembly GCA_026402145.1. Lineage (NCBI taxonomy): Eukaryota > Metazoa > Chordata > Cladistia > Polypteriformes > Polypteridae > Polypterus > Polypterus bichir. The sequence continues at coordinate 13,420,919 of JANRMT010062846.1, read as the reverse complement.
TCGCAGGTTTCTTGAAGGTTTTTATGTTCCAAGTGTGTACTTACACAATGAAGAGTTTAGAATGCTTCTTTTCTGTTCCTAATTTAAATTTGGTAAGCACAACATATAATTGTAATCTGGGAAAGGCAGACATTTTATACTCATTCTGAATGTAAAAAAGTGCCCATCGGTTGGTCCCCACCACGCCGATTGATCACCTGGTCTTAGTAAAGGCCGACCACCGCGGTATCCATGGAGAAAATCCACATAAACAAAAACAATAGGAGTCGTCTTTGAAGATCATTCGGCCCCTCTGGGCTGCGCGGCTAACACATGGAAGACGTTACGGAACTCCATCAGCGCTCGGTTAATTGGGATGGGACCACACCTGACGAAGATGCGCTTGATTACAAAACCGCTAAGCTCCTTAAAATGTCATTTAATTTGAGCGTTGGTAACACGCGGCGTTACGTGACTTGGTGGTCTGGACAGCCTGATGGATCTTCTGTTACAATAATTTCATTTGTTGCCTCAATTAAAATATTAAAATAAGCCTAACTAGATGGAAGAAAAGACCCAGACTGCACATCGATGAGACACAAGTACAGAAAAGCTTGCGTTTTCTGTTTTTAGCGGGCACAGCGGGCACCTTTTTTTTTTTTTTAATTCTGTGACTGTTTAAAACTTTTCTTTTTCATCCTTTTGCTTTGCCTGATTTTACTTATGAAGCGACCTCGGTTAAATCCTTTGGCTATTGTAGGCTTCAAAAGGAATAAAATCACTTTGTTTTTTTTAAATCCGTAACAAAATGTCTTATTTTACACTGCCAATTAAAAACCAAAGTTTTCTTTAATAAATGTATTTATTCGTCATCTTTTTATATTACTTACTAGCTGTCCCCTGCGTTTACGTGAAACAGGACAGTAAAGCTCTCCACTCCTGACGTCACGCTTATCCCTCGCCTCGGCTCACAGCTTCTGTCTTGAATTAACGCAAATAAATCGGTCCGGTAAGCGAACTATGATACTTAGAGCGATGAGAGAAGTTGCAAAATCAACCGGAATGTTCAAGCAAATTCTAGAAAAAAGCCCGATCTAAATCCGTTAAGTAGTTCTCTCATTCGCTACCTAAGTGGATGTAAGATACGCCCCCGAGGCTGGTGGGTGAGTGAGGAGGGCACTGCCCGGCTCCCCACTCCTGATGTCCCGCAGCCCCTGTCTCAGATTAGCACAAATAAATCGCTCCTGCAAGCGAACTGTGATACTTAGCGTGATGAGAGAAGTCGCAGACTCAACCGGAATGTTCTAGTAAATTATACACAAAAAAAAAAAAATGATCCAAATCTGTGGAGTAGTTCTTTTGTTTGCTAGCTAAGCGGATGTAAGATACGCCCCGAGGCTGGTGGGCGAGTGAGGAGGTCCCTGACCCACTTCCCCTCGGCCCGCTGTGTGTCTCTCAGATTCACGCAAATAAATCGCTCCTGCAAGCGAAGTATGACACTTAGAGCGATGAGAGAAGTCGCAAAATCAACCGGAATGTTCAAGCAAATTGTAGAAAAAAACCCGATCTAAATCCATTAAGTAGTTTTCTTGTGAAAAGTGGACAGATGTACAGAGAGACAGACGTCAGATTTTATATACAGTATATAGAGATGAATGTTATTGCCTGCGGTGGGTTGGCGCCCTGCCCGGGATTGGTTCCTGCCTTGCGCCCTGTGTTGCCTGGGATTGGCTCCAGCAGACCCCCATGACCCCGTATTTGGATTCAGCGGGTTGGAAAATCGATGGATGGGTGGATGTTATTGCTAAGGGAACAGTAGATCTCAGCCCAAGGTGCATGCGGTGTTCAGATGACAAGGTGGAACCACTAAGAATATTATGAAAAGGAAACTGGAGCAGTGGAGGGGAAGAGCTATGGAGGACAGAGGAGTTACGGTTAGCAGGGAAAAGAGACGGAATATCTCAGATTTAAAGGACAAGATCAAGATGGAGAAGGTAACCCCCAAGGGAGAAAGGCTTAAAAGGGTGCGAGAGTTCAAATATCTCAGATCAACTATAACAGAGGATGGAGAGTAAGATCTCGAAATAAACCATGGAATGAAAACAAATGGATTAAAAAGGCATCAGGAGTGTTACAGGACAGGAGAGTCAATGTGAGAGTGAAGAGTAGAGTGTATAAAACGGTGGTCAGCCCAGCGTTGTATGGGTCAGAAACCTGGGCAGTCAAAATGAAAATGGATGCTACAGAGGAGATGGACATGTGGAATAAAGAACCGTTATATCTCAGCCAGGGTTCCTCCTCTGGCTGGGGTTCAAATACTTGTTTTACGTCTTTGCTGTACATTTGTATGATACTATTTCTTTTATTTAATTTCTTGCCGTATTCTTTACGTTTTAGGTATCTGTGTTGTGTTTTGTCGGTAGTCCCCTGAAGAGGTGGAGCCACTTGCCAATCACTACCAGGAACTGCCCTCTGTGCTATAAATCCAGAGGGTCTCCCACAGTTCCTGGTGGTTCATTTTGGAGTTTGCATCCGTGCTTACTGTGATTTCTTGGATTTTCGACTTGTTGGCTCTGCCTCTTGACGGCTCTTCGGATTCTTATAGTAATAATAATTCATTACATTTATATAGCGCTTTTCTCAGTTCTCAAAGCGCTATCCACACAGTGAGGAACCAGGAAGCGAACCCACAATCTTCCACAGTCTCCTTATTGCAGAGCAGCAGCACTACCACTGCACCACCTGTGAGGTGGGACTTCATTCACTTTGGGTTGACTCCTTCATGCCTGTTGTTTTTTTCAGTTGTCATGCCCTCATGTCAGAGGGTCACCTTCCAAGTTCTTCACAGCTACGTGATACCACCACAAGCTGAGGGAGGGGGCCTCATCTTTTTTTTTATTCCACAGCACAGAGAAACCACCCAGTGAGGGCAACCGACTCTGCCATAGCAATGAAACCACCTGGAAGGAGGCACCACTTCTGTTTAAAGCGACCCAAAGAGAGAAGCTCTGCAGCATACTCACAAGATCTTGTTATAGCCTTTAAAAACTAGCCCAAACATTACAGGCTTTTGTTATTCTTTTTTGGAGCACCATTGTAAAGGGGGACATCCGGATTGGCACCCCCAGAATTTTTTAGTTATATCAGCTTACAAAGTGCTGATTTGATCCCCAGGCCTCTGTCACTGTGGAGTTGAGGCACTAACCATTGAACCACTCGCTCTGTAATAACTAGCCAAGAATGAATGATGGTCTTCTCTTTTTTCAATACTTTTGCACATCATAGGTGGTCCGCTAGCTTTTGTTACAGGAGAGGGCTGTTCAGTTGGCCTGGAACCTCCGCACTGAAACAGATTTACTCCATGAGAAGGCCCATGGGGCTCTGCTGGAACTTAGAATTAAACGTCGCTCCTCAGGTGTCCTCGGTGAAATGAGAGCCCGCGGCACGTGTTGCCTGCGCTTATCAGTCGGGTCGATCTCTGATCACCCGAGGTGCCTGGGAGCTTCTCGGAATGCACGCCAGTGAGCTCACCTGTCAAGGCCTGAAATGTGTTGCCTGAGATGCTTTTTTCAGACTAACTGTATCTGACGCATTTGATGGCTTGCAGATAGCACAGATGGTTTACTTCCCATATTTTTGTTAGTGTTTCATTAAGTCAGACGTTCTTACATTCTCTTTTGCAATACTTTGTTTTTCTGTTCTTGAAATATATTTCTACAGACGATTGAAATCTTTTAGTAGATTAGCATCTTGAGATTCAAATTTTCCGTTTTTTTTGTTTTTTTTTAATTAGAGTTTCATTCATTGTTAGAATTGTTACATTTTGTTAAATCCTTTCCTATGTGGTGACCACCATTTTGTGGCACTCAGACAACCCATTGTTAAGGATGTGGCGGTTCCAGCTCAGCCTGGCAAAAACATGAGCTTCGTGTGATCCTGGCCAGTCAGTCGGTTCAGCTCCCCATCTCACTGTCACTAACACCCGCCAGTTCAGTTCGCAACCTCGGGCTGGTGATTGATGAGCAGCTTGCATTTTCTGACCACATTTCTCGTTCATTCAGGTTCACTCTGTACAGCATCCGCAAGATCAGACCTTATCTGGCAGAGTATGCCACACAACTTCTGGTCCGGGCTTTCGTCTTGTCGAGTCTGGATTACTGTAAGTCACTTCTGGCAGAAGCACCCCCATGTGCTACCAAGCCAGAATCTCGTATTTAACCAGCCGAGGCGGGCACATGCCACTGCTCTCTTCAGGTTGCTACACTGCCTCACTGTAGTGGCACACATCGAGTTCAAATCTCTGATGTTTGCCAACCGCAGGGGTCCCCAACTTCCGGTCCTGGAGGGCCCCAGTGGCTGCACGTTTTCATTCTAACGCTTTTCTTAATTAGTGACCTGTTTTTGCTGCTAATTAACTCCTTTTGAATTCATTTTAATTGACTTTTTCAAGATTTGTTCCCCTGAATGTCTTCATCGTTCCTCTGAATTGCTTCATTTCTTTCCTTAAATGGCACCCAAACAGAAATGAAATGTGAGGTGAGTGAGCCAACAGAAGACCAACTAAGTCAGGGCCTCAAATGCCAACCAGTTCCCTAATTAGGCGTCGATTCTTGTCGTTAATTAAACCAGATCTTTAATTCCATGGCTTGTTGCTGCTCTCGTGATGTATTAGCAGACATTTCCAAAATTGTTGATTTTCTCTTTTCTAAGAGCTCTGGTCAAATGTTTTGAGGACCTGAGTAGATCAGTATTCCTGAGACCGTCATCTTTCTTTATTTTCAGATATTGCATGATGGGCACCAGTTGTTTTGGCTCATTTTGTACCTCATTATTGTTCGGCTGCTAATTAAGGAACAGGAAACAATGAAGGGGTCTGAGTCTACAAGAACAAGTCAATTCAATTAATTCTTTATTAATTAGCAGCAAATAATAAGGTCACTAATTAAGAAAAGCGTTAGAATGAAAACCTACAGCCGCTGTGGCCCTCCAGGACCGGAGTTGGGGACCCCTGGCCCACAGAGTAGTCAGTGGGTCAGCACCTGAGTATATGGAGACACTGGTGACGTCCTCTACTCCTTCTCGCCAACTCAGGTCTGCCAGGGAACAGCATCTGGTGATGCCACCTCCACGTGGCATCAAGTCTCAATCCAGACTGTGTGGTTCCAAGTTGGTGGAACGGGCTGCCCACCTTCACACCATACTGCTGACACCCTCAATGGATTTAAGAAGCGACTGAAGACCCACCTGCTCTGTGATTATCTGTCGAATTGAAAAGAAGAAAAAAATCATCTTTGCCCTGCTATACTTTATATCCTCGGTTATTTAAGTTGAATTGCTTTATTGATTGTACTCTATGATTGTAAACGTACGAGTTATTACATCGTTTCACTTGTGGCAATCAACCTTTTTTACCTGTCCTGCTGTACTTGCTGAACAAAGCCTAATGTGACTCGATTGTTTACCAGTTTTGTAAGTCGCTTTGGATAAAAGTGTCCGCTAAACAAATAAATGTAAATGCTTCATGATGGTTTATGTATAAGTGCCAGCTGGCAGCCAAAACTGTGGAAATGGCGACTCGCCATCGTGTTTGGTTTGCTCCTCGTTTATCTGTGTTGAATTAATAGTAAGTTAATAAACGTTGCCAACCCTCCTCGTTTCTGCTCCTCTTCTCGTCGTCCCGCTGAGCCACTTGGTTGCACCACTCCATTTCCAAACTATTTACCTACCCATGGAGAGGTGCCTTGGCATCATCAGAACTAAAGATTATCTGTCGTCAGATTAGATGACCCACCAGACGTCCCGGTGGGAGCCAAGATCTCCTGGACTCTCAGTGAGTACGAAATTACAGAAAACTCCGATGTGGCGTTTTAAGGAGCTAAGAGGTGAGCATCGCGTGTCATCTAAATAGAGACGCACAAATTCATGCGCATCTCCACATGATGACATGAATATGTTGCTCGAGTGTTCTGGTCTTTCAGGTTCTTAAATCCATTTTTCAAAAGCCTTCACGGCACTCTGGGGAAAAAGAATATGACACCGTCAGTGGCAGCGCCCCCTCTTGACTCAAGCGGGTTTCTACAAGGAGGAGGTCCTTTGACACACATGCGTGGCACTGCTTAGTGTCGAGCACAGGACACTGCGTGTGGACCTAATCCAGCTCTTCAAAATTCTCAAAGAAGATCCAGCAGAATACTTCTACCTGATGGGTGGATCACATCCTGGTGGACAACAGTGGAAATAAGGGGGACGTTCATTTCTTTACGGAAAGAATTGTGGGAGTCGGGAAGAAACTACCCCGACATGGAGTTGTCGCAGAAACCCTGACAACCTTCAAGGAGGATCTGGTGAGATGTTGGGGCAGCTTAGCTATTAGCCAATCAAACAACTCGATGGACTGAGTGGTCTCCTCTTGTTGATCAGATCACACGTTTGCCCGCTCCCTCTGTTGTCCATGCGAATTTTCGGCAGTACTCCAGTTTTCTCCCACATCCCAGACAAATGCTTTTGGTTACCTGAGTGCCGCTGTGTGCCATGACATGCTGGTGCCAGTCAGTGTCCCATTAGCCTCTGGCCACCAAAACCCTGAAGTGGATTAAGCAAACTCATTAAGGGTAGCAAGGAACACTGACAGAGCTTAACCTTTACAATATAATAGAACAGAATTTACTTTTGTTTGGCCCAAAATCACATAAGGATGCCCACAATGGGATTTAACAGGCCCTGCCTCTTGACACCCCCCAGCCTTAACTCTCTAAGAAGACAAAGAAAAACCCTAGTAGGAGGAAAAAATGGAAGAAACCTTGGGAAAAGCAGTTCAAAGAGAGACCCCTTTCCAGGTAGGTTGGCATGCAGTGGGTGTCAAACAAAGGGGGGTAAATACAATACACAGAACATCCATTCCATCCATTATCCATCCATCCATCCATTATCCAACCCGCTGAATCCGAACAGGGTCACGGGGGTCTGCTGGAGCCAATCCCAGCCAACACAGGGCACAAGGCAGGAACCAATCCTGGGCAGGGTGCCAACCCACTGCAGGACACACACAAACACACCCACACACCAAGCACACACTACGGCCAATTTAGAATTGTCAATCCACCTAACCTGCATGTCTTTGGACTGTGGGAGGAAACCGGAGCGCCCGGAGGAAACCCACGCAGACACGGGGAGAACATGCAAACTCCACGCAGGGAGGACCCAGGAAGCGAACCCAGGTCTCCTAGCTGCGAGGCAGCAGTGCTACCACTGCGCCACCGTGCTGCCCCCATCCATTATCCAACCCGCTATATCCTAACACAGGGTCACGGGGGTCTGCTGGTGCCAATCCCAGGGCGCAAGGCAGGAATCAAACCCCGGGCAGGGCACCAGCCCACCGCAGGGCACACATGAACACCTAGCACACACTAAGGACAATTTAGGATCGCCAATGCACCTAACCTGCATGTCTTTGGACTGTGGGAGGAAACCCACGCAGACACGGGGAGAACATGCAAACTCCACACTGAGAGGACCCGTGAAGAGAACCCAGGTCACCTTACTGCAATGCAGCAGTGCTACCCACTGCGCCACCGTGCCGCCCCATACAAAGAACAGAACGCAAGTAATGCTCAATACAATACAATAGTGCAATCGAAATATTACAAGTACCGAGCAGAATTCAACAGTAGATGACATCACATGATATCATTTGGATTTATTTAGAGTCCTGGAGACCTCGGCCATCAAGCTGCCTCCCCCTATTGGCCATTCCACAGCTGAGTCAGCGCTGGGCCAGCCAATCCTATGGAAGGACTCCTCTACCCGATGATTCCTGCGATCCTCCATCAGAGATGACTTTACCTTAGGCAGGCAGAACAACTTGGCAGGTGTGCAGTGGCACCAAGTGCCAGATTTGAGTACAGAGAAGAGAAACAGGTGAGGATGAGTAAGCAATTCTAACCATCATATTACTTATGTTTTAGTGCTGATGACTAACAACAGAGATATGCAGTCTGTACAGTTAATCCGCAGCTCTAGTCGGGGTGTGCTAAACTGAAGTGGTGAGTCTTCAGCTGGGATTTGAAAGCTGAGACCGAAGAGGCATCTCTTATAGTAACATGCAGACCACTCCACAGTTTAGGCCCCCCTGTAACTAAATGCTCGACCTCCCACTGTTATTTTATTAAACCTTGGAATGATAAGCACACCGGCATCTTGAGATCTTAATGTGCGCTCCGGTTTGTAAGTCATGACCCACAAGCCCACAAGCCCCTGAAATCTAATCTGCCTAAGGGGCTGTCATGCTGGCCCAAAGCTTAGGGGCACAGGGACTCTAGTTCACCTTCTGTGAGGAGTTTTGCCCACCCTCTCCATTGTCCAGGCGGGTCTTGCCCCGAACTCAAGCTAAACGGGTTTGCATGTGAGTGCCTGGCAGCAGAAGGGCATCCTGACCAGAATTCTGCTGGGATGCCACCCTCACCCTGCCTGATCCACTTCAGGGCTGCAGTCTGCTTATCTGCCCTTCAATTCCTGCCACGGTGAAGACTGGTAACAAGAAGTACAGGTTGGGAACCAGAAAGGATGACCTTTAAAAATCAGAGAATTGTAAGAATGGCCTTTGTACACATTTGTGTGTTTTCAGTCACTGCTCAACAATAACACACTGTTCAATTCCTGGCAGAGCGGCCCCTTTACTTCCTGAAACTCCGCCCGAGACGACATGTGTGTGTGCTTTCTGGCACTTTACTTATTTATTTATTTTTTTTGCTGATTTCTTCCTTGTTCTTAGTTCTTTCATGCGTAATGAACACTCCTGGGACTTCAAGAAGCAAATAAATAAAAATATGAAGTGAAAACTGTCTAAATAGCAAAAAAAGAAGAAATGTGAGTGACAGACAAAGATAAAATTAAATGCCCCTTCAGGAGGGCGCTGACCACTTGTGAAGACCCCCAGGTTCTCCTCCTTGCACCCTGGGCTGGATGTTCATTTACAGATTGCTGTCGTTCATTACCCTGTTGGGGTTCGGTAACTCCACTTTTCCACCTCATCCCTGATGTTCTTCGGGTTCTGTGCCTGCTGGTGGTCTTTGAGCCCCTACTAGAACGATGCTAAAAATGAGATGTAGGAGGTCATCAGCCGATAAGTTGTAGAATTTTATATTAATTTAAGTAGGGCTGTGCTGGAGTCTGCACAGTCCCCCCAACATCTGTGCTGCACGAGCCTCGACATCCCCGCCAGTGTGCAGTTTGCATGTTCTCCTTGTGTCTCACATCTCAAAGTCATGCAGGACACGTGAACACGTCATGTGTGAGTGGGGACCACCTGTGACCGACACGGCTGGGTTACGCCTGAGCTCTGTGAAAATCAGCTGGTAACGGGGAGAGAAGGTGAATGGATGGGCGATGTGCTCTCTGCCCACACAGCAGGCAACTCTGATGGAGCTCAGCCTTTACCCAGCAGCGCCTGAAATCTAATCTGCTCAGTCAAGCAGCGGTAGCAGCATTAGCAGCTGTGTACACGTGTGTGTATGCGTGCATGTGTACATGTGTAAGGGTGTGTATGTACAGTATGAGCACATGCGTGTACATTTATGGGTTTCCACACATGCATGCATCTGAGTGTACTCGAGTAGATGTATGTGTGCATGTGTGTGTGTGTGTGTACATGTGTGTATGCATGTTTGTGTGTGTGTGTGTGTGTACATGTGCGTATGCTTGTTTGTGTGTGTGTGAGTGTGTGTGCGTGTGTTTGTGTGTGTGTGTGTACATGTGCGTATGCATGTTTGTGTGTGTGTGTGTACATGTGTGTATGTGTGTTTGTGTGTGTGCGTGTACATTTGTGTATGCATGTTTGTGTGTGTGCGTGTACATGTGTGTATGCATGTTTGTGTGTGTGTGTATACATGTGTGTATGCATGTGTGTGTGTACATGTGTGTATGAATGTTTGTGTGTGTGTGTGTGTGTACATGTGT
>JANRMT010062846.1:13394169-13404960 GCA_026402145.1 Polypterus bichir lapradei | reverse complement strand
TAATAATAATAATAATAATAATAATAATAATAATAATAATAATAATAGCCCTAATCCTAACCCTAACCCTATAGCACTTCTCAAATGAGTGGAAAGCCATTTCAACAACCACTAATGTGTAGCATTCCCCTGGATGATGCGATGGCAGCCATTTTTACGCTAGTGCGCTCACCACTCACGAGCTGTTAGGTGGTGAAGTGGTTAGATATAGTTGGCCAGTTAGAGACAGGAGGGGATGCAGAATGAACAATTTAGCCCGAATCTCATGATACACCCTCCTCTTTACAAAGGATGGCCAGGGATCTTTTATGACCACAGAGACTCGGGACCTCGGTTTTACGTCTCATCCGAAGGACAACACCATTTTCCCAGTCCTCATTGGGCATTGGGGTCCACATTCAGACCACAGGGTCAGTGCCCCTTGCTGGTCTCGCCAACACCTTTTTCCAGCAGCAACCCAAGCTTTTCCTAGATGGTCCCCCCATCCCAATACTGGCTGGGACCAAACATGCTTAGTTTCAGGTGGGTGACCTCTTCTGAAGTGCAGGCGGTGTCTCTGCTTTAAGAATATCAGGTCCCGCTTGTTTCAGATGCCCCACAACATTTCAATGGGATTCACATCAGGACTTGGACCAGACCTGTCCATAACCCTCCACAGATTTGCTTCGGATCATTATTGTGTTGGAAGGTCCATTTCTGGTTCAGCTTCATCTTTCGGACAGGTGGCCTCACATTGTCCTCAGGCACAGTTTGATATGACGCAGAATTCAAAGTTTGCTCAACCAGTTCAATCTGCCCAGCAAAACAAGCCCACTCCCATGATGCTCCCTCCATCCAGGCTTCACAGTTGCAGTGAGGTTTTGGTGTTGGTGGGCAGTGCCTTCTGTCCTCCAAACATAGCGGTGTGCATTTGTGCCAAAAAAAATACAACATTTAATTTTTCTTCCATCTGCCCACAGAACATTTTCCCAGAAGCATTGTGGTGCATCCAGGTGGTCTTGGACAAACTGTAGACATGCCGCAGTGGTTTCCTTCGCGGTGTTCTTCCAAGAGCACCATCCTGGTTCAGTGCTTTTCTGATAGCGCGCACATGAGCAAAGACTCTCGCTGTTTGTGAGCTTCTCTGGCGGACTTTTGCTGTTTACCCATTGGGGTTTAGGATTAACGTGATCTTTACAGGACGCCCACTCCTAGGGTTAGGGTTACAGGTAGGGTTAGGGCTGGAGTTTTGATTCTTCTACATTTGTCTTAGCGTGGATTGGTTCTTTCCAACTTCGTGCCCCTCCATAATGTGCCTTCTAAAGTTCTAGCCTTGGTTCACACCTACCAACCTTTTCTTGAGGAGAACAGATTTGTCAGTTGTCAGGCCTTATGTGCCTTTATTTAGAGGGCAGCCCACCCTTCCAGTCTCTTCTCCTTTTTTGAAGATGTCACTCACACCAAGGTTCTCTTACTTTGTGTAGTCTGTGCTGTGTATGATTACTCAATGAGCTCGGCAAAGGCTGTGTGTGTGTGTTACTAGTTGAGTCAGATTGTGTGTGCCTAGAATTGTGACTTAGATGAAGATCAGACCATATTTTATTAGTAAGCGGTTCAGAAGTCCGGGGAATTCCACTAACCGTTTCTTGCAACTTCATCAAGGCAACCGACCCCTCGAAAAGGGACAGCGGCAAAGAAGAAGAATTAAGGCCGACATAGGAAAGCCCACCGGAATTAAGGGAGCTCATGCCCACTCCATGTAGACAATGACTTGAGCCATGGTGCAGTGTGCTCAATAACCAGACGGAAAGTCCAGCCATGTATGTGTGTTATTAGCCAAGTCAAATTGTGTTGCTCTAGAATTGTGACATAGAGGAACATCAGCCCACAATTTATTAATAAGCAGTGCAGAAATCCAGGGAATTCCTGGAAAGGGTTCACTTCTGGCAGCAGTAGGTCTCCTCCTTCTTCAACTCCCCACTCCCTCGCATTCGTCTCTATTTGTCTAACCCTTGACCTCCTCCAGGTATTTCTCAGTCATGCCCTCCACCCCACCCCACCCCCATTTTTGTTTTTCACCCTCCCCCACCATCACTTATCGTATGTGGGGGAGGAGCAAAAGTTTTAGATTCGTCGAAAAAATTTCGATCTTTGGTTTTGAACAGATCTCGACATTTTAGGGTCCCCTGATACTGAAAACATCAATATCATGGTGATGGGTGTGTGTGTCTGTGAGTGTGTCACAGTTTCTTGAGGACAGTCTAGAGCTAAAATGGCCGGATGGAAAAAATACCAAACTCGAAACGTAAGCCTGTGATGAGATGATGATGTGCTGATTAGTTTTTGAGCCAAAATCATGCAAGAGATAGAGACCCTCTAGAGCACGGGTGTCGAACTCCGGTCCTGGAGGGTTTCATTCTAACCATCTTCTTCATTTTTTGCTGCTAATTCACTTCTTTTGCCTTAGTTTTAATTAACTTGACTCAGACCCCTCAGTTGTCTCTTTTTCTTAATTAGCAGCCAAACAATAATGAGACACAAAGCAAGCCACCGCATGACCAGCTCAACTGTGCCCGTCACACAATATCTGAAAATGAAAATAGGTGAAAGTCTCGGTAAGGTTGATCTCTCAGGTCACCAAAACATTTTTGATGGTATTCTTATAAAAAACAGAAAATGGGTTTAGTTAACAGCGAGAATTGGCTTCTCATTAAGAGACTGGTTGGAGTGAAATTGATTGGAGTTTGAAATCCCAGTTTAGCTGGTCATCTGTTGGCCCCTTTCACATCTCATTTCTGTTTGGCTGCCATTTAATTAAGACAAGGATCAATTCAGAGCACCGAATCTTTAAAAACAAGGCTATTAAAATGAAGAGAAAAGGAGTTAATTAGCAGTGAAAACTGGTCACTGATTAGGAAAAGGGTTAGAATGAAAACCTGCAGCCACTTCGGCCCTCCAGGCCCGGAGTTCGACACCCCTGCTCTAGAGGAACCCTCAAATAGCGTCATTCTGCAATTCATCATGAATTCTTCTCGTCAGTTGGTATCGTAATGACCTATTTTATGACCAGAAAGATCAGCATCAGAGTGGTCAATAATTACTGGAATGTTCTAGAATAGTTTGGGCAACTTTGTTCCTAGGGTGCAAAACCTACTTGACGCTCATGTCTGAATTTTCTTTTGTTTACCATGGGTCCTTACACATCTCAAGTGGGCTTCTCTAATTTTCTCACTGATGTTTGCGAGCCTCATTTCACTTCTCTCCAACATCCCAAACTGCCAATTCCCCGGTGAGCTCCTGAGTGGCTTTGCAAGTGGACTGGCACTTCTTCAAAGGTGGGTTACTAACTTGTACTCAGTGGTGGGCTCCAGACACCTGAAACTAGAATCTGTAAGCATCAGAGGAGGCCTACAAAACTGGATCTCAAGTTGGGTAACCGGTCAGGAGACAAAGAGCACAGGAGAACGGGGTCATCATTGGAGTCCCTCAGGGGGTCTGTCTTTGGTCCGTTACGTTTTCTGATTTATATTAATGACAAACACTTTGGGATAGTTTGGAAACTTGTGAAAGTTGTAGATGTTATGAAAATTCGAAGGAAGCGACAAAAACAAATCAGAACGACATGGACAAGCTTCAGGACTAGAGAATGGAGTTTAACGTAGAACAGTGCTACACGTGGGCAGCAGGAATGTCAACCAGAAATACAAGATGGGAGACGCTGGCCTGCAGGAAGAGAGGATTTAGGGGTTTATGTTGACACAACAGTCTCATCGTTTGAGCAATGCGCAGTAGCGAGTAAAAAGGCAAAGCAAATGTTAGGTTATGTCGGTTAAGTTGCTGAATAGAAATCGATTGAAGTTATGCTCAGGCTGGCGAGACCACATCTGGAGTGCTGTGTGCAGTTCTGGTCGCCACGCTGCAAGAAAGACGTGGGAGCAACATGGGTGCATCATGGGAATTAAGGACATGTCTGTCCTCTGAGAGACTCTAAGAAGTGAACCAGTGTTGGGAAACTGCGTGGCGGCCTAATCCAGATCTTCAAAATCCTCAAAGGCATTGATAAAGCAGATCCAGCAGAAGTCTTGTAATTTGAGGTTGAATTTTGTCTTCATGGACATCCGTGGGAGTTAAGGTGGAAGAACGTTCAAGAGTGAGAGGACACAGAGAGCTCTCCTTCACTCAGAGTTGCATGAAGGAGTTGAAGCAGAAACCTTGATCACCTTCAGGACGTGTCTGGAGGAGATGCTGGGGCAGCCCACCTGTTAGTTAAACCAACAAGCCTGATGGACTGAAGGGTTTCCTCTCGTTTGTCAAATTTCTGATGTTCTCCTGTTCTTAAACGGGTGAAGCGGGTTTAAGGATCTTCTATGAACTTTGTATGGCACCTTTCTCTAGTGAGCACCCAGTGCTTTTCAAATATCGAGCTGCAGTGCAATGGGCGACCCGGTGAGATGGACACTCAAACTTTGCGGCTCCAAGTCCAAACTTCAGATCGACAGGTGACCTCATGAAAGAAGCCGACGAGAAAGCCGCCACCTCCTGCGTTTTCAGGAATCCTCCCTCGCCCGTACCTCATTTGCTGAAAGTCTGTCTTTTCTTTTTTTTTTTTTTTTTTCCACTCCATTCTGAAATATGAGTGCCGTATCCATGGAGACACGGGCTGGAATCCAATCAGCTGGAATTATTTCCTGTGCAGATTCCAAAACTGTAGTGTGTTCCCATGACAACAGCAACAAAAAAAAAGGGAGGAAAAAAACTTTTGGGGCTTCCAAGAGAGACTCAAGAGTGTTGTCACAGAAACAAAAGTCAGACCCTCCAGACCAGGGGGAGCAGGTGGAGGTGGCTGGGGTGGGCGGAGGGGTCCTGTTTTGTTAACATTCCCAGAAAATAATGCAACTTAAACAAAAAAAGAACAAGAAAGGCAGCTTCTTGAAAATATGACCTCATAAAAGAGGAGAAAGCCCACACAACTTTCGAGCCGTAACAGGAACTCGTGATGTCACGTTAAGGGGCCGAGGCCCGAGCGTCACGTTCCACAAATGTTTTGCGATGTTCTGCCAGGCCACTTCTGGTGTTAATAACATTACGAGCTCCTGAACAGCTTCCCGAAACTCTTCAAAGCGTGCTCTGTTATGTGTTAGAGCTCAAGCGAAAGCTTTAGGAGGGAGCGCTGCAACAGGACAGGGCGTCATTTTGTTAGCACTGCAGTGCTAACTGTTAAAAGCACTATATGAAATAAGAACAGGCATCTATCATTCTTAGGCACTGTTCACAAAAAACACGTCTTCGGGATTAGCGTGTCGTATTCTTGTGAATTTACTTTTCCAAAAGTGAAGAAATGCAATCAGGTACCTGAATGTCCTTAAAGAAAGAACCTAACACATCAGTCGAGCACTTTACAGTTTAGGTGGCACACGGGACACAAGGAATCCGGATGATACCCTGCCAGGAGTGCACAAAAAGGCATCCCAGTCCAGAGAGGGAAGGATGTCGCATTCGGACAAGGCGTCCCTAATGGATGGGCGGACATCCCAGCTGGAAGAGAAGATGGTTGCTTACCCGGGTGGGAAGCCTCAGAACAACTGGACAAGCACCCTTAATGGACATGTGCATAGCACTGTGGGAAACTGGCCTTGACACACACAGATACACAGACTCACAAGTTCTCAAACTCACGTTTTATTTTTTCTCCTCCAGCCTTTTCACAACACAGAGTACGATCACCTCTTTTAGATTCAGTCCCGTCTTTCTTTCTCTTTTACCTTCTCCTTCTCTTCTGTTACCGTCTCCACTCCTCCACACGCCATCTCCGACCTCTGCCTCCCGACTCTGGCTCCTCGAATGGAGTGAGGTGGACCCTTTTGTAGTTCACCCGGATGTGCTCCAGGTGCTCCCTGATGACCCTCCTGCAGCACGTCCTGGTGTAGTGGAAGGGCTGCAGTCCATGGCTCCGGAACCATCTAGGCCGCCCCCTGTCAGTGGCCACAGGCCCCAACAGGGTTGAGCTTCTCCTGGTCCTTCCATCCTCCAGACGTCCCGGCAGGACGCCCCCGCCGTTCTCCACAGCACCTTTCCTGGTCGGGCTTAAAGAGGTCAGGGCAGGACTGTCTCTGGGTGGGTATTTATTCCCTCCAGTAACTAGACAGCAGCGCCCATTTGGGAACCAGCAGGGAATGCTGGGAGTTGTAGTCCGGCAGCACAGCCCTGCTGGGGTCAGTGGGTGCTGCACAAGGGCGCTGCAGGGAGATGTACTCCCTGTTATGTGGGACTTCCGTGTGACCCGAAAAGCAACAGCCCTGGCACTGGAAGTACTCCTGGGTCCTCGATAAAAAGGGATCGCAGTCCCCTGTCCAAGTGAGTTGGAGCTTTGAGGAAGACGAGCAACATTCAGCTGGAGAAGGGCAGTGCAGTGGAGAGAGGACAGGTGAATTGGAGGAGAAGTGAATTGTGCTTGGTACTTTTTGTGAGGTTTTTCTATAATAAACACCCATTTATTTGAACCCAGGACTGGCTTGGTGTGTTCATGTTGGGAGTTTGGGACCTCTCTGGCGGCCCATTGCCTTCTCAACAGTTAAAAAATGAGAGTTCCAGGCAAGGCCATGATTGAGGTGCTCATGATGGTGCACAGGGTTGTCTTAACAGCATCATAGACCCCCCTGAGCAAAGTAATGATAGCAAAACAGAAACATTCACAGGCATCAGAAACATCGAGGACCCCTATGCTCCCAGGGTCCATTGTGCCCATACGTTAAGATGGCCCTGGGTTGGACCAAAGTGACGAACAGAATCCAAAGAAGAATAAAACTGGGCAGGGGGACACGCAGACTATAAGGTGGTGGATACGGCAGTTTAACCTTCTTACTCAAGGTGGTCATCCTGCAACACTGAGGTCATTAAAAAGCAGACGGGGGCTTTCAGACGTCCTCTCCAAGCTTGACCGAGTGTGACATCCATCCATCCAGCTAAGTGCACTGTGGACCCTGGCACACCCGTCTGACAAGTCTGGTGGAGTCTTATCTGGAGTGGTCTTTATGGAAAAGCCATGATACCAAATGTCTCCCCTGTACACAAAAACACAAGGACAATGGCGGGCGATGCGCGTTTTCTAAACTCTGCAGTTTTTCGTAACCCTGAGTGGCCTCACAGGCAGGCGGTCGAGCAGTTGATGGATTCATAGGTGAGCAAATCAATGGCAACGTTACCGGGGGAAGAAGAAGCTGCTCAACCTCTCCAGAACGACGGGCCGTGACGATGACTCGCACGCTTATGTCACCATCACGCTTGTATTTTTTTTCTCTTTAATCCAAAGAACCTGTGAGTTCCTAATAATTACTCTTAGCCAAAGTGACCTCAGGAAACTTTGCCAGTGAAGCTCTGCTCTTCTGCATTTGGGCTGAAAATCCCGCATATATTTTTTTTTTTTTCATTTGTGTTATTCAGGGGAATTTTGCAAAAAAAAAAAAAAAATGTTTGCTTGACATTCAGCACTTTGTGTGAAACGGTGAATAATAGAGAGCTTCCTCACAGAGGGGGTAACGAGAGCCCAAAAAAATTCTCTGGACGTCATGTCAATGGAATTACTACACTTTTACGGAAGAGCCGGGCTAGAAGCTCCTGATGACACAGTGTTGCGCCATGCCTTCCTGTCACGGGGGGGCAGTGAATAGACGAGCGGGCCGCCTCCAGACATCGGAAAACACCTTCAGACTGCAACGTGTTAATGAACTGAAATTAGAAGGACCCCTCCGGCGGAATGCCTGCCGTTCGTGTTCTGTAGGTCCTGGGGACCTATAGAAAGAGTTCACCCCCTTTGGAAGTTCTCACCTTTTCTTGTCCTACAACATTGACTCAATTTGCCAAACAGAGGTCTGCAAAGGGGTCCACATTCTTTACAAATATAAAACATGACCAACTGACCCCATTTAAGTAGTCACCCTTTTGATGTGACACCCCTAACTCATCCACTTGGCTTTAGAAGTCCCAGAATTAGCTCAATGGTGGCCGCCTGTCTGGGCTTTCACTTGATTGTCGTCTAAATGCACTTGAATGGTGAGGGGTCAACTTGTGAGGAGTTGGTATGGTGGGCTAAGCTCCTCAAGGAGGGCAAAAGAACAGAACCAGCACAAATCAGGGAATGGAGGCCAAAAAAAAACATCCAAGTGACTGAATATCCAGTTCAATCAGTCATCAAGGAATAGAAAGAGTATGGCGGTGCTGTGAATCTATTACACAAAAATGAAGAAGATGAGAGGAAGGCCATCGAGAGACCTCCGAGAGCTCTGGAGGAGGAGTCACCATCTACAGTGGCTGACATTGGAGAGACTGTGCAGACAAGAGCTGTGCACCACAAAGAGAGAAGAAAATGAACAAGACATCCCAGCGAGAGCTGGACACGTGGGAAACGCTTCAAGTCAGCGGGAAGAAGGTGCTGTGGTCTGATGGGACCAAAATGGACCTGTTTGACCGTCAGACTAAACGCCACGTCTGAACACTGCACATCATCTTAGATCTGAGTGCTGCATTTGACACCATTGATCACAATATTCTTAGAAATCGCCTTAGTCAATGGGCGGGCCTCTCTGGAAGTGTCTTAAATTGGTTTGAATCCTACCTGGCAGGTAGAAAATTCTTTGTGAGTTGTGGTAATCAAATCTCAAAGACGCTTGATATCCGATATGGTGTTCCACAAGGCTCTATCCTGGGTCCGCTGCTTTTCTCAATCTACATGCTTCCGTTAGGTCAGATTATCTCAGGTTACAATGTGAGTTACCACAGCTATGCTGATGACACACAGCTGTATTTATCAATAGCACCTGATGACCCCGACTCTTTCGATACAGAAACACAATGTCTTACTGGTATTTCTGAATGGATGAATAGTAATTTTCTCAAACTAAATAAAGAGAAAACTGAAATTTTAGTAATTGGCAATAATGGATTCAATGAGGTTATCAGAAATAAACTTGATGCACTAGGGTTAAAAGTTAAGACGGAAGTAAAAAACTTAGGGGTAACCGTTGACTGTAATCTGAATTTTAAATCGCATATTCATCAGACCACTAGGACAGCATTTTTTCACTTAAGAAACATAGCAAAAGTTAGGCCTCTTATATCATTGAAAGATGCTGAGAAATTAGTTCACGCTTTTGTTTTCAGTCGACTAGATTACTGTAACGCACTCCTCTCAGGACTACCCAAGAAAGACATAAATCACTTGCAACGAGTGCAGAATGCAGCTGCTAGAATCCTAACTAGGAAAAGAAAATCCGAGCACATTTCTCCAGTTTTGATGTCACTACACTGGTTACCTGTGTCATTCAGGATTGACTTTAAAATTCTTCTTATGGTTTATAAAGCCTTAAATAATCTCGCCTCATCTTATATATCGGAATGCCTGACACGTTATATTCCAAATCGTAACCTTAGATCTTCAAATGAGTGTCTCCTTAGAATTCCAAGAACAAAACTTAAAAGAAGTGGTGAGGCGGCCTTCTGCTGCTATGCACCTAAAATCTGGAATAGCCTGCCAATAGGAATTCGCCAGGCTGATACAGTAGAGCACTTTAAAACACTGCTGAAAACACATTACTTTAACATGGCCTTCTCATAACTTCACTCTGATTTAATCCTGATACTCTGTATGTTCAATTCTTCAAAATAACTATTTACAGTGGATCCAAAATCCGTACTGACCCCTACTCTCTCTTCTGCTTCTTTTTCCGGTTTCTTTGTGGTGGCGGCCTGCGCCACCTCCACCTACCCAAAGCATCATGATGCTCCAACATTGATGGACTGAAAGCCAGAAGTCTACGTGACCATCATCATCAGGTCCTTCCTTGAAAACCCTAAATACAAAGAGGACTGTTTGATTTATGTTAGGTAGATTGCCCAGAGGGGACTGGGCGGTCTCATGGTCTGGAATCCCTACAGATTTTATTTTTTTTCTCCAGCTTTTGGAGTTTTTTTTTTTTGTTTTTTCTGTCCACCCTGGCCATCGGACCTTACTTATCCTATGTTAATTAATGTTGACTTATGTTTATTTTTTATTGTGTCTTTTAGTTTTCTATTCATTTTGTAAAGCACTTTGAGCTACATTTTTTTGTATGAAAATGTGCTATATAAATAAATGTTGATTGATTGAATGATTGATTGATCATCAGTAACACACCATCCCCACCGTGAAGCATGGTGGTGCCTCTCTGCAGCCGGCTCTGGAAGACTTGTGAATGCAGCAAAATATGAGGAAATCCTGGAAAATCTGAGTTTGTCTAATCCATCCCAAAACTTAGTGCTTATCTTTAATTACCTCTTGTACGGAACGTGCAGCAAATCATCAGTAACCTCATTTAATTTGAATATGCAGACTAGAAATTCTGATGAGCGCAACAAACTCAGATGGTGAAATGATAACTCTAACAGCAGGTCCATGCAGCAAACTCGCTGATTAATCAAAGGCGATCACCCGAGACAAGAAGCATGGCTGTCATTATTATACATGAAACCTAAGATGGCTGAGGAGTCCGATTCTGGTGCCGGGAGGTTCTGCTAGGAAGTGACTTGTGCAGATCTGGAGTCTCATCCTTCTCTTCACATCACACATCGCTGTCTTTCATCTGCTGCATCAAGGAGGCAAGTTGGATTCAAAGAGAAATTTACTTAATGGCTCAAAGGACAGTTTCCATGGCTGCACTCTCCTAGTTTTGTGAAGATGAGTCTTGAGGGTGCTTATCAACTACTTACTCTGACTATGATGACATCCATGTTCTTGTTGTTATCTTGTTGACATTTCACGTTGACATCCATGTTCTTGTT
>JANRMT010062846.1:13298756-13337541 GCA_026402145.1 Polypterus bichir lapradei | reverse complement strand
TCTTTCTTTCTTTCTTTCTTTCTTTCTTTCTTTCTTTCTTTCTTTCTTTCTTTCCAGGTTGAGGGGCTTGCTGAGGGTCACACAGCGTGTCGGTGGAGAGGACCGAGCCGGCACCCTTGTGATTTACTGCCCACTGCCTTCCCTGCCAGACCACACGTCCCCTTTGTCATGTCCCTTGTCATCGTGTGGCGTCCCCAGTGGATTCCTGCCGTGACTGAGCGGACCTCTTTGTCTGCTGCTGGCCTGAGGGACAGCTGTGTACAGGTCAGATGGAGGTCTGCCAGGAAGTGGCTTTGTTCGTTCAGGTGTGAACACAGGGCGGGTCACATTTTCTGTTTCCCTGTCATCATTTAAAAAAAAAAAAAGAAAAACAAATGGTGAGCTGCGATTCCCGATTTTCTGTGATTATCATTTCGTGACATTTTTGTGCCTGTGCTTTTGTTACATGAAACTTGAGTTGGTGTATACTGGTGTCACTCCTGAGCTCCTGCTTTTTCTTTTTCTTTTAATCCACCTTCACTTGCGTCTGCCAATAAGTAACCCAACACACCTACCCATGCCCAATAACCCCCCGCTGCTCGTGGCCAGGTTGGTACCTTTAAAGAAGCCACTACTGTAATCTCTTGAGTTGATTCATGTCTCTAGTTATTGGCACTTGTATATCCCCTTTGTATTTTGGACCAAGTCCACCAGAGTGTGGGCTACCACGGAGGGATTCAGGGATGTGTGATTTCCTTCTTTGGAATTCGCTACCGCATTACTTTGTATGAGAAATTAAATGACAGAAATGAAATAAAATAAAAACCAAAGCCGTCTTAACTGGCTCATCCTACCCCAGACAGTCCATGGCAGTGAGCCTCACAACCCTGAGGAGGACCCTCTGGCCCCCCATGCCCTTGGTGGCTCACTGATGGGTAAGTACTGATTGAACCCTGGCCAGTGAGTGAGCTCAGCACCCACCGGCCCTGCCATGCCAGCCTCATCCCTCTGACCCCCTAACAAGACCGCCAGGATCTTGCACTGCTCCACCTGTGGCCGTTGCTCCACACTTGCTGTTCTCTAAGGAAAGATGAGGGCCTGAATACGGGAGGTGGCGATTCTCATCTTGAAGTGACGTCACCAGCATAGAAAAGCACAGTGACCATCACCCAGCAGAAGAACACGCACGGGGTGTCACTACTGACATTAAATGAGAGAGCCCACCGTCGCTCAGAAAGCCACGCGTCTCCCCGTGTGTAGGGGTCGGGGGTCTGCACAGATATAGCACGTTGTCATACCCACCACGTGACGTACCATCTCTGATCCCAAATTAGGACCCGAGTGTACAACGGGTGACACCTCAGCACCCCACCAGTTGAAATGGAAAAGAGGTGTGAGGCGCATAGAAGTTCCCACAATTCACTCTGCGCGTCGGGACGAAAAAGCAAACCAGGAAGTCCCAAGGAGCTCTCTGTAGACCCCCACGATCAGACTGTGGCGAGGCACAGATCAGAGATCAAGGGGACAAAACCATTTCGAAAAGTTTGAGTCTTCTCAGTAACCATGAATGGGAAGAAATCTGGAACCACCAGGACCCTTCCTAGAATTATGGCCTTGTTCGTGGGGCTGAGCAAGAACCCAACGGCCACTCTAATGGTGCTTCACTTGTAGAAGTCTGAGATCTGAGATGGAAGAAGTTGTTGGAAGGATGACCCTCCATCATCGCAGAGGGGCTGCTTGGAAGGCATTGACAGTTTAAAGGACCCCGATAGCTGGTGGAAAATGACTCTGTGGTCTGATGAGACGAAGAGCACCATGTCTGGGGGAGACCTCATCTCTATGGTGAAGCATGCTGGTGGCAATATGATGTCATGGGGGTCCTTCTGGAACAAGGAGGAAGAGGAGGAGGAGGTTAGGAGCCTGCACTGATACAGCACGTTGCCGGACCCACCCTGCGACACACCACCTCAGGATACCAAATCAGGACCCGAGAATGAATGCAACCAAATATTGAGGGGTCCATAAAGAAAACCTGCTGCAGAGTGCAGACCACCTCAGACCGGAGCAATGGCTGACCTTTCGGCATGACGATGACATGAAGCATAGAGCCAAGAAAAGGTTGGATAAGTCTCAGAGCATCCTGGACTGGCCCAGACGTAGACCTCCCATAGAACATCAGGGGAGAGATGGCAGTTCACAGACCCTTCCCATCCCATCTAACGGAGCCGGATAGGATCTGCCAGGAAAAAATGGGATAAAGTGGCCACATCCAGGTGTGCCAAGTTTGGAGAAACTTACCAAGGAGACTCAAAGCTGGAACTGCACCCCAGGGGGCTTCTTACCAAGTACAGAGTTAGGGGTCCGAATTCTTCTACGAATGAGAGATTTTAGTTTATGACTTTTCAGTTTGTCATTATGGGTTATCGAGTGTAGACTGATGGTCAGAAACGGTAAGCGCATGCATTTTAAATTAAATCTCCATAATGATAAATTGAAGAGAAAGCGCCTTTCTAAATCCACTAAGATGCCAGCGGTGGGCTCTGAGCTCAGGGTCTTTCCTTCACCGCACTGCCCACAGGAGTTCTCTTGTTGGTTCTTGAGAGATTCTTCACCGGTGCCGCGGTGGCTCTTTGGTTTACTGGCAGAGACATCAGGGTCTAAAGAGCTCAAGGTAGGTAAGTGGGTGAACCGTCCCACCCGGGGGACACAGATCAAGACAATTGGAGGCAGGCCTACAATGGCAGCAGGGGTTTTTCTTTTCGGCCCACTTTGTACGTTTGTGTTCTCCTTTGTTTCCTTGAGTTTGGTTTATGTCACAATTGCACTTTTCTGATTGGGCGCATTTTTTTGTGTATTTTTGCCTTCTTTCTGGGTTTAAGGATAGCACAATAGCGCCCCCTGGTGTTCCAGCCTGTTTTAACACAAACAGCTTTTACTTGAAACCACAGAGCGCGGACATGGCTGTGCTCTGCAGTGCTGCGTTACCAGAATTTGTTAAATATTACAGAATTAGTCTCCACACACACAGAGACTCACACTTCAGTCGTCTTTCACTAAACAACACAAACACATTAGTCTTATTTACCTTAAAGGCTGAAGTTTAATTGGCTCAGCTAATCAGATTTGAGGCGCATGCAGGACTTTAGTGCAGACATGAGACACTGGATTCCCCATCCCACCAATCGATAACATTTAATGGAAAGGTTGGTTTGAAAGCAAGCACTTATCGGCTGAGAGCATCAGGAATATTCTACAGGGGAGTGGGGGAGGGGTCAGACCAGTGCCCCCCCATACTTAAAAAAAAAACCAACAAAATTGTATTATTGTAAATGTAAAGCATGTCCTAGCAGTGGGGTTTGCACCCACATCATCCACTCATGGCAAGTGATATCAATCATTTTTTGGCTGAAGCCATGGTACCCCCCCTTGTGGATGCATCTGCTCCATCAAGTTTTAACTTCCCCTTGGGGACAAATCTGTGTGTGTGTGTCTGTGAACTATCCAGTTGCTGTATCTCGCTTATATGCCATTTGGTATGGGATTCATTAAAAGCAGTGTCAATGTTTTTGTGAGGCACCATCTGTTGGATTGACAAATCTGATGCATATGCTTCTGTTATATTCAATTTGGTATGGGATTCGTAAAAGTAGTGTTAATGTTTTTGTGAGGTGCCATCTGTTGGAATGACAAATACAATACATATGCCTTTGTTAAATGCCATTTCATATAGGATTCAGGAAAGCAGTACTGATTTTTGCGATGCACTGTCTGTTGGAATGACAAATGTGATGCATATATCTGTTAAATGCCAATTGATATGGGATTAGCAAAAGCATTGTTAATGTTTTTGTGAGGCACCGTCTGTTAGAATGACAATGCATATGTCTCTGTTATATGGCATTTGGTCTGGGATTTGTAAAAGTATTGTTAATGTGTTTGTGATGTGCCATTTGTTGGAATGACAAGTGCAATACATATGTCTCTGTTAAATGCCAACTGGTAAGGGATTTGTAAAAGCAGTGCAAATGTTTTTGTGAGGTGCCATCTGTTGGAATGACAAATCTGATGCAAATGTTTCTGTTTTATTCCATTTGGTATGGGATTTGTAAATGTAGTGTTAATGTTTTTGTGAGGCACCATCTGTTGGAATGACAAATTGAATGCATATGTCTTTGTTCTATGCCACTTGGTATGGGATTTTTTTAAAAGTATTGTTAAAGTTTTTGTGATGCACCATCTGTTGGAATGAAAAATGCAATCCATATGTTCCTGTTAAATGCCAATTGGTGTGGGATTCATAAAAGCAGTGCTAATTCTTATGATGTGCCATCTGTTGGAATGAAAAATACAGTGCATTTTATTGCAAAAAATGTTTGGCTGCGCCATCTTTTGGAATGAGAGACACATAGCAAACAGAAGGACACGCAGGCAGTCACACAGACCCTTCTCCTTTTATTAAAGTGGATTATTTACTGAATTATTGGAAGAAATGAAGCTACACTGCACTTTGTTTTGAGCACTTTGATAATAAAAGCACTGTTTGTAGGTTTACACCTGCCTCTGTTGTTGTGTGACCTCATTGCACGGTTCATTCTGAAACTTGACTAGCAACGGCCACAGGTTCAAGGAGGTCATGGCAGCTGCAGGGCTGTCACAAACAGAATTCATGGGCCACAAAGACAGAGAGATGGCTGCACAAACTAACCGGCACTCAGCAAAAAAACAGTGAGGGTGCGACAAAGGACTCCAGTGGCAACATCTCCTGAGCGTCAGCCCAAACATAGGAAGATCTTCAGTGATGAAGAACGACAAGAGGTCAGCGTGGATTCGGAGCCATTGAGGGCCAGAGGCACATGGACTTGGCTCACATACTCCATGATATGAAATGCAAGAAGGACAGCGACAGATTAATGGAGATCATCAGATATTTCCTGCCCTATCCAAACCCTGCTTGTTACATCAGTGGTTGCTGGAGAGCATTATCTGTGCACATCAGATCAGCGATGTGCTCGCCGTGGGGCGGGATGCTCAGTTTGCTCTGTATGACCCACCTTTATGTGAGGACTGGAGGTCCACGTGTCTTCTATTGTCTATCCTTACTTTTATCGGACAACCACCACCCGTGACCAGAGTTCAAAACAGCTGTGCTGTCCTACTTTGTAGCCTATTAAGGCATCTGTTGGTCCAGCAGGTGGTCTTTTGGGGTCCTTTGTCCTTTTTTCAACATGACAAAAACACGGAAGGAGACAAACTACATACGACACATGTGCCTGACATTGATGAGTGACTGACTCAGCACTTAACAAGGTGCGGGTAATAAGAGTGACATCAGCCGAAATTCTTCAAAAAAAAAAAAAAAAAGTCATTTGAATATACTGAGTATTTTGGGATGGTTGCCTGGCAACCAGGCACAAACATTGTGAACACAGTACACGCACATAAAGGTGATCCGTGTCAGCGGTGACTCATAATACGTGGAACAAATGCTGCAGGCAAGAGAAGTCACTTCAGATGTGGTAACTGGAATTGCCAGCTTCCTCTGCAGTCTGACCAAAAGACAAACATGCAAAAACATTCAACGGGAATGCCACCCAGAAAATATGAAAGGCTTTGAGCCGCCGCCGCCGCCACCTCCTCCTCCTCTTCAGCATGTCAGAGTCTAGAGTGAGAACAACAACTTCCAGCAGTGAAGGGTGCCCCCTGGCGGTGAGATCTGTCGCACTAATTCATCTCAGGGGGGCAGGGGGAGTGGGGGGGCTTTACCATCCAAAATGTAAAGTGCAGCGTGGCTGAAACGGAGGGTGAAAGGAGTCAGACTGGTCACTACAGAATGGGGGGGGAGTCTTCCTTTTGCATGACTGGCTAAGATGGCACTACCCTGCAACCAGAGTGAGGGCATAGTGGCTGAGAAGAGGACGTGGGGGGCTTCTAGGCAAATTTGCCAACAGAAAGATTTTATTGATTGATGCCTTCAAGGCTGTCAGAGGGTCTGCCCTCTGGGTTCATCTAAGCCGTGTAATACCACCCTGGTAGGAGAGGGGGTGCTGACACTAAGCCAAAGTTATAGAGATGGCGCCCAGTGAGGGCAACTGACTCAGCCCCCACCCCCCCCCCCCCCTGGTCCACCCCCTGTAAGTCCCAATGCTACCAGAAGGAGGCGTCGTTGTATGATCAGAGCCCCCTGCATGATGGAGCTCCATTCTCGTGACCACCCTGTGAGAAAACCCTTCGAGGCGATCTGCTTGTTGTTTGTTTACATCTGCGCCATTTCTGTTTCTTTTGACTTTAAGAAAATGCCTAAACGGGGGCGGCCGGGTGGGTGCTGACACTATTGGTGGGTTGACCACAAGGCATAATATTCACAGGACAAAAAAAATGACCGTTCAGTCCATCAGGCAGGTTTCCACAATTAACACCTAATTTGATGTGTGGAGTCATCCACTGATTTCTTAGGTAGTGCCTGGAAAATGGCTACAACACCACAGGCGGGCAGTGAAAGGTACTTGAAAGCTGATCTCCATTAACGATTACCAAGTGAAATGCCGTGTCAGACATCTGTTATCCTCTCCTCTCCCCTGCTCCTCACCCTCCAGGTGTCCACTCAATCATCTCTCTACTCTTTCCTAGATGCCCATTCAGATCCCGACCCACCGTCACCTTGTCCCTCTCCTGTGCTGCCCTAAGCTCATCTATTTCTACCCAGAATGCCTCCCTCTCCTCCTCCTGACGGCCCACCTACCGATGACATTAATTGCAGTCTCGTCGAGGTCCAGCTTCGCCCTATCACTCTTATTAGTTCACAGTTTGGACATGACTATCATTACACTGCTCCACCACACAACAACATAAAGCCCCCCCCCCCCCCAAGTCTCTCACCTCATGCCCCTGCCATCTTGTTTTCTGCACATACAACAATCCCACCTTCCTCTTGTCCATCCTTCCCAGCGGACACATGCTTTCACTTTGACAATGGCACCTTGATTAAAAAAAGTATCAGTTTCAATCAAAAACATGGCAGTTTCTGGGGGATTCCTAACGTTTGACCACTCGGGAGGCTCTGGTGATGATAGATGCCCGCTGGGCCAGGGGTTGGTGCTGTGTGCTAATTCCTTCTCTCCTCCTCCCTTTGCGGAACTGAAGATTGACGGCTGTTCCTCCACTGACGTCACTGCTGCTGTCCACTCTCCTAGGCCCGCCCCTTAATGCATGGAACCCATGTGACCAGAAGTTCAGCCAACTTTGAGTCAGTCAGTTCCACATTGGACTTTCATTATATGGGGTCACAGACGTCCCCCAAACCTGTTTTGTGTCTGTTTCTTGCCTCACAATATATATATATATATACTCAGCAAAAAAAGAAACGTCCCTTTTTCAGGACTGTGTATTTCAACAATAATGTTTTAAAAATCCAAATAACTTTACAGATCTTCATTGTAAATTGTTTAAACAATGTTTTCCATGCATGTTCAATTAACCATAATCAATTAATTAACATGCACCTGTGGAATGGTCGTTAAGACCTTAACAGCTTACAGAAAGTAGGCATTTAAGGTCACAGTTCTAAAAACGCAGGACACTAAAGAGACTTGTCTACCGACTGTGAAAAACACCCAAAGAAAGATGCCCAGGGTCCCTGCTCATCTGCGTGAACGTGCATTAGGCATGCTGCAGGGAGGCATGAGGACTGCTGATGTGGCTAGGGCAATAAATTGCCATGTCCACACTGTGAGACGCCTAAGACAGCGCTACAGGGAGACAGGAAGGACAGCTGATCATCCTTGCAGTGGAAGACCACGTGTAACAACACCTGCACAGGATCGGTACATCCGAATATCACACCTGCGTGACAGGTACAGGATGGCCACAACAACTGCCCGAGTCACACCAGGAACACACAATCCCTCCATCAGTGCTCAGACTGTCCGCAATAGGCTGAGAGAGGCTGGACTGAGGGCTTGCAGGCCTGTTGTAAGGCAGGTCCTTAGCAGACATCACCAGCAACAACGCCGCCTATGGGCACAAACCCACCTTCGCTGGACCAGACAGGAGTGGCAAAAAGTGCGTGAGTTTCTGCATGACAGCAATGTCAGTGTTCTGCCATGGCCAGCGAAGAGCCCAGATCTCAATCCCATTGAGCACGTCTGGGACCTGTTGGATCGCAGGGTGAGGACTAGGGCCATTCCCCCCCAGAAATGTCCAGGAACTTGCAGGTGCCTTGGTGGAAGAGTGGGGTAACATCTCACAGCAAGAACTGACAAATCTGGTCCAGTCCATGAGGAGGAGATGCACTGCAGTACTTCAAGCAGCTGGTGGCCACACCAGATACTGACTGGTACTTTTGATTTTGAGCCTCCCTTCATTCAGGGACACATTGTGAAACATTTTTAGTTTATGTCTTATGGTGTTGACTCTTTTAGTGTTCATACAAATATTTACACATTAAGTCTACTGAAAGTAAAAACAGTTGAAAGTCAGGGGACGTTTCTTTTTTTGCTGAGTATATATATATATATATATATATATAAAAATATAATAAAACACTAAGGTCTCTGTAGGTGTCCAGTGCCTCAGAGCAATCTGATTGGACAGTTTGGCTTTGGTGACGCAATTGAAAAAGGAAGCACAAGTGTGAGACTCTTGAGGGGGAGAAAAGGCATAGGAGGAGAAAACTGGACAGACAAGGACTGGACAAGGGGCCTCAAAATGACAAAATCTGAGAAGGGGGCTTCATGGTAAAGAGATCCAGAGAGGGAGCGCCGGTCAAGAGAGGGCCAGACACACGAGGATGCCAAGGAAAGGACATGTAGGGCAAGAGAGAGCAAATGTTTTTTTTAAATGATTCTATTACTTGTCTTTGACAGCATGACTAGTGTGTGTATAAAGTATGTATATATAGTAAGAGACGGCCAGCAGCCCAGCCCGGCTGGGACGCCCAAGAAATGTAGTACGGGTGGTGGAAAGCAGCCTCTTTTAGGGCACTGCTTCCCCCAGAACGCTAGATGGCAGCTTCCCTGGAGTGTTGCAATGCCCCAGATTCCCCAGGAGTTCTATATCTCAGCCCTGTTGGGTACCGTGGGTGCCACCAGGGGGTGCTGTGAAAGAACCATAGGGCATAAGGCTTCTGCCTGACCAGGAAGTGCTCGCAGACCACATGGGCAGAAGATCAGAAGCACTTCTGGGTTGGACAATATAAAAGGATTGGACTGACCTCACATAGACGAGTGAGAGTCGGGAGGAAGAAGACAAAGCCTGTCTGGAGGAGTGGAGATGGCGGAAATGGGACTATGTAGATGTTTTACCTTGGTGCTGTAATGTGCACTTGTAAATAAACCGTGTGCTGTGTGGACTAAAACCTGTCTGTGTTGGGGTTAGAGTCGGCTGTATGCACCTCAAGGCTTCACAATATATATATATGTATACAGTATATATATATATATATATATATATAGAGAGAGAGAGAGAGAGAGAATAGAGCCGGGAGGCCATCGTAAAGGAAGGACCGGGGGGAGCAGATATGCACAGGCTACTGCCTCCCCCAGAGCACTAGATTTGCAGCCCCCCTGGGTTGCAGTGGCGCCTCGGATTCCCACAGGTTTCCATGAGTGCTGGAGTTTGGCACAGCCCTGTCGGGTTCCATGGGGGCTGCCAGGGGGAGCTGCAGAGCCCTACTGTGTTGGGCTTTCACCACACCTGGGAGTGCGTCCAGACCTCGCTAACCAGCCACGTGGAGTACTGCCAGGTGCAGCATAAAAGGAGCCGTCTGCCTGAGTTTGTGGGGGGGTTTGGGGGAGACGACAACTACGCTTGCCAGAAGAGGAGTGAAGGCAAAATGAGAAAAACAAGAAAAGAAGTGCTGTGTGCAATGGTGGGAAACGGTTGGGAAACGGTTGCCACATCAAAATAAAAATGTGGGTGTTGCTGGACTTGTGCCTGGTGTCGCTTGTGAGCCCCCTGGTGACCACAATATATGTACAGTATATATACAGTATATATACAGGTATATATATATACAGTTAGGTCCATAAATATTTGGACAGAGACAACTTTTTTCTAATTTTGGTTCTGTACATTACCACAATGAATTTTAAATGAAACAACTCCGATGCAGTTGAAGTGCAGACTTTCAGCTTTAATTCAGTGGGTTGAACAAAACGATTGCATAAAAATGTGAGGCAGCTAAAGCATTTTTTTAACACAATCCCTTCATCTCAGGGGCTCAAAAGTAATTGGACAAATCAAATAACTGGAAATAAAATGTTCATTTCTAATACTTGGTGGAAAACCCTTTGCTGGCCATGCCAGCCTGAAGTCTTGAACTCACGGACATCACCAGATGCTGGGTTTCCTCCTTTTTAATGCTCTGCCAGGCCTTTACTGCAGCGGCTTTCAGTTGCTGTTTGTTTGTGGGCCTTTCTGTCTGACATTGAGTCTTCAACAAGTGAAATGCACGCTCAGTTGGGTTAAGATCAGGTGACTGACTTGGCCATTCAAGAATTTTCCACTTCTTTGCTTTAATAAACTCCTGGGTTGCTTTGGCTGTATGTTTTGGGTCATTGTCCATCTGTATCATGAAAAGCCGCCCAATCAATTTGACTGCATTTAGCTGGATTTGAGCAGACAGTATGTCTCTGAACACCTCAGAATTCATTCGGCTGCTTCTGTCCTGTGTCACATCATCAATAAACACTAGTGTCCCAGTGCCACTGGCAGCCATGCACGCCCAAGCCATCACACTGCCTGACTCCACCGTATTTTTCAAAGGATGTGCTATGCTTTGGATAATGAGCTGTTCCACGCCTTCTCCATACTTTGTTCTTGCCATCATTCTGGTTGATCTTGGTTTCATCTGTCCAAAGAATGTTTTTCCAGAACTCTGCTGGCTTTTTTAGATGTTCTTTAGCAAAGTCCAATCTAGCCTTTCTATTCTTGAGGCTTATGAGTGGCTGGCACCTTGCAGTGCACCCTCTGGATTTACTTTCATGCAGTCTTCTCTTTATGGTAGACTTGGATATCGATACGCCGACCCCCTGGAGAGTGTTGTTCACTTGGTTGGCTGTTGTGAAGGGGTTTCTCTTCACCATGGAAATGATTCTGCGATCATCCACCACTGTTGTCTTCAGTGGACGTCCAGCTCTTTTTGCGTTGCTGAGTTCACCAGCGCTTGCTTTCTTTCTCAGGATGTACCAAACTGTAGATGTTGCCAATCGTAATATTGTAGTAATTTCCCAGATGGGTTTTTTCTGTTTTCGCAGCTTAAGGATGGCTTCTGTCACCTGCATGGGGAGCTCCTTTGACCGCATGTTGTCTGTTCACAGCAAAATCTTCCACATGAAAGCACCACACCTCAAATCAACTCCAGGCCTTTTATCTGATTAATTGATAATGACATAACGACGGACTTGAACACACCTGCCCATGAAATAGCCTTTGAGTCAATTGTCCAATTACTTTTGAGCCCCTGAAATAAAGGGATTGTGTTAAAAAATGCTTTAGTTGCCTCACATTTTTATGCAATCGTTTTGTTCAACCCACTGAATTAAAGCTGAAAGTCTGCGCTTCAACTGCATCTGAGTTGTTTCATTTCAAATTCATTGTGGTAATGTACAGAACCAAAATGAGAAAAAAGTTGTTTCTGTCCAAATATTTATGGACCTAACTGTATATACACACACACACACACACGTAATACATATATATACACACACACATACACATTTGTAAAATATTCACACACACACATTTATAATACATATACTATAGATATACACACGCACACACTTGTAATATATATATATATATATACACGCACACACACACACACACACACATTTGTAATATATATATATATATATACAAACACACACATTTGTAATACATATATACACACACACACACACATTTATAATACATATATACACACACACACACACACATTTGTAATATATATATACACACACACATTTATAATACATATATATATATATATACACACGCACACACACATTTGTAATATATATATATAGATATATACACACACATACACACAATATATATATATATATATACTGTATATTGCATACATTATTACAATAACCCTAAAGAACTAATATCCTTGTCTTGAGGTATAAGTCAGAGTCAGGTGACCACAAATCATGGTCATGTGATTAGGTGTCACAGCCCCTCCCCTCTCCAGTCAGGAAGCAGTTGCTCACAAGGCTGGACTCAGACAGACCTCCTTTGGTATCATCACATGACTGTCCATATTCCCAAGGTCCTCCATTCAAGTCCTGCTATTGCCTTAAGACGGATGGGGATGTGAGAGGGAAGGTGGGGTGTCCTGGTGGGGTTCCCTGGATTCACTCAGGTGAGGGGTAAGTGTAGCGAGGCGGAGAGACAGAGAGCCCACTGCTATGTAAGAGGAAGATGTACCACATGGAGTTCTCCTTTAGTTGTGTCTGTAATCCCAAATCCCCAAATCTGAGACCAGCTGCAGCTTTAGGGCAGAGTAGCAGATGAGAGGGGGTGTTAACCCCGAGTGAATTCCTGTGCAGAGACCTCCGATAGGCCCTACTAACCAGCCACCAACTTGCCCTGATATGTTTGTGGCTCATCCTACAGTTGAAGATGGACACCTCTCAGGCGGACAACACGTCATGCTGCCTCTTCACATACAGTTCTTCCTCTTTTTTTTATGGGAAGTCCAACAGACACTTGCATTCATTCATTTCCTGACCTTCAGGGGTGTAATAAAGATTTTAATTAACTGTTGCAAAAGAAGGTTGAGACATAAATTATGTAAAAGGCGCACAGCACCACAGCCGGCCAGCTAATGGACTCTGATGAGCGCTGTCAAATTATTTTGAAAGTCAATGAAAGCGATCCCCTGTTGAAAAACAAACACCAGGCCCCCGGACAGTCATTTACAAAGCGGAGCAATTCAGAGAAACCACGTGACTGCTGAGCGGCTGTCGTGAGAGCGAGAGGGGAAAGCAGGCAGGAGACGGAGAGCTGGGGCCGCTTTCTTACACTTGAGGTAATGTGTCCTTTCTGTGCCTCTGAACGCATCTACAGGATGTGTTGCTCTCCGCTTCCCTCCTTCCTGTTCAAAGCTGAAGTGTTCGCCTCCACTTCTTCAGGTGCATCGACACTTTGCGGTAATTAAACGCTCGGGATGGCTCTGAGAGCATAAGAACATAAGACATTTGACAAACGAGAGGGGGGACTTTTCAGTCCATCGAGCTCGTTTGTTTAGCTCATAGCTAACCCCATCCAGGTGATTCATCGTGTGGTGGGTGTGGCAACGTCCTATCAGTGCAGACCCCCAACCTAAGCTGTCCCGACATCTCCTTCCTGACACTTCGAGGTTTCTGCCTCAACTCCCCGACTCGGTAGCGTGCTCCAGATTTCGAAGTGCTCTAACTGAGAGCAACACATCCATCAATTGTAACAGCTGAGCGAAATGAAACACACCCAAACACGTCATCGGTGATGTTTCCCAGGGTTCCTTGGGTTCCTTTCTTCTTAAGGGCACCTCTTGTGCCCAGTCGACTATGGTCTTTTAAAGGTCATTGCCCAGCAAATCTTCTGCATCCTAACGCAAAGGACAAACACTGCAGCACTCCTCAACCAAGCCATGGTACTTGGACCCTCTTTCTGTCTTCCTGGGCCTCACTTCTTTCCTTCTCCTCCTCCTTCTGGACTCCCCAGGGAGCTGTCAGCTCAAGAACGACCGCCTGTCTGGATGACACCGATAAAAGAACTGTGCCTGGATGAATTGAGGAAATCACAGCCTGTTCCCCGCGTTGGCCATCATCTGCCAGTTCATGGATGTTCCTACAATACCCAACTGTGATTACATGGCTTCTCCCCTGCTTTACTAAAGCTCTCGGCAGTTCTGCTCGGAGGAGGTGGCTCACTTTGTCTTATGGATCTACCCAGAGTGTTTGTTGCTCCAACCTGCTCCAGAGCACTCTCAACCTCGCCTTCCAACAGGACAATGGCCCGAAGCACAAAGCAAAAGACAACACAACAACTCTCTGAATGTCCTTTTTAGCGGGCTGGCCAGAGCTCCGACTTGAACCCAATTGAACGTCTGTGGAGCAACCTGAAAACATCTGCTCACTGACGGACCCTCCATCCAGCTGGATAGAGTCTGAGAGGATCTGCGGAGGAGAACAGCCAGAAAATCTCCACCTCCTGGTGGTTGAAACCCAAGATGAGTCCAAGATGGAATAGCTTCCAGATGGGGTCTTCAATGAAATACTAAATAAAGGGTCTAAATACTTGTGTCAATGTGAGAGTTTGATGTTTTCATTTTTTAATACGTTTTGTGACACACGTGTGATTAGGGGACAGCCAAAGGGACAATTCAGGGCGTGGAAACACCGAGAAAAGGATTAGTAAAGGGCTACTAATGGGGTACTAATGCCTTCTCTCATTCTTTCCACAGAACCAGAGATGATCAAGTAACATCTCTTTCCAGACACTTTGAGGTTTCTGATCCAACTCCACAACTCAGTAGCATGCTCCAGATTTAGAAGAGCTCTAACTGAGAACAACACATCCATCAACCATAACCAAATGGTTGAGCTACATGAAACACACTCAAACACGTCATCGGTGAAGTTTCCCAGGGTTCCTTGGGTGTTCCAGGTCTGCTGAGCATCATACACCCTCACCCTGGTCACCCAGCCGGGGCTGATGAAGCCCCCCCTTGTGTCTAAGCATTCACTCCCACTGAACCACAGAAGATTGAGTAATTTTTCCTCACTTCCAGATGACCTTACTTCCGTCCCATCCTGATGGCCTCACTTCCGTCCCAACCTGATGACCTCACTTCCATCCCAATGTGATGACCTCACTTTCATCCCAATGTGATGACCTCACTTCCATCCCTCCTTGATGACATCACTTCCATCCCAACCTGATGACCTCACTCCCGTCCCAATGTGATAACCTCACTTTCGTCCTGCCTTGATGACATCACTTCCATCCCAACGTGATGACCACATTTCCATCCTAATGTGATGACCTCACTTCCATCCCAACATGATGACCTCACTTCCGTCCCAACGTGATGACCATATTTCCATCCTAATGTGATGACCTCACTTCCATCCCAAGCTGATGACCTTACTTCCGTCCTAATGTGATGACTTCACTTCCGTCCTGCCTTGATGACCTCACTTCTGTCCTAATGTGATGACCTCACTTCCGTCCTGGCTTGATGACATCACTTCCAAACCAACGTGATGACCACATTTCCATCCTAATGTGATGACCTCACTTCCGTCCCAACCTGATGGCCTCACTTCCATCCCAACATGATGACCACATTTCCATCCTAATGTGATGACCTCACTTCCATCCTAATGTGATGACCTCACTTCGTCCCTCCTTGATAACATCACTTCCATCCCAACCTGATGACTTCACTTCCGTCCTAATGTGATGACCTTACTTCCGTCCCAACCTGATGACCTCACTTCCGTCCTGCCTTGATGACATCACTTCCATCCCGCCTTGATGACATCACTTCCATCCCAACATGATGACCTCACTTTAATCCTAACGCGATGACCTCTCTTCCGTCCCAACCTGATGACCTCACTTCCGTCCCAACCTGATGACCTCACTTCCGTCCCGCCTTGATGACCTCACCCTACTTCCTGTCGCCTTGATATAAAGCCTCAATCTTTTGTTTATCGTGTGTCTTTGTCTTGTTTACAGCCTGCATGCCCGATATCAGTCTTTTTTTGACTACTCGGCCAATTCACTATACGGCGCCGATCCCCAAGTCTTTATTTTGTCATCGTGCAATTCATCTACAGTTTGTACAAATTCTTTCAATGCTGTTTATCACTTCATCATCCTGGGTTTTGAGTGTTGAAAAAAAAACGAATCGAAATATTTTTAGCACAAGACTGTGTGGACCACCGGGGCGCCTACAGCCACCCCAACCCAACACAGGCAGGCAAACACAAGTTTGCCACATGACCCACATTTTATTTCCAGGTGAGGAGCGTTTTTTCTCTCTCCCCACAGCACAGTATCCAAGGACAATTCAGTCTTTTACTCTTCTTCTTTTCTTCACTCGTTCCATCCTTCCGTCTCCACTCCCTCTCAGGCAAACTTCGTCCACCTCCTCCCGACTCTGGCTCCCCGAATGGAGTGAGGTGGCTCCTTTTATTCCGGTCCTGGGAGTGTTCCAGGTGGCTCATCACTATTACCTGAATTCACTCCCAGGTGTGGTGGAAGCCCTGGCAGCCCCCACAGAACTCAACAGGGCTGTACCAAACTCCAACTCCCAGCATGCCCTGCAGGAGTCTGTGGTACCACAGCTGTCCAGGATGACTGCCCTCTAGTGTCCCAGGGGAGGTATTGCTTCCCTGATGCTACCCCTCGGCCACTTGTCACAACTGCAAACACAACAAAATGTGATCAAAGCAACGGGGTCCGAAGACTTCTTCGATTTCTGCCCCAGCTCTCCACGTGACAGGCTGTCCTCGGCTCCTGTCCCTTCTTCTCTTTGTGACGTCTCGCAGTCTTGCTCCCTCACACGCACTCTCATTTACAGCTGGCTGGCGGAAGCTGCCTGCTATTCCTGGCAATCTTGAATGAGAGGAGCCTCTCGGCCAATTGAGACGGCAGGGTGGGCTCTCCCTTT
This sequence comes from Polypterus bichir lapradei, assembly GCA_026402145.1. NCBI lineage: Eukaryota > Metazoa > Chordata > Cladistia > Polypteriformes > Polypteridae > Polypterus > Polypterus bichir. Next base: position 13,320,896 of record JANRMT010062846.1, on the reverse strand, counting down.
TCTTCTCATTCATTCATTCACTCATTCATTCATTTATTCATTCAGAAAAAAAAGATGTGTGCTCCTATTAATGGAGGATGACTCCAGTGACAGAATCACTTGCAGAGGAGAAAAGGAAACGTGGATGATAAAGGCCGCTCCTTGAGTGTTACTGTCTGCACTAGTCTATCACCGTCAATAGCCAAACGAGAGACCCCAAGGACCTGCCCAATCATTTTGGTCAGTCAGCATCTCCCCACCATTTTCAAACTGCTGCCCTCAGCCACTCCGTCCAGTGGCTTGTGGTCACCGCTGGGCCTTGTCATTGTGGCTCAGCACTCTGCACCGCAGGCATTCTGCACTTCATGGTTTTATAGCCCACCCCAAGGACCAGCAGAAGTGGTTTTCATGTTTGGTGGTGACCCTCACATTCAGTCCAAGTGTTTGTGTGTGTGTGTGTGTTGGGTGTGGTGCCCAAGTCAGCGTCTTTAAAATGGAACTTTACATCCCTTCTTGTGGATATCGGTTGCCACTTTTTGCTGATGCAGGTGCTGGGGTCCAGGACACTGAACTCAAATCGTCACACATCTCTGTGTTGAGTTTGCATGCTCTCCCCTTTTCCTCCTGGTGGTCTCAAAGATGTGCAGGTTGACTGGTACCTCAGAGATGGGCACACTAAGTAAGAGTGTAAGCGAGGGAGCGGGTATGCCCTGGCATGGGTGACCTCGGGTCTGATGTTATGGTGAGGAATTCCACGCCCCCCCTATAAGCCAGACCGGGATGATGGATGGATGGCTGCTGTTTCCTAGTCTGGGGGACTCCAAACAAGTTCTAGACCCTTCTCAAGGATAACTAAAGCAAACAGAAGGCACCTGAGCAGAATTTGGTGCTGGGAATTCTTACAGAAACGAGAGACGTCAACACACAACAAAAATTTGGGACTGGGTTATTGAGCGCAGGCCTAGGGAGGAGACCACCGTAGTGGAAAAGGAATAACTGATTTAGTCTTTGGATTAGGACAGTTCGTGGAGAAGCAACGAGAAAAACTGAACGGTTTGTTGATTTGGAGGGCCACGTCAAGGGGTCTGGAGGTGCATGAGAGGGGAAGGAGGATGTTGTGTGAGGATTGTATGAGGGGGTGAGGAGCAGTGTTGGGGTAGCAGACAAGAGCTCGGTTAGAGGAGGTCTGCACCAGGGGTCTTCTTCAAGTCCTTACCTCTTTGATGTAATGGCATAAAAGATCAGACCCCTGGTTCAGGGGGTTGCTGATGACACTGTGTTGTGTGACACCAGAAAAGGAGGAAGTGGAGAAGAAGCTGGAAGAATGGAGGAGGACATTGGCAGACAGAGGACTGAAAATCAATAGGAAGAAGATGGGATATCTGAGGTGTAATGATAATCAGGACTCAGAGGTTAGCCTGCATGAGGAGCCATTGAAAAGAGTGGATGAATTTAAATATTGAGGATCAGTGGTGGACCAAGACGGAGGATTAGATGCAGAGATAATCCACAGAGTGTAATGAGTATGGAACAACTGGAAGAAGGTGCCAGAAGTGTTGTGTGATCAAAGAATTAACGCCAAGGTTAAAGGTTTTTAAGATGGTGATAATGATGGATGGAGCTGAGACACAAGCTGTGAAGGGAGCGCAGAAGAAGAAAAGGTTGAATGTGGCAGAAATGAAAAGGTTGGGATGGATGTGTGGAGTTACAAGAAAGGGACAGAATAAGACATGAGGTATAATAAAAGTGGGAGAGATACTGTAGCTAAGGAAGGACAAGAGAGTAGGGTGAAGTGGGCTGGACATGTGATGATGAGGGGCAAAAGAGTGATGGACATGAGGAAGAGAAGGCCAGGGGGTCCTTTTAGGTAGGATGCAGAGGATTTGCCTTCAAAAGACCCTTAGTGCACTGGGCACAGAGGGCGCCCTTCAGAAGAAAGCCATCAAAAACAGCACCGAGGAGCCTGGGAGGGTTTCATGGTGGCTCTAGTCAAGTGGAGGTGGAGGGATAAAGTAAGAGAAGTAAGGCTGCAGCAAAAAGTAACAAAAGTGACTACACAGTGTAGTCACAATGCAGACCCCTCGCAGACCCCAGGGCTTTCTTAAAGACGGGGCATAATGGGCACTGGCCAGGGTGGGGGCATAGGGGCCCATTATGTGTCTGTTTCTGTTTTGGTGTCAACAAACAGGGGCCCCAGTGCACTACTTTTCCTGGGGGCGGGGGGGTCTATGATCCTGTTAAGGTGGTCCTGACCCCTACGCCAGTCTGGTAAATTATGTATTTTATGAAATGCGTTTGCATTCATCTTGGAAAAACTGGAAAAATGTGAGGGACGTTTGAAAAAAAATGTGTAGTAAGAGAAGCGGGGGTCCTGGAGGGTCTTCGTTTTAATGGATCATTCACTTTCCTTGCATGCTACAAAGACAGGCCGCCTTCTAGTGGTCAGGCATGTGCCTGCAGCGTGACACGATGCAGAAATACGAACTGCAGTCAACGGCACAGCCCCCCATGTGTAGGCTCGACACAGCCTGAAGGGTCTGACCAGGGGGATTGCCAAGCTGCATGGAGGAGGCTGATTGGGCACATCAGCCCCACACAAAAGCGGAAAAACATGAAGAGAAAGCACAAGAAGAAGAGTTTGAATATATTTGCAAACCTTTCTGAAAGCGTGTTTTCACCTTGTGGTGACACATTACCGATTGATGGGCAGAAATGTCAAATGTATCCATTTAAAATGAACTCTACAGAACGGTAAGGTTGGCAGAAAGCGAAGGGGTCCGAAAGACTATCCGAATGCACTGTATCCATCCGTCCTGCTCACCCAGTTCCGTGTCACAGGTAGGTTTTGGGTGGGAGGCCCGTCCACCACAGAGCTCTCCCACTCTAATGGGGTCGACTCTGAGCCCCACTGGGCACGGCCCAGTCACCAGGACAGTAGGCAGACTCTGCCCAGAAAGCCATCAGGCCAGGACGGGACCCCAGGGCAAAGACCGCTGCCCACTCATCACTTATTGAACATGAAGTCAAAGACCCTGGCTTAGCGAGACGTTCTTTTTATTTTTGTGTCCTCGACACAACGTGCAAGCGTCCTTTGCCTGTCATTCCCGTTCATCTCACTTCCTAAACCTGACGCTGATTGAGCTGATGGGAACCCAAGACGCAACGGGCAGAGTCACATACTGTAAATGGGAGAAGGCGACGGCGCTGCCTGGAATGAGTTAACGGCCTCCTCTGATTTCAAAGCGCTCGTGCGATGGCACTTTACAGTCAGCGTCTTTCGTATGGATTTATTATCCATTTTACTGGAAGACTGGTTAAGCTGCTGCTGGGACGGCCAGCTGTGGAGTGTTGGTCCAAGAATGAGCAGGAGGGGTGAAACTTCAGCCGAACAGGGAGTGACCCCACCAAGAGGAGGAAGGAAGAGCCCTCTGGCATTAAGTTAAAATGAACGACGGGCGCAAGTGGGGTCTCCACTGTGAACTTTCAGATCACGAGGGGCTCAGTAGGTGGTTCCCCATAACTGGCATTTGTCACACATAGCCTACTGGGTATTTAAGGCTTGTTCAGGGAGCCCCCAGCCAGTAGCCCCTCAGCATGGATGTGACGTCTGTGCCAAGAACGATGGTACTGAAAGATGGAACTGCAGAACTGAACGATGCTTACTGGCTTGTATTGGCTTCCCTTCAGATGTATGACGGTTGTACTGCAAGGAAGAACAGGAGCTTCAAGCCAGTTAGATACTGGAAGTCTCTTCTCTTGTCTTAAAAGTTGAGGGGGTTCAAACTCTGAGCTGCATTTCTAAAACAAACACATTCCCAGGGATCATGCGCCCCCTGCTGGACACATATATCGGCCTCAAGGCAGAAGAGGCGGGACTTCAGAGGCCTGAAGAGGAAATGACATCAGAGCTCTTCCTGTCTTGTGTCATCTGGTCTGTTGGGGAAATGAAATGAAAGAGAAGGACAGTGACAGTGCAATGCCACTCTGTTTGAGAGCCCTGAAGACGCTACTGGGGGGGCATGTGCCTCACCCTGCTGATGGGTTTGGCAACACCGTACACCCCCTCTGGACCCGTACGTTTCTCACAAGAGGCTCCAGCCCAGTGTTTCCCCAACCGTTGTGGTGTCATGACCCAGCTTTTCACATGGCAGTGTGTTCGAAACCCACTTGTGAATTTAACGTAATTACCTGAGCTGGGGGAGCGGGGGTACACCCCCTCTGTGAATCGAGTGTGACCTTAGTCCGAGGCTATCACCAGAATGTCAGAGCGTTAGATGAATCATACACTGTTGTTAATGCTTTTCATCTGTGGTGTCATATTAGGGGTTGGGGAGGTCATCCGAGATTGGCCGCGATCCACCTGGGATGATGGGAATCGAGTGTGGTCGTCAAAGCCAGCCTCCTGTGTGGTTCTGGTATGGATCCCATGCTATCACCAGAGTGTCAGAGCATTAGATGGATCGAGCGTGATTGTCAACGCTCGTCCTCTTCAGTGAATTGAGCACGATTCTTGTAGCGGCGGCTGGGGAGGTCGTGCAGGTTTGGCCACCACCCACTTGTGATGCTGTGAATCGAGTGAGGTCATCAAAGCTGGGGTGGAGGACGGGGGTCCCACGCTATCACCAGACATTAGATGAATCAAGTGTGTCTGCCGACGCTCGTCCTCTTCAGTGAATTGAGCACGATTTTTGTAGTGGGGTTCGGGGAGGTCGTGCAGGATACGATTGCCAGAGTGGTGGTGGGGGAGGTGAGGTTTTGTCCAGCGTTGGCCGCAGCCCACCCACAATGTTGCCATGGTCCACCAGATTAGGAAATGCTGGTCTAGATGAAAATAAATCGTGAAGAAAACTTGAACATGGCTGGTGATGGGCATTTCGACTCAATGTACTGAATCGGCACCTTCCCGTTTTAGTGAATCGATTCTTTTGATTCATTGGATCGTATTTAATTAAATTATTTGAAATGATATAAATATACATGTAGCATATGTTTGCATGCATTTATAATTAATTACATACTTACCATTATGATCATTCGTATTCAACTGAAGAAATTTAAGTAGTAAATTTAACATAAGAAGTTACGTTACAGAATCACAAGTGACCGAGAATTGTGAAGCTCGTAACGATGCATCCACAAATCGATTGAACGAGAGTCGTTAGACGGATTCTCGGGTAGAGACTCGTTCACGAGTCAAAATGCGTCGAGACTCACGAGGCAGGCGGTTCTTGCGCGTGCGTTTGCCACATCCACCAGCAGGATCGTAAGACGACGACGACGCTCGTCAGGCACACAGGCGCTTTAGCACTTAGTCCCGTGGAGCTCCACTGAACCGACTCGCTCGTGCGCACAAATCGATTTCCTATGAGGCACTCAAAAAGAACGAACCGTTCACGACTAAACGCGGCTGAGCACAACCCACGATGAGACCAAATGGCACACTTTGAGGCAAAAGCTGTAATCCCAGGAGGCAATGAAAGTGTCATCCAGATTAGATGACCAAAAAATACTGGGCTGGTGGTCTTAGATGAGATCCCCCTTTAGCCAGTACAAAACTGAAAATGGTGCCCTTCCATCAGCCCCAGCACTCTCCTGCCGCCTGATGGGAATTGTAGTCCGCATGCTGGCGCTGTTTTTTTTGGATGCCCCCTCCCCACCCCCACTCCATTACAGCCCCTCCATTTAGCTTATATTTTTAGTTGGCATGCAAAAATGTCTTGAAAATGAGGTCAGTCCTGAGTTCAGCGTGAACAAACAGATTTTATCTTTGAGGATAACTAAAGAATTTCCAGACTTTTGGCAACACTTCTGTGTTTGTGTCTGTCTGAGGCAGTGGGGCCTAACAGGTACGGCACTGGAGACGGCAAACGGGACAGATTTTGTTTCATGAAATCGAGTAAGCCACTTAACCTGCCATGGTGTGCTACGGACCTGGACTTGTAAAGCGTCTTGGTGCTCACTGGTGAAAGGCGCTATATATATATATATATATACAATGGGTATAGAAAAGAATTCCCTTTTTTTTGCTTTACAGCCTTAAATGAAAAAAACACAAAAATTATTTCTTCCCAGCTTTACTTACTCAATGCACTCTATAACATCCAAGTGAAAGATATCACAGCTGCAGTTCAGAAGAATTTGAAAAAATAAAAAACAAGAAATGCTGAGATTAATAAAGGATCACCCCACCCCCCCCAAACTCACTCAGGCGTCAGTGCCCACCATTTCCTTTGCAGACCCTGGTTACTGGCTCTAATCAGTTGTAATAAGTGTGACTAGCGAAGCTGTTCCTGGTCCATTCATTCCCTCGCTTGGCGGTGCAACTGACAGCAAACAACTGACTATGGGTGGCAGGCCACTTTCAAAAGATCTCAGTCGTGGACAGACATAAAGCAGGAGATGGAGACCAAAACATCTCAAAGGCTTTATCAATCCCAAGGAGCTCAGTAAAGTCCATCATAAAGAAGTGGCGTTTGGTACTACTAGGACCCTCCATGGATCCTGACGGCCATCCCTCCAGAGTCTGGAGTCCAGACTGGATGGAAGAGCAATGGAGGAAACTGGTAAGAGAGGCTACCAAGAGGCCAATGGCCACTTTGAAGGAGTTCCAGGATTTTTATGGCAAAGAGTGGTCATTAATGGTGTGCATGTGACAACAGTTTCATAAGCGCTCCACAATGGTGGCTTGTTCGGGACGGTCGCAAGGAAAAAGCCATTTCTCGAGAAAGGCTCGTTTGAGCTTTGCCAGAATGCACCTTGAAGATTCTGATGCCAAGTGGAAAAAGGTCTTATGGTCAGTTGAGGCCAAAATCAAACTATTTGGCCTCAATACCAAACGGGTACACCAATGCAGCTCATCATCCACAACATACCATACCTACAATAGAGCATGGAGGTGGCAGCATCCTGTTGTGGGGGCCTGGCGCTCTCGTTAGGGTAGAAGGAAAAATGGAGGGGGCAAAACGGCATCATATTCTTGAGGAAAACCTGAGACCCTCTGATAGAAAGTTGAAGATGGGCAGAATGTTCACCTTTCAACACGACAACGACCTGAACCACACAGCAAAATGGACGACACAGTGGCTGAAGGAGAAAAAAGTGAATGTCAGAGCCCAGAGCTAAATCTCACTGAAAATCTGTGGAAAGATCTGAAGATAGCAGACCACCAACCCTCAGCATCCATTTTGACCGAACTTGAACAGTTAAACTGTAAAGAAGAATGGGGGGGCAAACATTACTCAGCCTAGATGTGCAAAGCTGATAGAGAAGAATCCCAACAGACTCGAGGCATTAAAGCAAAAGGTGGGTCAACAAAATGACATTGGGGGCTGACCCTTTATTAATCTTGTTTGTGATTTTTTATCATTTTTTCTGAACTGTAGCTGTGATATCTTTCATTTGGATATTAGAGAGTGCATTGAGTAAGTAAAGCTGGGAAGAAATATTTTTTGTGTTTTTCTCATTTAAGGCTGTAAAGCAAAAAAAATGAGAATATTTCGAAGGGGGAGGATTCTTTTCTATACCCACTATATATATAAGTTCAATGTATTTGAAACTAATGTGTCCTGCCTTCATGGTGGCGCAGTGGGTAGCGCTGCTGCCTCGCAGTTAGGAGACCTGGATTTGCTTCCCGGATCCTCCCTGCGTTGAGTTTGCATGTTCTCCCCGTGTCTGCGTGGGTTTCCTCCCGCAGTCCAAGGACATGCAGGTTAGGTACATTGGCGATCCTAAATTGTCCCTAGTGTGTGTGTGTGTGTGTGTGCCCTGCAGTGGGCTGGCACCCTGCCCGGGGTTTGTTCCTGCCTTGCGCCCTATGTTAGCTGGGATTGGCTCCAGCAGAGCCCCATGACCCTGTGTTAGGCTATAGCGGGGTGGGAAATGACTGACTGTCCTGCCTTGCACCCTATGCTGCAGGATGGGCTCCGGCTCCCCGATATCCTGAAGCAGATTAAATGAGATCATTAGTTGAATGAATGGATGGACTGTTGGAATTCAGTTATGGATCCGTAGTTGGAGAGAAACTTGTGAAACGCGAAAGCGGTCAATTAAAATCACGCAGGCTGAACCTCAGAGTCTCCTATCTTAACCACATTACCAGTGATGAAGGATTAATGGAAGACGCAGGATGTAATCGCGGAACGGAGGATAAGGCTGGCCGGACATAACTTAAGACACTCTGAGAATGACGTCACTTATGTAATGCAGAATAATGCCACCAAAACCCAGGGGGCAGGTTGGGTGGCACGTGATGTTTTTAAAATGAATTAATGGCATTCATGCAGAACAAGCCCTCTGTAAGTTCCAGGATTTCCAAGTAAGTGAGCAATTTACTGAACAGGCACTGGGTGTGGCGCTGCCGTAAATGTCATTCGGATCTTTGAGGATGAAACAAAGCAGTCAATGGAAACTTAAATATCACACCCCAAATTGTTTTTTGTTTTGTTCTTGATGACATTTGTCACTTTGTTCAAAATCTGAAGGAAAGTGACGAAGATTCCAGTACCAGTCCTGGTGAGGCTTCCACCAAAGACTTTACTGGGTGGGCTGCTTTATTTATTTTTATTTTTTATGTTTGTCTCTACAAGTTTTTGCAAAAAAAAAAAAAAAAGTAACATCCTGGGTGGCCAGAGGTGGCGCTCTTGAGCAGTCCTCATACCCAGGAGGACACAAAGAGCGTCCAAAGGAATAACTTGACACTGCCTGGGTGGAGTATGTGTGGTGACCTGGGGTCAATATAATATGTGGGTTGTGCCCACCTTCATGGGATAGGCACCTATGGCTCTAAAACTGGATTCCGTGTGGTAAGAAATGACCACCAACTGCTTGGGTCTAATCAGTTAGGCTTCAGGAGGGGCCACTACTACTTAGCGTTGTCACCACGTTACAACTGGCTGGAGTTACCAACATTTCATCTGTCCTCGTCCTACTAGATCTTCTCTCTGCCTTTGACAGGTCCTGCTTGCCACCCTCTGCATCACTGGTGGTCCGAGTCCAACCTTCTGGTCCAGGTTTTGCACTACTGCGACTCTATGCTGGCTGGAGTATCTGCATGTGTCACCAAGCCTCTGCAGATGATTCAAAATACGGCGGCATGACTGGCGTTCAACCAGCTGAGGTGGGCACATGTCACTCCTCACCTCAGTATGCTACATTGGCTCCTTGTGGCAGCCCACATTAACTTCAAATCCTAGATGCTTGTCTACAGAGTAGTCAGTAGGTCAGCACCAATATATATGGAGACACTGGGGAGGTCCTATGCTTTGTAGATGCCACACAGGCTGGACGGACATCCCGGCCAGGAAAGGAAGCAGACCCGGGAAGGAAGAGATGGATGGACAGCCCCTATAAATGTAGAGGTATTTCCCCCTTCACGCTAGATGGCAGCAGTCCTGGATATCCACTCCCAGTGGGAAGCCAGCAGGGCATGGTGGGAAATGTAGTCTGGCAGGTCAGCCCTGCTGGGGTCACAGGGTGCCACAAGAGGGCGTTGCAGGGAAACAATCTCCCTACTCTGATAATGGGCTTCTGTGTGACCCGGAAGTACTTCCATCAGGCAATCACCCTGGCACCGGAAGTACTCCCAGGTCTGTAATAAAAGGCGAGTCGGAGCTGGGAGGTAGAGAGGCAACACTTGACTGGAGGAGGGCAGTGCGGTGGTGAGAGAAAGAGAGACCAGTGTTTTGTGCTTTTTGTAATACTTTTGGAGGTATTTGAAATAAAACCTTCATTAATTTGGATTTCGAACTGTGCTTCTCTGATCGTGTCGGGGTTTGGGCAAGCTGACGCCTGGGTGTCCATCACAGCTTCTTCTCACCCAAGTGGTGAAGGATGTTGGCTCAGTACAGAAGTGAAAGCGGCATGACTCATCAAACAGTTCATGACGGGGTAGAAAGGTCACGCAGTGGTTCACTCTCTGTGCTCGTCTAAGGTATGCAATACCACCCCGGGTAGAGAGGGGGTGCTGGTGATATTGTTCATGCCACAATACTGAGAAAATGCTCAGCGACGGCAACTGGCTCCACCCCTTCTGGTCCCCCCCATCCTATAAATTATGAGGCGCCACTCTGCGAAAAGAGCACACCACAGGACGAGGCTCCTCCCTGAACAGCCTGACGACTTCTTTAATTTCGACTCACTTTTCAGTTCTATTTTGTGCGCCTGTTTTGTTTTCTGGGTTGGCACCCCAACTTTTCACTGTTGGACTCGACCACAGCGGGAAGAACAAGTGTGACCGATGAAGCATGATCTAGTCGACCTTCAACATCTCGCATCGACATGGCGAATGCCTTCATCAGAGAAGGCCGAGGGGTTACGGCGTCCACTGGTGCTGCACATTTGGGTGTCCGCTGTGGATCTGCATGAAGACTTGCGCGAGGTGGGTACTCAAACAGCTAACTCATCTGCACAGGCCAGCATCCCTCGGTAAACTTCAGTGGGTTTCGTCTCGTTGTCGAATACGGTGGAACATCCATGTTCATAGACCTTGGCTTCAACTGGACTAACGGCAGAGCGCCCCGTTGTGTGCGTTTCAACCCCCATAAGCCATTTTGAACGTGTTGCATTGCGTCAGCTTCTATTCATTGCAGTTACCGCGTAATTTTCAAATTGCCACCATACATGTTCATTTTAACAAACAGATCACTGATGTTATGGGATTTGGCCATTAGAAACGAAGAGCAGCTGTGTGCGATACTTTCTGCGTAACAACCTTTCACTCCCCCTGAACGTGGTGTCCTCTCCACAGACTGAATCACACTTAACTGTTCGTGCCACGTGGTTGCTTTCGTCAAGATTGACTTCAATATTTACATGCGAACTCACACAAGGGAATAGAAATGGTATCCTTACCACGAGAGAAATAGTAGCAGGAATACACGATGAAATGGTTATCATCGTCACAAACAAGCGTCAGAAACACAGGAGGCGTATTTTTCGTATATCGAAACTTTTGCCGCATCATCGGTCAGTTTTTAGGGCTCCATGCCCCGTAGCCTCCATTAGCAGGATATCTCTTTCTAATCAGCTTCTATCCGTTTGCAGTTACCTTGTAATTTTCAGATTAATTTTACTTTTTGATTTCCCCTTTGTATAAATTGTTTTATAACATGCATGTGATCGCAAAATACAAATTGACACTCAACAACTACCTTGGCTTGAACAATGGGCGCGTTTGCTAACTTGTTAAGCTTTTCCTCCATGCCCCGTAGCCTCCATTGTAAAGCACCAGTGCGGGCAAAATCTTTTTCAAATTTGAGTCATTTTCTATCCGTTGTGGTTACCTCGTAATTTTCAAATTTATTTTTACTTTTTGATTTATCTTTGTATAAACAATTTACAATGTATGTGTGATCGCAAGACGCAGATCAATACTCAACAACTACCTTGGCTCGAAAAATGAACGTGTTTGGTAAGCGTTTAAGCTTTTCCCCCGTGCCCCGTAGCCTCCATTATAAAGCGCCAGTGCAGGCAAAATATTTTTAAAAATGTGCATCCTTTTTTTATCTCCTACAGTTACTGCGTAATTTTCAAATTAAATTTACCTTTTGATTTACCCTCTATAAAGGCTAGGGGGCGCCAGTGAGCCATGCCCACACCAACACAGTCCTGGATTCAAATGAATGTGTTTAATTTCACAAATACCTTGTAAGCACAAACACGTTGTTTCTTCTCCTCTCTCTACCGCACTGCTCTCCTCCAGGCGAGTGTTGCCTTCCTTCCTTCCTCCCTCCCAGCTCCAACTCATCTGAACAAGGCAGTGTGGTCTCTTTTATTGAGGACCACAGGGTGGTTTCGGTGACATGACATAGCTAGTTGGAAGTTATGAGAAGGCCAGGGTGATCCTCCCCCCGGTAGTGCCCTCTATCGTCTGCCAGGGATCCCTACAGGGCTGCCCCTCCGGACTCCTACTCCCATGCACCCCAAACTGGGACTTTATACGAGGGTCCTGCCGCCTGTCAAAGTGGGGGATTGGTAGCTTGCCAGTTAGTGTACACTTCTGGCATCCCACCCGGGACGGGGATCATAAGGGCCCTGATTAGGTATCGCCCCCATTTAGTCCATCCTTCCATTATGGCATGCCAGCCGGGTTAAGACTCCACCTCCATCCTGGGTGGGATGCCCAGCCCTCCTCTGGGGTATCTATACCTCGTATAAACCATTTTAAAATGTGTGTGTGTAATCACAAGACGCGGGTTGATAATCAGCAACTGTTTTGGCTTGAAAAATGTTTAGTAAGTTGTTAAGTTTCTTCTCCATGCCCCATAGCCTCCATTGTAAAATGACAGTGCAGATGGCATATATTTTAAAATTTATTAGAAAGGGAGACATTGTGATTAGTGACTTTGCCCCCTGGTGTCCAGGGATGGTAGTGCCCACTTTTGACAAGCCTGGTAGGACACACATGCTTAACAACGCTTTATGTTAGAACACAATTTTTTATGAGTAATGCATACATGGCATGTTTGTGAAGAAATGACTTGGAGTTTCAAATACCAAACTTTTCATTTAAAGAGGCGTTTTCTGTTGATGAGCGTCAGAAAGTCAACTTGTGCCTAACAACGTCCGAGGGGGTGAATTCTCCTTATAGGCCCTCTAAGTGGCATGGCTTAATTTTAAACTCATATTCATTCATAAAGACTTCACACATACCTCAAACATGGCTGTTGAGGTGGCACCGTGGTGGGTTCAAATTCCTGCTTTATTGCCCCGCCCCTTTTGCTTTTCTCCCTCCTTTCTTTCTATGTATTCAATTGTGCCCAAAGATGGCCTGGCGTCTCTCATGATCTTGTCGCAGTGATGCCCATTAATAGAAACGCAGGTCGCCAAAGCAGTTGGCTAAATGTAACGCGCTTCAGAGTTTCCCTTTCCTTCACTTTGTCATGTGCCTGCCGTTTGTGTGCCGGTGAAGCGAAGGCCATCTGGGATAAGCATGTGAAACCCTAGACTGGCCAATCGTTCATCCAGAGGTCAGGCCCTGCCAACAGCCTCGGCACAAAAATGAAATCATGCCCGAGGCATTTTTTTTTTTATTTTAGGATGCTGACCAAGCTGACGTCATTTTGTTTATCAGATTATAAAAAGAACCTTCAGAGACGCTTCTCGGAAAGCTCTCCTTCCGTTTCAGACACCCCGAGCGAAGTCTCTTAGGAGACCAAAAATTCAATCCGTCTCGCCGTACTTGAGAAATTCAAGAGGCTGCTGAGGTAATGGCCGGAGTTCACTTCGGCTAAAAGTGGAGCACTGGATTGAATTTCAGGCTGAGCTAAGAATGAACTTGGCATCCGCAGGCTGGTGGCTTCCAGACTCACACACGGGCACGGCATGGTGGGACGCCGGTTCAACCAGGCATTGGGAGTTCATCTCTTCATCTTTAACACTCAGATCCTGGATTTGGAAAGAGCCTGAGAGACCCGAGAATGGCCTTAAGGTTCAAGTCCTAGCTTGGGTGGGGTCTGTGTGGGGTCTGCACGTTTTCATGGGTCCCTTTGTAAGATAAGTGAACGACCATGAGATCAGTGGAGCTGATAGATGACTAATGGTATCACTTCTCAGACTTTCTGATCTGGGCTGCCACGCGTGTGTGTCTGAAGACCACCTTCACGACTCTGCTGAGGTGATGCTCGTCAACGAGGACACAGCCTCCCGCTGGTGGATTTCTTTGCTAAAATGCATTGCAAGGCCGAATCTCGCCATCTTTCTTTGTGCCCAGGGTGCCGCTTTTTTGTTGATTTGGGCTGGTGGTCCCACATTCCTTCCGTTTCCCTTGGTCGGTTCCTCACTCACAAAGTATATTCTTTCAAACCCATAAAACAAAAAGAAAACGACTAATAAAATCATCTGTAATGGATAATTAAGGACATTATTTAAAAGAAACATCAAACTGAACAGATCACTGCACAGGAAAATGATACAGCAGCCACATAATTGAGATTTAGAGGAGACTAAAGCAAGAGATCAAAAACAGCATTCAAGGGGTCGAAAGAGAAACTGAAAATGAATAGTGAAGCCAAAACAAACAGCAAGCATGTTTTTGAGTAAAAGCGCAATTAAAGAGCATTGAAGATACCTCAGGGACACAAAAAGGAGCAAACGAACTGAACGAATGCGTCACGCCAGAATTTGTAAAGGAAGAAACAAACAAAACGCCTCACGTGGAGGTAAAGTAAACTCCGAGTTCACAGATGTTAAAGCAGGAGAGTTGGGTGGGCCTGAAGCCCTCCATGAATGGAAGATTGTGTCGATGCGAGAAGTTCCCCTTGGCCTTGTTTAATTTTGCATCATTTAATTGTATTAATGTTTATTTTTCTGTGTGTATGTTAGTAAAGGGGAAGGTCCTCAGTTACAGTACATCCCTTGTGCTTTGTGGGTGGTTCCACAAGGGGCGGGGCCACCCGCACATCACCACGAGGAATGTTCAAGGGAGCTCCTCCCCCAGGATTCCTTGTGGTTCATCGAACGCGCTGGAGTGAAGAGAGTTTCCATGAGTTACTGTGCTATTGCTTTGCTTCGTGTTTTCCTGATTTTTCGACCCTGTGATTTGTTTTTGAACTTTACCTCTTCGATTCTGTTTTGGAAACACACTTTCTGATTTTTTTTGCTTTGCGCCCCCCCCCCCATCCCAACCTATCTTCTATGGAGGAGGAGCGACAGCTTGAGATTCGTCAAAAATTTCGATCTCCAATTTTCGATGGATCTCGACATCAGATACCGAAAACATCGATATCACAATGATGGGTGTCTGTCTGTGTGTGTCTGTCACAGTTTCTTGAGGAGCTAAAATGGTGGGAGGGAAAAACTCCAAACTCGAAATTTAAGCCTGTTATGAGATGACGATATGCTGATTCGTTTTTGAGCCAAATCGTGCCGGAGAAAGAGGCACCCTAGAGAAACCCTCAAATTCCATAATTCTGCATTTCATTATGAATTCTTCTCATCAAAAGTTATCGTAATGACCTATTTTATTATCAGAAAGATCAGCATCAGAGCGGTAAATAATTACTGGAATGTTCTAGAATAGTTCGGGTAACTTGGTTCTTAGGCCGCAAAACCTACACTCACGTCCGAATTTTTGAGCTCCGTCTTGACTACGATTTTTGGATTGGGATTGTGTCTTTTGATATTTCTTGAACCTCTGCTCTGCTTTAACCACAATTTGGCATTCTGAATTTGGAACTTTGTGTACTGTATATCGCCTTGCCTTTTCAGTTTTTGTCTTTTTTCAGGTTTTGTCTTGGCCCTTTGAGTTTCCAGACGGGGTGTTTTCCCCGTCACAACACATCCCAGTCCGCCTTACAGAAAAGTGCACATTCCCAAATTTGGCGACCTTTGGCGTGTCATAGCGGACGTGAACGGAAGACGTCACATGAATAGTGTATATATAAATTATTATCTCTCTACTATAAAAACAAATCCTGGGATGGGATGAGACTTTTTAGCCTGCCATGAGACGTGACTTTTTCAGAGAGACACTTTCACGTTCTGCAAGACGAGACTTTGTGCCAAGAGATGTAACCACTGGGGCCGGAAATAAAAGACAAAGAGTAGATGACAAAGTAGAATGTCGTAAAGAATTCAAAAACGTTGGTGTAATACAACTGCAGAGCAGGTTAGAGATAATGGAAGTACGAAAATTCAAAAGTCTGAAAAAAATGATATTAAAGATCGCATTAGCGCAAAGAAAAGGAAATTATTACTCAGTGAAATAACGGAACAGCAAAAAGAGATCAAATATATTGTTCGGATTTAAACTTCAAGTCGGAGACTTGTAGATCGTCTAATTTGTGCTGCCATCACAGAAAAGTAGTCTTTCTTCCCAATGAAGAGGCCTATCAGCGATAATTAAAAGATTTGTTGGTTGGTGAAAGTGAAATGCCGCGAGACAAGACTCCAAATCTCTTCCAAAGAGATTTGGAAAAGTCCTGCCCACATCTAAAACATTTACAACCACACACACGGCTCAATCATTTCTCATTTGTGTGAATGCTATTGTCAGGCACAGTCTGTGCAAAGAGAAAGAAACGATATTCACTCACGGGCAGTTTATACGTTGTGTTGTCACGATGTCATTCCAAACACGGAATCAAAATTCAATGCGATATTGACAAAAAGGTAAAAGTGAAAAGAGATCGACTATATGGACATAGGTGATATGACAGAAGTATGTAGAAATTATTACTCAGTGAAATAACGGAACAGTGAAAAGAGATCAAATATAATGTTTGGCTTTAAACTTTAAGTCGGAGACTTGTACATCGTGTAATTCTTGTTGCCATCACGGAAAAGTAGTGTTTCTCCCCAATGAAGAGGCGTATCCGTGAGCATTAAAAGATTTGTTGTTTGCGAGCGGCACAGTTGCTGGCACAAAGTGCAGGCAGGGGGGTCGTTAAGCCAAGCGATCAGAGGGCAAAGCCCCCTAGTTGTAAACAATTATTTCTTTTGTACATTGATTTGTATCCAGTAACCAGTATTTGAATCCAAGTCTTTAGAGTCCTGGTGCTTCCTGTCTTGCTATATGGTTGCGAGACATGGACGCTATTCAGTGACCTGAGACGAAGACTGGACTCCTTCACTGCTGTGTCTCTCCTTGGGTCCTGCTGGTTTGACTTTGTGTTGCTCATAGAGTCCCGAATGAGGCACATCACCTGCATTGTGAGGGAGCGTCAGTTACGGCACTACGGCCATGTTGCACGTTTCCCCGAGGGTGATCCAGCTCACAGGACCCTCATTGTTGGGGACCCGAGTGGCTGGACCAGGCCAAGGGGTCGCCCGCGTAACACCTGGCTACGGCAGATAGATGGTCATTTCCGGAGGGTGGGACTGGACCGCGTGTCTGCCTGGGGGTTTGCCAACTGGGATCTCGAGTTGTTTCGTTGTGTAGTGGGTGCGGCAATGAATTGTACCAGTGCATGCTCCCCAACTTGACATGACTTGACTTGACTTGTACGTTGTCAGAGATGACTGGGTGGCAACCCGGCCGGGACACCCAGGAGGACCGGAGGAGGACTTGCGCCTTCCCCAGACCATGTGGGAGCGACCACCCTGGTGCCTTTGGGGGCCACGGGTACAGAGCTTTGAAGCTCAACCCTGTAGGGGCCTGTGGTCACCACCAGGGGGCGCCCCAATGCCTTGGATACCCTGGACCTCAGCACTTACGCCACACCTGGAAGTGCTGGGGGGAAGAAGAGCGGGGACACCTGGAGTGCTTCCGGGGATGCAGACGGCACTTCCGCCACACTGGGGCATGTCGGTGGGACATTGCCGGGAAACACCTGGAGCACATCCGGGTGATTATAAAAGGGGCCGCCTCCCTTCATTCAGGGCTGGAGTCGGGTGAGGAGAAGGACAGAGCTTGGTGGAGGAGGCAAGGAGGCGGCCTGAAAAGAGTGAGGCATTGTGAAGAGGCCAGGACTTTGGGGACTTGTGGGGTTTGTGAGCACTTAATTGTAAATATGGAGCACTTAAATAAACATGTGTTGGGTGATTTCAACGTGTCTGCCTGTCTGTGTCCGGGCCAGTCTCCACAACGTTGATTTGATATCAACCGTTTTCAAAAGTTTGAACTCGTAAATGGTAAATCATAGCGATTCTGTTGTTAAGTTATGGTCCCCATTAGTCAGCCAATGCTTAATATTTGAACAATTTGACGCTTTTTATGTTCTCGCCATGCGACGCCATGTCAGCCAGTAGCAGCGGATCATTCTAAGAGTGGTGCTGCTAAACATAAGGCGTGCCTGAAACAGGAAGCGAAGACCGCTAAGCTTCCCAAAAGTTCTACCCTTTCTCAAAACTGAGCGAGGGCCAGCAGTGGTAACTGAGAATGAGTGCACTGGAATAACGTTGCGGCCGACATGGAAAAAGCAGCGTCGAGACACGAGTACCGGACGCTGTACCAGACAATCCGACGGTTAGGCGGCAAAACTACATCAACGAATGACAATATTAAAAAGTCGGATGGAACTTTTGTGAACTCTCCTCATGAGCGCCTGCAGCGGTGGAGAGAATTCTTTCACCAGTTCTACAACCATGATCCGCCACCAGGTCCAGTGCCTGAACCACCGATTATCGAGCAGCCGAGGAATCAGTTTCCCGATACCGAACCAACAATCAACGAGGTGAAGAAGGCAATAAAATCTCTGAGAAATGGTAAAGCACCGGGAGGAGATCAAGTAACCGCCGAGATGATCAAAGCCGGGGGAGACGTCTTATTACAACAACTCCATGTTCTCGTAATGCATATATGGCATTCGGACCGTGTTCCATCGGCGTGGAAGAAAGCGATCGTTGTGCCTATTTTGAAGAAAGGTGACAGTCGGAAATGCAGGAATTATCGCGGTATTAGCCTCCTCTCGATCGTCAGCAAAGTTTTTATGAAAATCATACAATCAAGGTAACAGAAACATCAAGAGCAAACGAGTTGGGAAGAACAAGCTGGATTTAGACAACATCGAGGATGCATCGACCAGATATTCACTCTCCGTCAGATAACGGAAGAAAGAATTCGATGCGGTAAACGAACTGTCATCGTCTTCATCGATTTCAAATCTGCTTTCGATTGCATCGATTGAACCAGCTTGTGGAGAGCCCTAGAGATCGAACATGTGCCGCTGAAAATCATTCATCTTCTTCAAGCATTATATGACGGCTCAACCAGCAGTGTCCGTATCCGGAATGACATGTCTGAGGAGTTCCCGATTCGAACTGGAGTCCGGCAAGGAGACGTTGCCTCGCCGCTTCTTTTCAACATTGTGATCGACGCAATTATGTGAAAAGCATTCGATGGGCGACACAAACTTCTTAACCGATCTGATGTTCGCTGATGACAGTGCTGTTTTCGCCGACACGGATACTGAAGCAACGGACACTTTGTATGACATTTCCTGCATTGCACAGTCATACGGATTGAGAATCAACATGGATAAGACCAAAGTACTTACAACAGACGGATCAGAAGCCAGAGTTTACCTTGATGGAACTCGAATCGAGAAGGTACCACAGTTCAAGTACTTGGGATCACTGCTCACGGAGAAGAAAGCAGCGTCGGCAGCCGAAGTTCACAGCCGGATTGGCCAGGCAACAGCAGCATTCGCTTCACTCAAGTGGTGCATATGGAAGCGGGCGAATATTACGATCAAAACCAAAATATGCCTATATAGGACGCTGATCCTTCCAATTCTTCTTTATGGATCGGAAACATGGACATTGCTCAAGCCGGACCTCAACAAGCTCGAGGCCTTCCAAATGCAATGCTTGAGACAGATTCTCCGTGTCTCACTCCGCGACTGCCTCCGAAACGAGACAATCAGAGAAAGGTGCGATCAACAGGCACAGATCGCGGAGGAAATTCAAAAACGTCGGTTAAGATGGTTCGGCCAAATCTGTAGGATGGATGAAAATCGACTACCGTACAAACTCCTATGGAGAAAACGCCCTCCTGATTGGAGGATACAACAACAAGCACCGAAGAGGACATGGTTGAAACACGTAGAGAACGACCTAAAGAACCAGCGACTGACAACAATCGAAGCAAGAACCGTCGCAGCCGATCGACTACAATGGAAGAGTGTGGTGAATAGAGCACGGAATCCAGCGGCACCAACAGCAGCGTATTGGCTAAGAGGTCGACCCCCTTTCCAAGCGCCAGCTATGGAATAAAGAAGAAGAAGAAAGAAAGGTAACTGAGAATGCTGTTGCTGGTGAATCGTCCCAACGCTCGCAGACAGTGCAGCGAGTGAAATGGTTGGCACTACTGCCAGTCTGGAAATAGTGATACAATGGCTTCAGGTCAGGTGCTGTCTGCTGAAACCGTTCAAAATGGAGAAACTACTAAAGAGAAACAAGCGATATGCTGTATATGACCAAGCAATCTCCAACCGACAAGGCAAATTTCTTGGAACCATTGATACGTCACTTCACTGGATGATGTCCATTTTCTCAGAACTTGTGTAAAACGGGTCAATGGTGTGGTAGTGTCCTGTAGGCCAGTGTTGTTGTTTCAATTTGTTACAAATTCAAATGGCTTCATTTTATAGCACAGAACTGTTTCTACTTTCTAGTTGACGTTACATTTTAATCATTTTACATTTATTTATGTACTACGACTACTTCTACTCACACCTCCCACATTCCATTCCCACAATTTATTTTATTTTTGCTAACTTACAGCGGCTGTAATAAAGCAATTTAAAAAACGTGATTGAGAGAGCCGGTCTGTTAGTCAGCAGCGTGTGATTATGATAGTGACGCGGTCCTGGACACCACTGCCCAGCCAGCCCCTAAGATCTAGTGGTGAATAAATTACTAAGAGTTATGCCAGAGAGGGCGGGCCCACCTGAGGGTGTTGCACAGAGGTCTTCCTCAAGCGAGTTCTTCACTTCAGACTGCTGCAAAGTAAAATGGACCCTCACGTCAAAGAGGATCGTTTTTAAGATGAGGGGTGAAACCACCGGGCCACCACTGAGACTTTCCTCTCTGTAGGGTAATAATAATCGGGGGTGCACTGGCTCTGCCATCTTGACGGTGTCCTCCTTGACGGTTCCCAGCCAGAAGTGGTTACCTCGCTTGACTCCAAGTTCAGACTCTAAGCGGGGGACACGTCACTTCAGAGAGACCCGTCTTAGGGATTTTCAGCCAGACACCTGAGCCGGTGATCTTCAGCCTACCTTGGGCTTGTTACTTCACTCCGCACTGCCAAGCTTGGGTCACAAATTTGCACAGGAGAGTTCAAGGAGTAGAAGCTTGACTGCTGCTCTGCCAGTCACCGACACGAGTCTCTTACAGAGGTGACGTGGCGTCACGGGGAGCAGCGGTCAAACGTGATGTGCCGGCCCCGACTCCCGCTCAGAAGAACACAAAGTCTTCTTCATCCAGGGGATCCAGCGGGCGGAGCGGAGGAAGTCTGGGGGGAGAAGGGACAGGAGAGTGAGAGACTACAGGATGGCCACAGCTTGATCTTTTAAATGTTCATGGCCCCACCAGGGAACGACGTCAGCTGCTCCAGCAATAGAGGTACTGAAAGAGTGTATGTCTTATCCATTGAAAAACTGTTTAAGAGGGGGTTTCTGAAGGGCTGGAGGGTCCACCAGCAGCAGCGGGCACAACACATCAGTGGCTTATCTCAATGATTTGAGCCTAAAGTAGGCATTTAGTAGCAGTCATGCTGGCTCACGTTTAAGATCCGTAAACTTGGACAACCTGTGCAAAGTGGACTAGTGACCCATCTTAGCTGCACTGGGGGTCAGCCATGGACAGGGGGGCCATCCTGTGACGAGACTCACCCTCACATCACCCATGGATTAAAAGCTAAACTTACATGTGGGCATTCGGGTGGCCGTGAGGCAGAAGAGCAAACGATAGGCTGACCTGGTGCCCACATCACTGCACTGGCAGAACACATTCAGCAGAGTGGTGACTTGGCCAAAAGGCTCTACAGGCACAGGACAACCATCTGGAAGACAGAAATAAATGAGGCACCGCCAGGAAAGAAGGCCATAGACACCTCTGATCAGGGCTCAAGAGACAAGCTGGGCCTCATGTGATGGGACGCCGCCGCTCCCTTAGCCTTTAGGCTTTGTTTTTTTTTTTTTTTTCTCTCTTGCAGACTCAGGCTGACACGGCACTTTTCCAATTCCGGAATAAATTTTAATATGACGAATGCGTCAAACGGACACATTAACACAGTGCGGGAAGAGCGAAAGGAGGAAACGAGCGAGCGTCGGATTACACTTCACAGAGTGAGCGAGCGAGCACCACTGCACAGGAGAGAGCGAGTGATGGCAGACCACCGGAAAGATTAATTAATGA
This sequence comes from Polypterus bichir lapradei, assembly GCA_026402145.1. Classification (NCBI taxonomy): domain Eukaryota; kingdom Metazoa; phylum Chordata; class Cladistia; order Polypteriformes; family Polypteridae; genus Polypterus; species Polypterus bichir. Next base: position 13,299,119 of record JANRMT010062846.1, on the reverse strand, counting down.
GACCGTAAGGAACTGAATGAACAGATAAATTAATGGATGGATGAATGAACGAGAGATTAGATTACTGATTTATAAAAATACATTTAAAACAACAGAGCTTGGGCCAAAGTGCTGTACAAAGAAGAATTAAAGTAAACACAATGGGAACAATCAAAGAGAGCAAGAAGACAACTGAATACAATGGGGGGGGGGTGACTAATAACTGATAGAACTGATGAATGAATGATCTGCCATTCAAAGAACTGCTCACCCACCGACAGAGTGACTGACTGCAAGGATGAATGAACTGAAAATGGACAGATTAATTATGGAAAAGAGAAAGAAAGAAAGAAAGAAAGAAAGAAAGAAAGAAAGAAAGAAAGA
>JANRMT010062846.1:13220038-13293335 GCA_026402145.1 Polypterus bichir lapradei | reverse complement strand
GAAAGAAAGAAAGAAAGAAAGAAAGAAAGAAAGAAAGAAAGAAAGAAAGAAAGAACTGAATAAGATCTGTCAAGCTATGTTAGAGTCAGGGTAATGAGATCTCGCTGTCGATTATATAGTGTCTTTCATAGCTAGCTGAGTGTGTAAGGGAATGAATGAATTATTAAGAGATTAATTGTGTTACTAAGTGGATGTGTGAACAAGTGAGTGAATTTAAGAATGAGTGAGTGAGTGAGCTGGTAATTGATAGAATGAATGAATGAAGTTAATCTAATCTAATAATTAACAGACGAATTGTGCTATTGTTTGAGCAAATGAAAAATTGAATGAGTTAGTGAGAGTGAGCGGTATGAAGGAATCAATGAATCATCTATTATTAGATAAAATGTTAAGTGACATGACATATTTGATTGAATGAATGAATACGCAATTGTGTTAGCAGTGGAGGGAGTGAGTGAGTGAGTGAGTGAGCTCCATGAACGAGTGGACGCTCTGATATTCACAGAAGTGTCATTGACAGCTTTTTCATTTGGTGATCGATTGTCACGTTTCTCACATCACAAATGCCAGTCCTCTAAAGAGTTAAAGGGCCTGCCCAGGCAGTGTCCCACCTCCAGCCCCCTCCAGACGTTTGTCCTGCCAGGGCGGTCGGCCACCCCATGCACGTCACGCAGATGTTCTTCCGTTTCCGTTGAGCTCTGCTGACTGCGAATCACGCAGATAACAGACACACGGCTGAACTTTCAGGAGTGTCACCTTCTCACTGTCACTGTCGCCCCGTAAAGTGACAGTCAGACTGAAACCTGCCCTGCTGGAGCCACCTCACGATCATCTTACACATTTCATTTAAGTTACTGAAATAAATTGGCAAACTTAATTTGATGAGAAAATGAATGAATGTCTTTAAACATCCAGCTAGGAATCCATGATGCCAGTTTCGACGTAAGCCCGCTGAGGAGATGTTTCCAGCTTGAATCAAATCAGCCGTTAGCGATGCGTTCAAGAGCTGCGCTGCGGTCCTGTTGCCATTTTGACCGTTACGTTTTATTCGCCTCGCCCCCCCCGGCCACCGTGTAGTTCACCTCACTGGTAACTCCGTCTGCAGATGGGATCACTGGAGGATTGGGGGCTGAGGCCTGCCAGGGGTGGGTGTGCCTTGGGAGACACGACAGCAGGTGACAGGCTGAGGTACAGAGGGGGCCTGACGGGGGAGGCCGGGTGTCCAAGTCCAGGGGTCTTCCCAGTCTCAGTGCCCAGGAGAGGCGACTCTACACTCCACCCTGTCGATGTTCTTTCTGCTCGTTGGTTTTGTTTCTGAGCCCCCTCAGTGTTGCTGCATCGACCTCTTGTTTCATTTTTCAAATTGATTTTTGTGAAGCAACCATTTTTAGATTTGTCACATTTGTATTCACCACAAAACACAGTCGGCTCAGTCAGAAGTAAAAACAAACAGCATGTTATGTGGGAGTCTTCATGCAATGACGAAGAGATCAGGTCTACGTGGTGAGTGCGTACCGGGGCCCGGCCAGCTTGGTGGGTTTTGACACCTGTGATGAGCGCTAGGAGTGCTTGAGGGTCTTTTGTGGAGGTGGGACACTGCTTTGACAAACCCTTTGGAGAGTTCTGGGGCGGGAGAAACGCGACAACGTGATGAGGAAAAATGCGACCACCAAATGAACCGACTGCCGATTACAGCTCAGTGAAAACCACAGCGTCCATTCATTCATTCGTTCATTCAGTTCTTTAATTACAACTTCTTTAAATAAGTCGTTCATTCACACAGTTACACGGTCTGTCATTTATCAGTTCAACCATTCATTCATTCATTTAAACACATTCATTCAAGCATGCGGTCAGTCCTTCAATTACCATTCTTCGAATAAAAGCACATTCATTCATTCACACAGTTACACAGTCTGACATCAGTTCAACCATTCATTCATTCTTTTGCACATTCATTCATTCATGTAATCAGTCCTTCAGTTACAATTTCTTCAGATAATTCATTCATTCACACAGTTACACAGTCTGTCAGTTGTCGGTTCAAGCATTCATTCATTCGTGTCTTCATTCATTTGCACACTCATTCATTCATTCATGCAATCAGTCCTTCCGTTACCATTTCTTCAAATAAAAGCACGTTCATTCACTCATTCATTCACACAGTTACAGTCTGTTATTAGTTCAACCATTCATTCATTCTTTTGCACATTCATTCATTCATGCAATCAGTCCTTCAATTACAATTTCTTTAAATAAAAGCACACTCATTCAGTTATTCATTCATCAGTTACCCAGTCTGCCAGTTATGAGCTCAGTCTCTAACTCTTTCATGTCTTCATTCGCTCACTCATTCAATAATTAAATGAATCTGTCATTTATTATTTCGCTCCCTCATTCATCTTTTCCTTCATTTACATAATTAGTCTGTGACTTTCCAGTTCTTCACATAGCCGCAACTTCATGTATTTATTTTTTATCCATCGTTACCTAATCTGTCAGTTATGAGGCTCGGTCACATGCTTATTCATCTGTCATTTATTGGTCTGTTCATTCATTCATTCATTCATTCATTCACACACACAGTAACCCAATCTGTGAATGTTAGCTCCTCCTCCCTCCCTCCATCCCCTAAGGCACGGGTGTCGAACTCCAGTCCTGGAAGTTTTCATTCTAACCATCTTCTTAATTAGTGACCAGTTTTTGCTGCTAATTACTTCTTTTAATTAACTTGACTCAGGCCCTTTAATTGTTTCTTTTTCCTTAATTAGCAGCCAAACAATAATGAGGCACAAAACAAGCCGCCACATCACACAATATCTGAAAATAAAGAAAGGTGAGGGTCTCAGTAAGGTTGATCTCTCGACTCACCAAAACACTTTGACGATATTCTTATGAACAACAGAAAATCAACAGTTTTGGAAATGTCAGCTGTGCCAGAATGAGAGCAACAACAAGCCATGGAATTAAATAACGTGTTTAATTAACAGCAAGAATTGGCTTCTCATTAAGAAACTGGTTGGAGTTTGAAGCCCCGGTTTAGCCAGTCATCTGTCGGCTCGTTTCACGTCTCATTTCTGTTTGGCTGCCGTTTAATGAAGACACAAATCAATTCAGAGAACTGAATCCTTAAAAACAGGGCTATTAAAATGTGAATTAGCAGTAAAAACAGGTCACTGATTAAGAAAAGGGTTAGAATGAAAACCTGTAGCCGCTAAGGTACGGGTGTCGAACTCCAGTCCTGGAGGGCCGCAGTGGCTGCAGGTTTTCATTCTGACCATCTTCTTCATTAGTGACCAGTTTTTACTGCTAATTAACTTCTTTTGCCTCTGTTTTAATTAACTTGACTCAGACCCCTTAGTTCTTTCTTTTTCCTTAATGAGAAACAATAATGAGACACAAAACAAGCTGCCACATCACCAGCTAACCACGTTATCTGAACATAAAGAAAGGTGAGGGCCTCAGTAAGGTTGATCTCTCAGGTCACCAAAACATTTTGACGATGTTCTTATAAAAAAAAAAAGAAATCAACAGTTTTGGAAATGTGTGCTTGGGGCAGAATGAGAGCAACAACAATCAGTGGAATTAAATTATGGGTTTAATTAACAGCAAGAATTGGCTTCTCATTAAGGAACTGGTTGGAGTGAAATTCCAGGAGTTTGAAGCCCCAGTTTAGCTGGTCATCTGTTAGCTCGTTTCACATCTCATTTCTGTTTGGCTGCCATTTAATGAAGAAAAGAATCAAGGGCTGAATCCTTAAAACCGGGCTATTAAAATGAAGGGCAAACAAGTTAATTAGCAGTAAAAACAGGTCACTGATTAGGGAAATGTTAGAATGAAAACCTGCTGCCACTGTGGCCCTCCAGGCCCGGAGTTCGACACCCCTGCCCTAAGGTGTCGTTTTAGTTCGCCCACTCATTCGCTCTTCAAGTCGTTTTCAGAATTGCACTGACATTTCTGAGCCGCTGTTTTGGATTGAGAAGCGCGAGGGTGTGGAGGCTCCCAACCGTCCTCGTTTTCCCGGACATGTCCTCATTTTCCATGCGCAATGGACTGTCCGGGAAGAATTTATACAATTTTGAAAACGTTCGGAATTTTTGGCTCCTAAAGTATGAACATCTCCTTATCCTTATCATTGGTTACATTTGAACGCCGCACACCAATCAGCGTTTGCGGAACTAGCGCGCGCACTTTTTTCCCCGAATCTTCACTTCCGTTCCGGTAGTAAAGCGCGCAGATGTTGACGAGAAGAGTCGACGTCTGGCTAACTTGTCGTTTTCACTTCACCGTTTAAATTCAGCTTTACCTTCTTGATGATTTGACAGGTTTATTATAAATGTTGTTCCTTTCCTTGATTATTTGTAATCCTAATTCACCGTAACTAAGTGAATGTATTCAAAATCGAAATGACAATTTCACGTTTTCTATGTGAGATCTTATTTTCGATTCTTCTTTGGGCCTCTTAGTTAAACAAGAAATTCTGTATATCGAGGTGCAGTCCGTCGTATTTAAGTGCGAGTAAGTGCCGCTTTGAAATATTTTAATGGAAAATAGTGTTATTACCACCCGTTCGGGAAAGATGATGAAGAAGACCACCCGTTGTCCCAAAATGGATTTATAATTGTAAATGAATGAGTCAACTATTAAATTTCAGTTAACTTGAAAAAAATCACACATTTATTTTGTCATATAAATATAATATCGTTTTAGTTATCCGTTGATCAAGTAACAAGTCACTTCTTCAAATAATATTTTCGTAATTCTTTCATTTAACATAAATTCACCAAATACCCATTATGCCGAAAAGAAAGTGCGAGTTCATAGACGACTTGAACCACAAATCTGTTTGTTCTCGGAAAGACTCGATGAAGGGGCCGATGCTCCCAAGATTCAATTTCAGTAGCAGATTTCTATTCATATTTATCCAAGAACCCAGATTTACTGAGAAAAAATAGCTACAGTGGAAAAATATAAAAGAATGTAGACAAATGCAAATAAACTAAATTGTAAAGAGTCAAATTATTTGTATTTTACTAGAAGTGAATTTACCACGTGAATCATTGTTTACAGGTTTAGGACAGTTAAGCTATCCCATCAGGAATGGAAGGAAAGAAGTCTGTTAATTTAAGAGGCGTGACATATGCAAAATATTTAATGGGTTATTAGTTTGCCAGTGACTGTGATTGTGGTCATCATATAATTATAGTGATAAACTGTTACTAACGGTTTATATCATTTTAAAAAAAAACCTAAGACAGTATAAAGGCGTATGATGGAATTATAGAGAAAGGCGTCCTCAAAAGTCCTCATTTTCAGAGAAAGAGGGTTGGCAGTCCTAGGCAGGTGTGAGAGCAGATGTTTCCCCTGTTTGGTGATCTGAACTGCCCGCCGCGTTTCGAATGAATTCTCTCCATAGAGCTACTGTAGGTAGTTTGTCCTCTGATTCTACAGCCGTTTATAACGCATTTAAACAAGTACTTTCGAGTAGCGCAATACACATAAACGAAGCACACATAACATTTATATTCTGATTTTCGTACCCAGCTTGTAAGTCGAGTAAGGCTCAGGACAATTCGGGAGCTTCACAGATGCGCGCACTTCGCGGCATTTAGACAGCGGAGCGGAGCGGCGCGCCTCCTCTGCAAAGCGTGAGTAGAGACAAGTCAAGAGCGCCATCTAGTGAGAGAAAACGGCATGAAACTGTTAAACGCAAATTAGTAACAACACAATCCCTGCCAGGCCCGCTAACTACAAATAGAGGTCGTAGAGAACTGAAGATCAAAGGAGCAACAAACCCTGGAGAGAAAGTCCACCACAGAGCCTACTCACGAGCACACACACAGAGGGTCTAGTCTGGAAACGCTAAACATCGTATCCTGCAGGTGTCTGAGGATATGTGAAGGGAAACCCACAGGAGCACAGGGAGAACATGCAAAATCTATTATATAGTGCATTTCATATTAGAACATTAGAACACTCTGGACGAGAACAGGCCATTCAGCCCAACAAAGCTCGCCAGTCCTATCCACTTATTTCTTCCAAAAAAACATCAAGTTGAATTTTGAAAGTCCCTAACGTCTTACTGTCTACCACACTACTTGGTAGCTTATTCCAAGTGTCTATCGTTCTTTGTGTAAAGAAAAACTTCCTAATGTTTGTGCGAAATTTACCCTTAACAAGTTTCCAACTGTGTCCCTGTGTTCTTGATGAAAATATCTTGATATCTATCTATCTCTTATATAGTGCCTATCTATTATTATATAGTGCCTTTCAGATCGATCTATCTATTATATAGTGCCTTTCAGATCTATCTATCTATTATATAATATAGTGCCTTTCAGATCTATCTATCTATTATATAATATAGTGCCTTTCAGATCTATCTGTCTATCTATTATATAATATAGTGCCTTTCAGATCTATCTATTATATAATGCCTATCAGATCTATCTATTATATAATATAATGCCTATCAGATCGATCTATCTGTTATATACTGCCTTTCAGATCTATCTATTTATTTATTATATAGTGCCTTTCAGATCTATCTATCTATATATTATATAATATAGTGCCTTTCAGATCTATCTATTATATAATATAGTGCCTTTCAGATCTATCTATTTATCTATTATATAATGCCTATCAGATCTATCTATTATATAATATAGTGCCTATCAGATCGATCTATCTATCTATCTGTTATATACTGCCTTTCAGATCTTTCTATTTATCTATTATATAGTGCCTTTCAGATCTATCCATTTATCTATTATATAGTGCCTTTCAGATCTATCTATCTATATATTATATAATATAGTGCCTTTCAGATTTATTTATCTATTATATAGTGCCTTCCAGATCTATCTATCTATTATATAATATAGTGCCTTTCATATCTATTTATCTATTATGTAGTGCCTTTCAGATCTATCTATCTATCTATTATATAGTATCTTTATATCTTTCTCTCTATGAATCAGTTGACCTGACCCACCACTATACTTTTATTTCTGTGTAGACCATGAGGTGCATCATCATAATATCAGTCCCACCTGACTGATTTAGGGGCCAGGGTTTGATGCCTGGTCAGGTGCCATTGTCATGAAGGAGGCACGATGGCAGTTGATCCAGAGCCCCAAGTTCGGTCCGCAGGCCAGTCTGGGTGCTGTGTTCGTGTTCTCCCTTTGCCCGTGCGGGTTTTCTATGCCCACTTCCATTCTCTCACATCTCACAGTTCTGCACGTTTGGTTGACTTGCTGTGGTGTCTGTGAGTCAGTGAGTTCACCCCGTGGGGGACTGGCATCCCACCCAGGATTGGTTGCTACTTTGATTGAAGCCCAGAACAGACCAAAGCCAAACTAGCAGAGAAAAGGACCAGAGCTCAAAGTGACGCTCCCAGACAGCAGAGGGCGCTGCTGCTTGGTGTGTAACATGGCGGCCCCTCACATTCTCTTGTACTTTGGCTACTTAAGTACACTTCATATCAGACACTTTAAAAGTCGTGTAGTTTTCTGATTTTTGAAAATCAGACTTGTGAGAAGCTTTGGGAAGACCTTTGGCCCCATTCTAAGTGACCCAGCGTCCATCTAGAGAGCTGGGCAGGAGTAAAGAGTCATAGGTAACGATGGTGGACAAGACAAACTGGCCCCAGCCTTGTTTGAAATTCTATGATTACCTCTGGCTGCCCATAGTCCTGTAATAAAGATGTGAGCTCAGAAAATGGATAGTTTGACGGATAGTTAATAATATGATATCCTTCCTTATTTTACATTATAATGCATGGTTGTTTAAATTACAGGTTGTTCGTTTTTTTCTTTGGCTATAAAACTGACAATGGCTGAGGTCACGTACAAGCAATACGTTTTACTTTTAGTGGGGTCCCTTTTCAGAAAGGCTCCTCTACTGTTACTCACACCTAGCTGGCCCCTGTTGTGTTTAACTGTAACGGGATGTTGCAGATCCCTCCGTGGCTTTTCACAACAAACAGCTAATCATTAATCTAAAGGGCTCTTCTGGTCTGACCTGATCCTTTTTCCTGTTAATGTTTGATTGAAGTGGCTCTGGCTCACAGATTTATCATTTAAATATTAACAGAGTCATGACATGTTTGTACATCCTGCATCAGAATTTGTCACCCATTCCAACTCTCATTGCTCAGAAAGCGTTTTTAAATGTCAGCGGGACTTTAAAGTTGCGAGGTGACTCAGTGCATTACCAGACACTGTTATGTAAAAAAAAAAAAATTCCAGTCCAGGAGAGTCCTGGGAGAAGAAAGAGCTGAAGTCCAACCTGAGATCATGGAAGGCTGGGAAGTGACTGGGGGCTCTTGGTACTTTACAGCCTAAAAGAACATGGCAGCCATCATCCATTGTGGGGCTTCAGGCAGCGAAGCTCAGGAAAAGTGACTCGACTCAGAGCCACAGTCGCTCGTCTCAGCTGGCCAGGTGACCTTCTGTCTAAGGTGACGTCTGTGGTACTGTACATGAGAAGAAACGGGAGTGACATGGACAGACTCGCATGAAACTCCTCACAGACGGTGATTGGGCCGGGACCCGAACCCAAGTGACCTGTGCCAGTAACTGGATCGTTGTTATAGTTGATGAAGAGCACTTTTTAGATTATGGGGTGGGAGGTGCCAGAAAGTGTCACAGCAGAAGGTAATGACCTTCGGTGGACTCAGAAAGTACTCAGGCCCCTTCACTTTCTGCACTTTTTAAATGGATCAGTTTGCCATTTTTGCCCAACACTCTACACTCAATAACCCACAATAACAAATCGAAAGCCTCTTTCCAGAAAGGTCTGAAACTTTATGTAGTATTAAAAACTGAACTCTCTCACTCATACAAATATTCAGACCCTCAATTCAGTATTTTGAAGAAGCCCCATTGGCAGCAGTTCCAGCTTTGAGTGTTCTTAGGTGAGTCTCTGCAAGTTCTTCACCCCTGCATTTGGCCAGTTTATCCCATTCTTCCTGGCAGATCCTCTCCAGCTCCGTTACGTAGAGTCTGTAAAGTTGTAGAGTTGGCCATCCAGCCAAAGAGAGGGTCTTGATCAGGGAGGTGACCAAGAATCTAATGGGAAGTCCTCTGCTGAGACGGGACACCCTTTTGGATGGATGACCATCTCAGCAGAACTCCAATCAGGCGTTTATGGTCGGGTGCCGAGACAGAAGCGACTCTTGAGTAAAAAGGCATATGACAGTTCAAAGAATTCTGAGAGAATGAGGAGAAAGATTCTCTGGTGAGACCCCCGTGACCCTGTAGTTAGGATCTAGCGGGTTGGATAATGGATGGATGGATGGATGGATTCTCTGGTGTGATGAGTCAGAACTCCATGCACTATGTCTGCCAAAGACCTGGCACTGCTCATCACCTGCCTAATGGTGAAGCATGGTGCTGCCATGCACGGGAGGTGCTTCTGGGCATCAGGGGCAGGGAGACCGGTCAGAATTGAGGGAAGGATAAATACAGCCAAATACACAGAGGTCCTGCTCCAGATGGCACACCGCCTCAAACTGCGGTGACAGTTCATCTTTCATCACGACAATGACATGAATTATACCACCAAGACCACATTGCAGAAGCTTCAGGAGCAGTCTCTGAGTGTCCTTGAGTGAACCGGTCAAAGCCCAGACTCAGGGCCGGATTAAGACGAAATTGGGCCTGATGCTGCAGCGCAAAAAAAGGCCTATTTTTTCTCTGCATTGGTGCATTCGACACTCGCCGTACCGACCGAGGAGCCTTAATTGCTTGTGACGCAACCAGCCAGCCTTTATTGAACATGAATAATAATAACGACGTACTATCGTAACAACTCGAGATTAACACCAAACTATGTAACATCAACATTCAATAGCAATTGTCTGAAAAGTGCACTTAATGCAGAAAACCTAACAATGAAATACACAAAATTTCGTAATTCTCTTACGAAACAGAGTAAGAAAAAATGAATTTGCAGAGACATTGGGTCAAAGTGACTCAGTTCAGACTCTCGAGGGTAAAAATTTGTCCACGATTTAAATTTCATAATAGACCAGAATCCTGTTGAGGATTTTAAAAGTTCTAAACACCCACGGGCCAGCTTTTAGTTTTACCTGTACAGATAATCCTTCTATATAAAAGCCGTCGGGTGTCCTTCCGTCCCGTGAGTGCTACGCAGGCGCGGAGTTTCACACACGCCCCGTCCATTTTGCAATGCACGATGGGATTTGTAGTTTCGTTTTTCCAGGTAAAAGATGATTTTCTACTCCAGACTGTGGGATATCTTCTTCTTCTTCTTTCTTAATATATAAAAGCGGTCGGGATTGTCCTTCCGTCCCGTGAGTGGAAAGCGTAGCGGTATTCTGCTTATCACAGACTTACTACTTGCAGCTTGCGGTAAGAAGCGACATGATGTGAGCAGAGTTCTGGTGCTCCCATCGTTCCCTTGCTTTTGTGCGCGATGCGCTGGAAAAATAGACAAAATTATGTCTCTGGAAATAATTAATGTTGATGGAGTACAAATACCTCACCGCGTAGTAAATATCAGGGGGGTTCAAAAGGGCGACCTCAATATAGAAAAAAAGTTTCAATTTCATCACAAAAATAACAGAAACTACGAGTATTAAAGTAATACCACTCAAATGCAATATAACCAAATTAATGAGTTTGTACAAAATATTAAATTGATCTACATATTGAATTGCCTTAAGAAGTGGTCAACTTAAAAGTCGGTCGCCTTAAAAGGCGGGTCAGCCTAGTCATTTAAATAGCCATCGATTTTTACTGTACAACTAACTTTCAAGGTGAAAAATTTATTACGTGGCACTTATCGAACAATAATAAAGTGGCAAGAATCCCCAAGATATTGCAAAAAACGCAGCTAAATTACTAAGTAAACTGTTTAACGTAAAATTGATAGCATTAACTTGAAATCTTTGGTTAACAATAAACACAACGACGTTATAGTTACGTCACAGCGCAACGAACAATAGTAACTGTATAATAAGTAACGCTGTGTCTAGGCATCCGAACGTCGGACTCCAAATTTAATTCTAAGAATTATTTTGAGGTTAAAATAGCAAAGAAAAACTATTCAGCTTCCGGAAAATTCTCGTCTGTTTTCATCTGGGCCTAGTTCAGGAATGGGCCCAATGCTTCAGCATCAATAGCACCCACCTTAATCCGGCCCTGCCCGGACTTACACCCCATAGAACATCTGTGGTGAGACCTGAAGATGGCTGTTTACAGACGCTTCCCATCCAGTCTAACAGAGCCTGGGAGGATCTGCCAGGAAAAATGGGATAAACTGCCCAAATCCAGGCGTGCAAAGCTTATAGAGACTCTCCCAGAAACACTCAATGCTGAAATCGCTGCCAAAGGGGCTTTTTACAAAGTACTGCATGAAGGTTTTAGAATACTGTACTGCTGTGAATGAGAGATTTCAGTTTTTGATATTTATTAAATTTGCAAACCTTTCTGAAAAAAAGATTACACTTTGCCATTATGGATTATTGAGTGGGGAGTTATGGGCAAAAACAGCAAATGGATCCTTTTAAAATGAAATCTACAACATAATGAAATGTGCAAAAAGTGAAGTTTCTAAATTCTCTCTGAATCCACCGTTACGGTGTAAATAAAAGTGTAAACTACTGGGAGGCGCCACCAACAACCCCACTTTTCCCAACTCCGTGAGCCCATGGCAGAATCCTTCCCGAGTCGCGCCGTGTCCAACTGAGAAGAGCCTCCAAAGGGCAAAATGAGACCTCTTTACCTTCGCTCTTTTTCCACGCCTTCCACTCCTTTTATGGCCTGCTTCTCATGGTGGCTCCACCCCTTTTTGATAGCGCTCGGATACGTTGAGCAACATGTCTTTCACAGGTCTCAACCGCAGACGTGACAATAATTGTAATTGATTCCGTAGTTCATTTCACGACATCTTTAAATAACAAACGGTGATGTAAAGTTTTTTCCAAACGATCTAGTAACATTTTGCACAAAGATTTACAGTAAAGGCCATACATATATCCGAAAATTATGGGTAGCTTTGTATTTATAATTGAATTCAAGATAACTTTAAATTATTGCCGTTTTGAAATTATATGTAGGTATATTTTATTTAGTTATGTTCCTAAGTAATTTGGGTTAAAATATTAAAATGTTTCACGGCAGGGGTGCCCAATACGTCGATCGCGATCGACCGGTAGATCGATTCAAAATTTTTTTTTTTAATGTCAGTCTATCATTTTTTTTTAATGTCAGTCTATCATATATCCTCCCTATGACATTTGCCACTTGATTGACATACAGAGCCGCCAGACTGAGATCTCCTTTCTTCTAATACACTGGTCATCACGCACGCACGATCAAACGCGCGAGCTGCTGCAAAACTCCGGCTATCTAAGTGATCTAGTTAGCCTTCCAACTTATATCGACTAAAGAAGGGATTTAAAAAAAATGTGTTGGTTGTGGGCTGGATGTGAAATTGGAAGAGGATTTTTTTCTCTCACAATGTCACAATCGAAGTGCGTTTGTCTGATCTGTCAATCTATCATTGCTATTCCAAAGAAGGAAAATGTGGAAAGGCACTTTCGAACTTTTCATAAAAACTATATATAGCATTTTTAATGTAGGTAGATCATTTTGACCTGGTCATTTTAAAAGTAGCACTCAAGCCGAAAAAGTGTGGGCAGCCCTGTTTTACGGTATGGAAGCACTTTTGCTCTATTTAAATATATAAATATTCATTTTGTTTGCAGTAGCGGATTCCTCGCTCAAACAGCCCGCCCCGTGAGCTCCGCCCCTCACTCAGTAGTCTCTGGGATAGGCTGCGCTGCCTTGCCGGCTTCCGTCTCTGCACGAGGATTGCCGATTGCGCTCCAGTGCTCGGTTCACTCCAAACTCTCTGCTGTTTTGTTAGAAGATATGAGCTCCATACTTTCTGAATCTTAAGGAGTTTACTTTTAAAACATTCTGCACTATGAGTTCTGTAATTTTACGCTGCCTCGGGCGGCACGCACGGCACATAAAGCAGTCAGCAGGGAAGCGCCGTTATCGAGTAGCCTCGGAAGGCTCGGTTCAGCCCAGTTCGGTGTCGGTCAGGACGGTAGACCTGCGCAGCGACACCGTCACCCAGCCCGGTCCGGCAATGCGCAGGGCCATGGCAGAGGCGGAGGTTGGCGATGATGTCTACGGTGAAGACCCAAGCGTCAACAGTAAGACGTTAACATTCCATCTGTCAATCTATTAAGAGAGAATGAAAACGTTTTTAGTTGTGCATTTCAACTTCTGTCATAGCATATTTGTCTTTATTACAACAGGTATGCTCGCTAAATGAAAGGGTGAACCTTTTAAAGTAGTCTGACAGTGTTGCTGTGTCACAAAGCATTGTAGTGAAAGGCGCTATATAAACTATCAAGTGCCGCGATGACTTAACTACAGATTGTGGGGAAAACTAACAGGAAATGTACACAATGCACATGACTGCAATTTAGAAATATTTCCACCTTGATTATGAATATTCACCATTTATTACTAACCACCAGTAACATTCTAAAATATGGGGTTACCTGGATATATCCATTTGTCTGTTATTGATATATAAGAAGACCTTAACAAGCATGGTGTTTGACATATAAGAATTATAAAGCGTTAATGACAACACTTTAGAATATGGGTTACTCGTTCTAAAGTGTTGTGTAGCAGCATTACAGCAGTTGGACCTCACAAGGTCTGCTAGTGTGTGCAGCAGGCTGCTGGAAATGTTCTTCCAGTTCATAGCAGCCAGCGTGTTGTTTTACGCCGTGGTCTTTTGGGGAAGCCACTAGAGTTCAAAAGACTCACAGTGTCAGATTGGGGAAAAAGACTTGGAAGTGACTGATTTATCACTAAAGTCTCCTGCGTTGTATTGTCATTTCAGTAAAAACAAAAGCTGATTGACTTTCTCTGTTTCTCTCTTTCTCTCTCTCTCTGCCTTCAGAGCTTCAGGAGTTAGCAGCCCATCTGTTTGGAATGGAGGCAAGTCTTTTTGTTCCATCTGGCACGATGAGCAATTTGATATCAGGTAAGTATCCTTCTCTTGGGATGGCTCCCTGAAACTGAATAATTAGGTTATGAAATAAATGTTTGCTAGTTTAGGTCGTGTTTGTTAGCTGATTTAATAACAGTTAATATCTACACTCTCTATTTCTATAAACATTTAGGTCGGTTTTGTGTGATACTTGCTAGTGAAATGTAAAAATTATGCTTGCAGTACAGTGGTATGTATGCTGGTTAGCGCCGGAGTTCTAAAGCTGAGGGCCAGCCCATATATTACATATTTAATTCCTTATGTGAGTCTCAGTGTTTTTTCATTTTTCTTTTCTATAGTTATGACGCACTGCCGACAAAGAGGAGAGGAAATCATTGTTGGGGACCGGGCTCACCTGCATGTGTACGAGCAAGGGGGGAGCGCACAGGTACTTTACAGGGAGTCACTTTTATTAAATTACTTGACTAACAACAACAACAACAACATTTATTTATATAGCACATATTCATACAAACAGTAGCTCAAAGTGCTTTACATAATAAAGAATAGAAAAATAAAAAACACAATACGAAAACAAAATAAATCAGCATTAATTAACATCGAATAAGAGTAAGGTCCAATGGCCAGGGGGGACAGAAAAAACAAAATAAAAACTCCAGACGGCTGGAGAAAAAAAAATAAAATCTGTAGGGATTCCAGACCATGAGACCGCCCAGTCCCCTCTGGGCATTCTACCTAACATAAATCAAACAGTCCTCTATTGTTATAACAATGTATTTTACTAGCTGTGCTACCCGTCTAAGACAGGTTGAAATCTAAGTAATCCACTTAGACCTCGGTGCTAACATTTGCAGCCCACCATCTATTAGAGCAGCGGTGTCGTACTCCGGGCCTGGAGGGCCGCAGTGGCTGCAGGTTTTCATTCTAACCTTTTTCTTAATCAGTGACCATTTTTCACTGCTAATTAACTTGTTTTCCCTTCATTTTAATAGCCCTGTTTTTAAGGATTCAGTGCTCTGAATTGATTCTTTTCTTCATTAAATGGCAGCCAAACAGGAATGAGATTTGAAACGAGCCGACAGATGACCAGCTAAACTGGGGCTTCAAACTCCAACCAATTTCACTCCAACCAGTTTCTTAATGAGAAGCCGATTTTTGCTGTTAATTAAACTCGTTATTTAATTCTATGGCTTGTTGCTGCTCTCATTCTGCCACAGCAGACAATTCCAAAACTGTTGATTTATTGTTTTTTCTAAGAACATCATCAAAAAGTTTTGGTGCCATGAGAGATCAACCTTACTTCTCCTTTCTTTATTTTCAGGTAATGTGGTGAGGTGCTCATATGGCGGGTTGTTTTGGGTCTCACCAAAACTAAAAACTGGCTGCTAATTAAGGAAAAAGACACAAAGGAGCCTGAATCAAGTTAATTCAAATTAAGGCCAAAGAAGTTAATTAGCAAAAACTGGTTACTAATTAAGAAGATGGTTAGAATGAAAACCTGCAGCCACTGTGGCCCTCCAGGACTGGAGTTCGATACCCGTGTATTAGAGTATAGTGGGCCATGTGATGTATGTCCCTGTTATATATCATTTGGTATGGGATTTGTAAAAGCTGTGTTAATGTTTGTGATGCACCAATGACAAATGTAATGCATTTTATTACTAAAATTTTTTTGATTTTCCATCTGTTGGAGTGACGGAGGCATATCAACTGGACAGGCACACAGATACATAGTGATGCTTACCCTTTAATTAATTTACTAGCTGTGCCACCCATCAAAGATGGGTTGAAAGCTAAGTAATCAATGTAGACCTCAGCACTAACATTTGCAGCCCATCGACTATTAGAATGTATTACTACAAGTGTTTGTGATGCACCATCTGTTGGAATGACAAATGTGATGCACATGTCTCTGTTATGCACCATTTGGTGTGGGATTTGTAAAAGCAGTGTTAATGTTTTTAATGCACCATTCGTTGGAATGACAAATGTAATGCATTTTATTATTACAAATCAGGTCCTGGAGGGCCAGAGTTTTTATTCTAACCCTTTTCTTAATTAGTGACCTATTTTTGCTCCTAATTACTCAGACCCCTTAATTGTTTCTTTTTCCTTAATTAGCAGTCAATCAATAATGAGATGCAAAATGAACCAAAACAACTGGTGTTCATCATACAATATCTGAAAATAAAGGTGAAGGTCTCAGGAATGTTGATCTTCCCAGAACATTTGAACAGAGCTCTTAGAAAAGAGGTAATTGACAATTTCGGAAATGTCTGCTAATGCACAATTAGAGCAGCAATAAGCCATGGAATTAAAGAACGGGTTTAATTAACCATAAGACTCTTCACCTAATTAAGCAGCTGGTTGGAGTGAATTTGGTTGGTGAGTTTGAGGCCCTGACTTAGGTGGCCTTCTGTTGGCTCACTCTCTTCATATTTCATTTCTGTTTGGGTGCCACTGAAGGTAAGAAATGAAGCAATTCAGAGGAACGATGAGGAAATTCAGGGGAACAAATCTTAAAAAAACAAGTCAATTAAAATGAATTCAAAAGAAGTTAATTAGCAGCAAAAACAGGTCACTCATTAAGAAAAGGGTTAGAATGAAAACCTGCAGCCACTGTGCCCTCCAGGACTGGAGCTGGGAACCCCTGCTACAAATGCACCATCTATTGGAATGACGGAGACCTAGCAACTGGATAAACACTTTTATTGGGGTGGGTGAATTTCACAAGAAGTTTCTAAACCTGCTTAGTAAAAGTGATCTGAACATTTGGTGATTGGGAGCAGATGTTCAGTCGTGAATGATCGTGTGAGTATTAAGGATGGTGTCAATGCTTCATCTGCCACTCGTTGTAACATTACATATTATATACAGATGGCGCATCACAAACACTTGTAGTGATACATTCTAATAGACGATGGGCTGCAAATGTTAGTGCTGAGGTCTACATTGATTACTTAGCTTTCAACCCATCTTTGAAGGGTGGCACAGCTAGTATATTAATTAAAGGGCAAGCATCGCTATGTATCTGTGTGCCTGTCCAGTTGATATGCCTCTGCCACTCCAACAGATCGAAAATCAAAAAATTTTAGTAATAAAATGCATTACATTATTCAGGATCATGCTGCTTGTCTGTCCACTGTGGGGTCTTGTGTTTCCTGGCCCTCTGTGACCCTGAATTGGATTAATAATGTATTTGGCTGACCGGTGTTCAAGTTCAAGTCCTCCCTTTGCGGAGTTTGCATGTTCTCCCCATGTCTGTCGGTTTCCTCCTGCAGTCCAAAGACATTCAGGTAACTGTAGGTGGAGTGGCGATGCTAAATTGTCCCCTGATATGTGTGTGTGTGTCTTTTCACCTTATGATCGACTTGTGCCCTGTTCGGAGATTGTTGCTGCCTTGCACCCAATGCTTGCTGGGTTAGGCTTTAGCTTCCCCACAGCACAGCAACTGATGAAGCAGGTTTAGTGGATGAGTTTTGGTTGCTCAGTTTTAGGTTTATGGAGTCTTATTGTCAAATGTAGAGAGCACAGTGAACGTCTTACCTGCACGCGCTGATCACGATGCCGCGTGTTTCCACGCTTCAGCACCACGTTTAGTAAAGACAGCTTCTGAGACTCCCTGAGACTTCTGACTGCCTTAACTGAGCATTTTCACAATAATAAGGTAGGCTACAGTAATAAAAATAAGAAAAGCTTTTCAATATTTTTTTTTGTTCTTTATTTCGCCTTATACAATTTCTTGTATTAGGAATTTGTTAGTTTTCGCATACCCCTTAGGGTCAGAGCGCAGGGTCAGCCATTGTACAGCACCCCTGGAGCAATTACGGGTTAAGGGTCTTGTTTAAGTGCCCAGCAGAGCAGGATCTCTTTTGGCAGTGACGGGGATTCGAACCGGCAACCTTCTGGATACCAGCACAGATCCTTAGCCTCAGAGCCACCACTCCGCCCAAATATGATGTGGGTACACCTTTTAACATTGAACAAGTGGGGCTAAACCACACAGCCTAGCACTCCAGGCACAAATCCCAGGCTGTAGGAGTCCACGATAATACAAATGGCCTTAGAGACATCACATTTCAGGCCATAAAGTTTCCTGACTGGATTTTCTAGTAAACCTTGTGGGATGGAAAATTGTCCACAAAATGAGATATATAAAGCAACATGGTGGAACCTTTCCCCCCTAATCATTAAGGGTTATTATACATTCATACAGGGACAAAAAAAAAGAGTAAAGGTCAAATATGCAGCTGTTATGCAAACAATAAGGAAATAAATGAAATAGCAAGTGGTAAACAACTGGCACATTGGCTGACAAATGTACTGTAACTAGAAATGATAAAAAGAAAACTCGAGAGCTAGTTGTCTAGGCAGTAAATCTTTATTTGGTAGTGAAAACACTAAGGCTTCATGCATAGGTTTTCATTTAAAAACCACCACTCACAATCCTCTTCTTCTTTCGGCTGCTCCCGTTAGGGGTCGCCACAGCCAATCATCTTCTTCCATATCTTTCTGTCTTCTGCATCGTGTTCTGTTACACCCATCTTCTTCCTCTTCTTCTTCGGCCAACAGTAGCCCAATTTCCACCAGCACCCTGTTGGCTAACAGTACTGGTGGCAGTCGTTGTTAACCCGAGGCTCGACCGATCCGGTATGGAAATTTGTGTTGTTGTCCGCATATTGATTTGGCAAAATTTTACACCAGAAGTGCTGCATGAGCACCTGGAAACACTCTGGGGTGTGCCTGGATTCTCTTCCGGCAGCTTTTCCTGGTGTGGCGGAAGTGCTGCAGTCCATCCATCCATCCATACATTTTCCAACCTGCTGAATCCAAACACTGGGTCACGGGGGTCTGCTGGAGCCAGTCCCAGCCAACACAGGGCACAAGGCAGGAATCCAATCCCAGGCAGGGTGCCAACCCACCACAGGACACACACAAACACACCAAGCACACACTAGGGCCAATTTAGAATCGCCAATCCACCTAACCTGCATGTCTTTGGACTGTGGGAGGAAACCCATGCAGACACGGGGAGAACATGCAAACTCCACACAGGGAGGACCTGGGAAGCGAACCCACCGTGCCGCCCCAGTGCTGCAGTCCAACACTCGATAATTATCTGGGAGCCCCCTGGCAGTGGCCACGGGCCCCAACTGGGTTGAGCTTCTAAGCTGTGATCCCGTGGCCCCCATGTGGACAAGGGCGGCTGCCCTCTCGTGGCCTGGGGAGATATTGTCTGTCTCCAGGTCCTTTCAGGCATCCCGGG
Source organism: Polypterus bichir lapradei (assembly GCA_026402145.1). NCBI lineage: Eukaryota > Metazoa > Chordata > Cladistia > Polypteriformes > Polypteridae > Polypterus > Polypterus bichir. The sequence continues at coordinate 13,274,059 of JANRMT010062846.1, read as the reverse complement.
TGGGCAGGATCCCCAGCGATCCACCACAAAATATATATATATATATGTACCAGTAATGGCACACTACACGATAACGTGCAGTGAATACACTTGACTTGAGCATTCCTAGTTTTCATCCTCTTTCTCTGTACGTTTACCATTCGTTTGCTCAGAGGTTGATGCACTTGCTGCTTCCTGAGCAGCTCTTCTTTTCTCTACCCTAGCAGCCCGGTTCTTCTCTTCTTCTGTCAACATTTTTTCGCGTCAAAACTGATTAAGTCAGTGTTTTTGTTGCAATTACTTAATATGTTTTCCTTAATTTTTCACGTAAGCTGGCACTTAAATCTTCAATCTGCCTCAAGAATGATTTAAGATATGAAGAGATAGGGGAAGTGATGGCGAAGGTGGTAGGGATGAGAACGGCGTCTGTAAGCATGTGCCACATCTGCCAAGAGCTGATTCTACAATAAAATAAAATTAAAATAAAAAGAGGAATAACTTTGGAGGTCAATAATCAATCCGAAAGCGGACAGTAGACATCACGTAGTATATGTGTACCAAACTTCAGGTCAAAAGGTTTCCGAGCTACAGGTGATTTCAAATCCTGGACAGACAAATGAAAAGCCACAGTAGTGTATTTTATATCTCTATATATAATCTTCATTTGGATCTTGATCTTTGTTTGTCCGTGAATGAATTAGAAGAAGAAGCACTAGATGGCAGTAGAGAGACAGCTAAAACATAGGCATTGCATTAAGAATCTCCTCCAGGCTTATACTACTGAAGACTGTAGTACGCCAGTCACACCTCAAAACACAGACATTCAAACTAAACAAATTGTTGTGCTTTAAATTAACTAAAGAGATCTTCATTTAGATCTTGATCTTTGTTTGTCCGTGAATTCCACGCATGCGTAGACCACCTTCCAGTTTAGTACGTTGTTGTTACTCACGGATGTCAACAATGTGCCGGAATAACGAAAGGGGTGGTGGACAGTGTTACGCTGGTTAGCTCCTGAGGCCTGGTTAGAGAATGAGATTGCCGAAGATAAAAGGTACGTGCCTACGTAACATATGAATGAAAGAAAGTCAGTGGGTAAAATGAATGACAACGTAACAGCACGTTCCGGAAATTATTATTGTTACATTGTAGCCGGCGCGTCTCACAGTTGTACCGTGGCTTGCTCACATGTCAGTGAAGTGATCCCTATTTATGCTTTAAAGAGCCTGGATACCTGTGTGTCCCCCTTTTATAACCATTGCTCCGTGTATATTGCCTTACTCTTTGGATTGCCACAAAGCAACCTGCGAGATTGGAGAAAGGTTGAGAAGAGATCGTGAGAGGAAACGATAGCGTCGTGAAAACGAGACGGACTGTGAACGGACAGAAGCAGAAATGCTCCTACACCACCACATAATTACGATTCGGACAGTGATTCCGAGTAGGCCGTTCCTATCGAATCAATGTCCAAGGGTTTTCTTTTGTAATTTTGTTTCCCTTATAAAAAATCATAATGCTGTGCGACGAAGGGCCCAGTTCACGACTGGCAGCCGCATTTAAACAGACAACTTCAACACGCGCAACGTAGTTGGGCGCACATGGCTAGTATATATATACTGTATATAATATAAATATATATATATATATATATATATATATATATATACATACAGTAGAGTCTTGCTTATCCAACATTCCATATTATCCAATGTCCTACCGCAAAAAAAAAAAAAAAAAACACTTCAATCTGCAATGAGAACTTCAACTTGCGAGCGTGAGCGTAGTCTGTTTTTTGTTGCTCCCGACTCTACTGCAGCTAATTACAGTGAAACCTCGGTTTGCGAGCATAATTCGTTCTGGAAATGAGCTTGCAGTCCAAAACACTCGTACAGTATATCAATGCGAATTTCCCCATAAGAAATAATGGAAACTCATATGATTCGTTCCACAACCCAAAACTATTCATATAAAAATGATTAATACAAAATATAAAGTAAAAATACATAAAACAAATTAACCTGTACTTTACCTTTGAAAAGAATCATGGCTGGTGTGAGTTTCTAAACTCTTGTGGGATTCCACCCAACGGGACGACACACGGAAGATAGTCCCAAAGCAATCGCAGTCTCCCAGCACTGTAACAGTTCGCCATAAAAGCGAATCCAAAAAGATCGCGGACATGCTATAAGCGTCTGCCGTCGATGGGTGATACAAGGAACATTATAAATGTGCAGAGCACAGTGTTACTTTCCCCCGACCCTGCCTGACTGCTGTGTCTGTGTATAGGAGAGTGGCAGATCCTGCTACAATAAATAACCGCGCTATTGCTGTTTCAAACTTAATAAAGCTGGTGTTGCTAAAGTACTGAGACTCAGCTTCATGTTTTCGGGTGCAAGACTGGGACTCGCTTGTCACAGCACAAACACACACACACGCAGTGACAATGCTGTAGTAAACAGTATACGCTCGTACAGATGTTGACTATATGAGTGATGGAGTTAAGGCTCTAGAAACTACAATTAATTACATTGAGCAACAAGAAGAAGCTACAGGAATCAACATAATGATGCTGCAAAGATGGCGAGACTTGACAGCGAAGTAACGGCAATCGTCAGGAAAGCAGACTACGATCAAAAATGTCTTTAAATCATCACAGGACTGAACCTTTTAAGTACAGTACATACTGTATTTAACTTCAGACAATTCTGTAACTGTAAGTTCATTTTTTCAGTTAATTTATTCTGTTGTTTTGTTGTAAAACATGATTATTAGGTTCGTAATGTGTAAAATTATAACATAGTTTGACGTTTAATAGGCTTTTTCTTAACACCTGCCATTATCCAACATTTTCGCTTATCCGACGTTCTGCCGGCCCATTTATGTCGGATAACGAGACTACTATATATATATATACAGTATATATACTGTGTGTATATATATATATATATATATATATATATATATATAATATAAATATACACAGTGCATCTGGAAAGTATTCACAGCGCATCACTTTTTCCACATTTTGTTATGTTACAACCTTATTTAAAAATGGATTATATTCATTTTTTTCCTCAGAATTCTACACACAACATCCCATAATGACAACGTGAAAAAAGTTTACTTGAGGTTTTTGCAAATTTATTAAAAATAAAAAAACTGAGAAATCACATGTACATAAGTATTCACAGCCTTTGCTCAATACTTTGTCGATGCACCTTTGGCAGCAATTAAAGTCTTTTTGAATATGATGCCACAAGCTTGGCACACCTATCCTTGGCCAGTTTCGCCCATTCCTCTTTGCAGCACCTCTCAAGCTCCATCAGGTTGGATGGGAAGCGTCGGTGCACAGCCATTTTAAGATCTCTCCAGAGATGTTCAGTTGGATTCAAGTCTGGGCTCTGGCTGGGCCACTCAAGGACATTCACAGAGTTGTCCTGAAGCCACTCCTTTGATATCTTGGCTGTGTGCTTAGGGTCGTTGTCCTGCTGAAAGATGAACCGTCACCCCAGTCTGAGGTCAAGAGCGCTCTGGAGCAGGTTTTCATCCAGGATGTCTCTGTACATTGCTGCAGTCATCTTTCCCTTTATCCTGACTAGTCTCCCAGTTCCTGCCGATGAAAAACATCCCCACAGCATGATGCTGCCACCACCATGCTTCACTGTAGGGATGGTATTGGCCTGGTGATGAGCGGTGCCTGGTTTCCTCCAAACGTGACGCCTGGCATTCACACCAAAGAGTTCAAGCTTTGTCTCATCAGACCAGAGAATTTTGTTTCTTATGGTCTGAGAGTCCTTCAGGTGTCTTTTGGCAAACTCCAGGCGGGCTGCCATGTGCCTTTTACTAAGGAGTGGAAAGGCAACCTTTTTCGAGTTGCGGCACACTAAGTCCAAAAATTTTCTTTTGCAGCGCACCTGAGGGACTTCCCATAAATAAAGTCGTGACGACACAATCTATGGACAATCGCCAATAAAAACAGTTAATTTTACAAGTTTGAAAGACATTTTATTAATAAAGGAATCAAAGGATAAATCTTAAATTTAATTAATGTGAACGTTGAGATTGTTTTTCAGCACATATGAGATTGATGCGAGGATCAATTTTCGAAAGACAGACGCGCAATTTCCTTGTCGATCATTTGAAGTCTTGCGCGTTTCTTAGACTTCATTTCCGTAAGTGTTCCGTTATCTGTTTTTCCAACATAAAATATTTTTTTTAAAACATTATCTTTTTAATCAACCAAAAGTTCAAAAACATTAGCAATTTTAAATATTTTACAAAAGTTTTCGCGGCGCCCGGCGCACCGGTTTCAAGACAATGTACTAAGGAGTGGCTTCCTTCTGGCCACTCTACCATATGGGCCTGATTGGTGGATTGCTGCAGAGATGGTTGTCCTTCTGGAAGGTTCTCCTCTCTCCACAGAGGACCTCTGGAGCTCTGATAGAGTGACCATCGGGTTCTTGGTCACCTTCCTGACTAAGGCCCTTCTCCCCTGATCGCTCAGTTTAGATGGCTGGCCAGATCTAGGAAGAGTCCTGGTGGTTTTGAACTTCTTCCACTTATGGATGATGGAGGCCACTGTGGTCATTGGGACCTTCAAAGCAGCAGAAATTTTTCTGTAACCTTCCCCAGATTTGTGCCTCGAGACAATCCTGTCTCGGAGGTCTACAGACAATTCCTTTGACTTCATGCTTGGTTTGTGCTCTGACATGAACTGTCAACTGTGGGACCTTCTATAGACAGGTGTGTGCCTTTCCAAATCATGTCCAATCAACTGAATTTACCACAGGTGGACTCCAATTAAGCTGCAGAAACATCTCAAGGATGATCAGGGGAAACAGGATGCACCTGAACTCAATTTGGAGCTTCATGGCAAAGGCTGTGAATACTTATGTACGTGTGCTTTCTCAATTTTTTTATTTTTAATAAATTTGAAAAAATCTCAAGTAAACTTTTTTCACGTTGTCATTATGGGGTGTTGTGTGTAGAATTCTGAGGAAAAAAATTAATTGAATCCATTTTGGAATAAGGCTGTAACATAAGAAAATGTGAAAAAAGTGATGCGCTGTATATAATATATATATATATATATATATATATATATATAATATATATATATATATATATATATATATATACACATATATGGGCGGCACGGTGGCGCAGTGGGTAGCACTGCTGCTACCTCACAGTTAGGAGACCCAGGTTTGCTTCCCAGGTCCTCCCTGCGTGGAGTTTGCATGTTCTCCCCGTGTCTGCGTGGGTTTCCTCTCACAGTCCAAAGACATACAGGTTAGGTGCATTGGCAATTCTAAAATGTCCCTAGTGTGTGGTGGGTGTGTTTGTGTGTGTCCTGCGGTGGGTTGGCACCCTGCCCAGGATTGGTTCCTACCTTGTGCCCTGTGTTGGCTGGGATTGGCTCCAGCAGACCCCCGTGACCCTGTGTTTGGATTCAGTGGGTTGGAAAATGGATGGATGGATATACATATATACATACACACACATATTACTATATATACAGTATATATATATAAAAGAGAGAGAGAAACAGTATATTTGTGTGTGTGTGTGTGTGTGTGTGTGTGCGCATGTCATTTTATGCTGGATTTGGCACATTGACCACAGGTACACTAGCACTGCGCACACAGTATGCACAAATGAAGCCATGTTTCCCAATGAGATAACTGAGGGCCAAGTAGAACCTGCCACAGATAGATAAAGCACACATCTTCTTAATAAAACAGCAGACCCTACCTGTCCGGTTTTACTGAAATATATCAGCTATGTGACACACAGCAGACCTGACCCTGGGTGGGATGCCAGGTAATTGCAGGACACGCTGATGGACACACTGATGCTTCACCAACTTAAAGTGACCAGTTCTGGTCTACAGAATCCAAATATTTCAGATGTGCACATTCAGCTCATTTTCGAAGCCCGCCTTGACTGTATGATCATTTTAAAATTTAAAACATATTACGCCAAAAGAGGAATTTGTAAGTGGTGTCCTTGAAGGCTTCAGAATGGATCCGGCGTAATATTATATTTTATTTTTTAATAGGTGCCTTTCTAAACAATCAGGGACACCAAACAATAGATAAAACACAGATTATTAACAAAACTAAAATACAAAAATGAAAATCAGACAGAGCAATTGTAACCAAAGAGAAAAAGCAGTCTTAAAGAAATGAGTTTTAAGTTTAGATTTGAAAAGTGAGAATGATCCAATATTTCTAAGCTCAGATGGCAGTGAGCAGAGCAACTGAATGCTGTGCTCTCCATGGTGGTAAGCTGGGCGAAGGGCACAGTCAAGTGGATGGAGGAAGAGGATCCAAGGGTACGGGAGGGAATGGCAACATGGAGAATAAATCAGTAATTGCAAGCACTCACATAATCAGTGCCTAACACATACTTTTAAATTAACAGTTGTAACTTGTAATTATATTCTTTTATTTACCTGTTTCAGAACTCCTGCTTCTAGTAGTCTGAATTAAAAAAACAGGTAAACAGAGAATCCGTTAAAGCCAGGGGTTAATTTGCAGCCATGAATGAGTCACTGATTAGGTGACGGCTCCTGGCTCCAGTGCTCTCCCGCCCATCTGCACTTTTGCTCAAGTGTTTCTTTTGAGGAGGAATGTCAAGCCTGAGGACTGTCTCAAGGTGGCAGCATAAATCTGAGGATTTCTTTTTGAATCTGCCTTAAAGAAACAGGCGTTTTTATCTGTTCAACGTGTTGGCACCCTTTATTTTAAATTGTTTGATTCTTCAAGAGCATGAAGAAGCGCAGAAATTGTATAACTGATTATTTTCATTTCTTAAATGTCACCAACAACAAATGCCAAGTGGTATACATTTATTCTTAATGTCACACTAGTTAGTTTATTGTCCTTAAGTTGATAGTTTCAAGTGGATTTGTTCATTTTTACTTTTTTGTACTGCCTTGAACGGCGACTCGCGATTGACCCTCTTGTGGCGGTGAGTGTGTGAGGCTGTGCCCACCTGCGGTATGGACAGGCATGTCCAGGTATTGCTGAGGTAGACGCCAGTCCGCTCCCCACCTCAACTCTGAGTGGGCTTAAGTCCACTTGTCATTCTGAGAAGTAACTGGTGGTGCGTGGGCCCCTGACATTCGGCTCTGGGCCAAAGATTATTTAGGTGCGTTTCTATAGCAAACAATATTGCAAAGGTCTAATAGGGCTGAGGTATCGGCACTAATGTCCCGATTTGATTCAATATTGGTTTTATCCTGATTGAATTAGCGTGCACTGATATATTTCAAGTGCTGGCTTTTTTTAGAGATTACCGAATACACTCGCTGGTAAGTTCTCTCGCGGATAAGTCGGTACTTGATTTTACTGTCTAATTTCCAGAATTTTATAATGTCGTTCGCATAAGTGGAGTGTGTGTGTGTGTGTGTGTGTGTGTCCTGCGGTGGGCTAGCGCCTTGCCCGGGGTTTGTGTCCTGCCTTGCACCCTGTGTTGGCTGGGATTGGCTCCAGCAGACCCCCGTGACCCTGTGTTCAGATTCAGCGGGTTGGAAAATGGATGGATGATATATTTCAAGTGCTGGCTTTTTTAGAGATTACCGAATACACTCGCTGGTAAGTTCTCTCGCGGATAAGTCGGTACTTGATTTTACTGTCTAATTTCCAGAATTTTATAATGTTGGTCGTATAAGTGGAGTGTGTGTGTGTGTGTGTGTCCTGCGGTGGGTTGGCGCCCTGCCCGGGGTTTGTTTTCTGCCTTGCACCCTATGTTGGCTGGGATTGGCTCCAGCAGACCCCCGTGACCCAGTAGTTAGGATATAGTGGGTTGGATGAAGGATGGATGGATGTATCGCCATATCAGTGTCCACACATATTAGGGGGGACTCCTTATTTTAATTCAATGCAGTGGCATCTACTTTACAAAACATCTATATTGCCTTGCAAATAATATTATAAAACAGTCTTAAATAATAAATGTTATTCAATAACGTATCCATGTGTTATGAATCTCCCCGTAGACACCCTTCAACTAAACTGTTAGCCAAAGATATTCCCCTAAAAGCTCACTTCCAACACTCCAAAAACCACTGCCTTGTTTTGCAGAAGTTTTGCGTCTATTCGGTATCTCCATGCACACGTGTGCTCCGGCCATCTGTGGATTGCAAGTAAAGAAGACGTTCAGCCAGTGTGTGGCGTGGCGTGAGATCAGATGAAAAGAACTGAACAGCCTGTGTTTAATCCTGCATTTACTGAGGGGTACATTTAAATCGGCCCAGTTTGGGGTCACAGGGAGCTGGTGGTTATCACTGCAGCCATGGGTGTAAAGCAAAGAAGCAGACGTGGTGGACGTACGCCACCATCACACAGCCGGGCACAAGAGAGTGTGTCGTGTGTGGGCCACAAAGAGATGTCTTTAAATAAATGTGGCAGTTTGGTTTTAATCCAACTGTTTGTTATGGTGGTGGCGCAGTGGTCAGCGTTCATACCTGGAATCTGCAGGGGGCTCGTTTTGGAGATGGATGTGATTTACTTCACAGCACATGACCCGAAAGACTATAAACGTGTTTCGAAAAACACGTGGCTGTGTTTCTGGTCATTTCGTATTTTTGCTGACGCCTTTCTCCGAGGCGACTCACAACATCTATGATACGATTGGTGACATTCCTTTGGGTTTTCCAATTGGAGCACAGGCAGGTCAGGTGACTTGGCCAGTTTCCTGAAGGTTAATATGTGGACTTAGGATTTAATAACAAATGCTGGCCTGTCCAACGTGCAGGTTTTCATACAAAAGAAGAAAAAGTAACAGAATGTTTCCACATTACATTTAATAATAAATAACTGTATAACATGTTTAGTTACTTATTTGTGAGCAATGAGTAATGTAACTAACTCACTTTTAAACATAACGTTTCCCAGCAGTGGCCATTATTTTATTTACTTGGTGTGTCTGAATGAAAGGTGGCTGAAAGGGGACCTGCTCTCAGGTGTTGAATGGTTTTATTAAATTTCTCTTGCAGATGTGCCAACTCTTTTTTATGAAATACTCTACAGCAGGGGTCCTCAACTCCGGACCTGGAGGGTCCCAGTGGCTTCATTCTCACCCTTTTCATAATGAGTGACCTGTTTTTGCTGCTAATTAACTCCTTTAACATTCATTTTAACTGACTTGTTTTTCAAGATTTGTTCCTCTGAATTTCTGTCCTTAAATGGCACCCAAACAGAAATGAAATGTGAGGTGAGGGCGCCAACAGAAGAGCAACTAAGTCAGGGCCTCAAACTCCAGCCAGCTGCTTAATGAGGTGCCAATTCTTGTTGTTAATTAAACCCGTTCTTTAATTCCAGGACTTATTGCTGCTCTAATTGTACAATAGCAGACATTTCCGTTGATTTTCTCTTTTCTAAGAGCTCTGGTCAAATGTTTTGGAGACCTGAGCAGATCAGCATTCCTGAGACCTTCACCTTTCTTTATTTTCAGACTAGCGTCGCCCGGGAATCTATAACCGGTGAATTTCCCAAATGAAAGAAACAGAACATAGAAATAGAACAAACAGTTTTCTGACTCACATTTTATTGTAAGTTCGTCCACTCTGGATTGTGTCTGCTGTGGCATTTCGGACGCTCTTGAAATAGACTTTCTTGTGGCATCTCAAGTGGACCTTCTAATTCTACGTCCTTTTTTCGGTGGCATGGATATATTAGCGAAAAGCAGGACAATTATAATGTGTTACATGATATTACGTGCAGAATAAGCACCACAGTGAGATGAATTTACATTATTTACAATAAGTCAGAAAGCGAACAAGCAGCAGCAGTCAGTCAGAAATCGTATCGTGAGTCGGAAAGCGAGCAAATAACACCACAAATACGGAAAGCCAGTGAGAAAGAGCAGCACTGAAACCGTACTGGGGAAAATGGCGGTGAGGGGTGCTGTATTTGTAAGGAGCGTCTGTGTTGAACCGTGATGCTATCTAACGGATGTTGGCGATGGTAACTACAGAGAGAAGTGACATACAACCGGTGCTGCTTGTGGGGAAAATGGTGGGGGAAGGATACTGTCTTTTCAAGGCGAGTCTCTGTTCAAACGTGCTGCCATATAACGGACTTTGGCTACTGAAATACAGCAGTATCAGTGCGTGTGGGAGTGTGACCCATGGAAATGCGGGTGTGTCAGCCGGTCACGCTTACTGGGTCGTTCACGTTTTACATCCATATGGCAGTTCCCCTTCACCCAATCAAAGCAGTCGGCCTTTCCGCGATCTGTTGGCAATTTAAAGAAACATGGGTAAAGAGCGACACACAAGGACCAAAGCTGCCGCTAGATGGGGCCGCCGTGAACGTCTGTTGCAACGTGCGGCCATCTTGTCGATGATAAGTACGGGGACATGCGCCGAACGTTGTGTCGGCGAAAAGGTGCCCTGCCCTTCAGCACGAACATTTTTCCCAACCAAACATACCCCATGACCTCCTCCTGGTCACAAAGGAGCCCCGTGCCCAGTTTGGTGGCGATCGGACGCCTGGTGCAGATTTGTATGGTGGACAAACAAACATACATACAGTACAGGCCAAAAGTTTGGCCACACCTCCTCATTCAATGTGTTTTCTTTATTTTCATGACCATTTACAGCACTCCATCACTCTCCTTCTTGGTCAAATAGCCCTTACACAGCCTGGAGGTGTGTTTGGGGTCATTGTCCTGTTGAAAAATAAATGATCGTCCAACTAACCTGACTTCTGCACAACACAACTGCTGGTCGCAACCCCATTGATAAAGCAAGAAATTCCACTAAATAACCCTGATAAGGCACACCTGTGAAGTGAAAACCATTTCAGGTGACTACCTGTTGAAGCTCATCGAGAGAATGCCAAGAGTGTGCAAAGCAGTAATCAGAGCAAAGGGTGGCTGTTTTGAAGAAACTAGAATATAAAACATGTTTTCAGTTATTTCACCTTTTTTTGTTAAGTACATAACTCCACATGTGTTCATTCATAGTTTTGATGCCTTCAGTCATGAAAATAAAGAAAACACATTGAATGAGGAGGTGTGTCCAAACTTTTGGCCTGTACTGTACATACACACATACATTGACTCTGCTTTATATATTAGATGTTGTATGATGGACACCAGTTGTTTTGGCTCATTTTGTATTCTAATTTTTGTTTGTCTGCTAATTAAGGAAAAAGAAACAATGAAGCAGTCTGAGTCTTCCAGAGCAAGTCAATTAAAATGAATTCAAAAGAAGTTAATTAGGAGCAAAGACAGTTCACTCATTAAGAAAAGGGTTAGAATGAAAACCTGCAGCTACTGTGGCCCTCCAGGGCCGGAGTTGGGGACCCCTGCAGCAGCTCTTCAAGGGTATATCAGATTTAGACATACCCTACGGGGCACCAGAGTCTCTAATCGAGCCATAACTAAATGAGTTGTAGCTGTGAAGTCAGCACCTCGCCCAAACTCTGCCTCTCGCCCGTTCTGCTTGCTGTTTTCTCCTTCCTTGGCCCATCCCTCCCTTTGATTCCACGCTTTTAATGTTCTCCTAACCAAGTCAGCCCATTGTTTAAACGTTGAAATTAAAATCTTTGTCTCCATTAAGGATGGGCTTATATTTTGATGAGCGGTAGCTGCATCTGGAAGATGAAAATCTTGATGGTAGCTATCAAGTTGCTCCGTGCGACGCCCTTGTGGATCCACTTCACGCACCTTTCCTAGCAGGTGTGATGCTCAGACACTTAACTCTCTTTCGAGAATGACACTGATGAAGTTCGTTTGGCTGTCTGCTTCTGCAAGAATTCCCTCTTGGGTCACAGTAGGGCACAGAGCGTGACTCTTTTGCGGCACCATTTTGCATCTTTTAAAGCAGTTTGTAACAAAACAATACAGTAATCCCTCGTTATATCGCGCTTCGACTTTCGCGGCTTCACTCCATCGCGGATTTTAAATGTAAGCATATCTAAATATATATCACGGATTTTTCGCTGGTTCGCGGATTTCTGCGGACAATGGGTCTTTTAATTTAAAGTACATGCTTCCTCAGTTTGTTTGCCCAGTTGATTTCATACAAGGGACGCTATTGGCGGATGGCTGAGAAGCTACCCAATCAGAGCACATATTACGTATTAAATAAAACTCCTCAATGCTATACGATATGCTTCCCGCGCGGTGCTTGATTGTTTGCTTTTCTCTGTCTCTCTCACTCTCTCTGCCTGACGGAGGAGATGTGAGCAGAGGGGCTGTTTGCACAGAGGCTGTTTGCCTAGAGGGTACGGACGCTCCACTACAAAATGGCGCTTTATCGCAGTGCATCGGCATACTTAAAAGCACGTATTGATTTTTTGATTGTTTGCTTTTATCTCTCTCTCTCTCTCTCTGACATTCTTTGCTCCTGACGGCGCTCCTTTGAAGAGAAGATATGTTTGCATTCTTTTAATTGTGAGAAAGAACTGCCATCTCTGTCTTGTCATGGAGCACAGTTTAAACTTTTGACTAAAGGGTGTTAGTTCATGTCTAGAGGGCTCTAATAATGTTAACAGTGTGGGAGAGTTTATAAGGGCTTAAAATATATAAAAATAACCATACAAACATATGGTTTCTACTTCGCGGATTTTCACCTATCGCGGCGGGGTCTGGAACGCAACCCCGCGATCGAGGAGGGATTACTGTAATATAATAGCTTGACTGTGGCAGTGAGGTGTTGTGGTTTGGGCTTTGGATTTCAAACCCTGAGGTTACAGGTTCAAACCCCACTCCTGATACTGTGCGACCCTGAGCAAGTCACTTGACCTGCCTGTGCTCCAATTCATCCATCCATCCATTAACCAACCCGCTATATCCCAACTACAGGGTCACGGGGGTCTGCTGGAGCCAATCCCAGCCAACACAGGGCCACAAGGCAGGACACAAACCCCGGGCAGGGTGCCAGCCCATCGCAGGGCTGTGCTCCAATTGCAAAACGAAAAATAAATTAACGAGTTGTATCATAAATGTTGGATAAAGGCGTCAGCCAAAGAAATAAATAAGTGCAAACTGTAGTTATTTTATAGCTGCACGGTGGAGCAGTGTCTAGTGCTGGAGCATGACCAGTTGTCTCGAATCACGAATTCACTCCGGGCCACCCTCATCCTCACAGCTGCTGTCCAGCCCGAGACGGCAGTGGTGGGGCTTGATCTTGAATAATTTGCACTGTTTGTTGAAATGAAAAATTGCCAGGTTTTTGAATAAAAACACATGAATCAATTTGTGGAAATGCAAACAATTGACTGCAACAGCACCTTACACCTGTCGCCACCAGCAGCTCCACCTCTAACAAAGCCAGTACAGGTCACTATTTTTTTTTTTTAGTTATTTAGTGGAATAAGATAAATGGCCTACCGAGACACCCCTGCCTCAAGCTGCCTTTTTCTTTCTTAGGCATAGCAAAGTTCCTCTGGCCAGTAAAGAGTAGGTGGCTCTGAAGCACTTCCTGGAGTCGCGTCTGGTCCAGCCCCAAGATCACTTTCACAGTCCGAGGTGGGCGCATTTGTTCTGGAGACACCAGATAGTGTTGAAGGTGCTAGAGAATATATTCATATATATACACACATACGTACACACGACGTGAGACACAAAAATAACCGTACTGGGTTTGGGGATTTCCTGGAAAACCGTCTGGAGGTCAGCCGGACGTGAATCATAGAACTATATCATACCCTCCTCCACGCGCTCTCAAACCGCCGACTGGCCAGGTATATCCTGTGAATACCCCAGTCAGTATTTGCACAACAGTCGCTACACGAGTTGGCGCGATAATGTCAGGTGAAAAAAGCGAATATCAAGACAAGACAACACTCCCGCGCACAATGCTTTTTCCGTAAAGCAGTTTTTGACTGACAAAAACATTCCTGTCCTCGATCATCCTCTCTATTCGCCCGATTTAGCTCTTTGTGATTTTTACTTGTTCCCGAAAATCAAAAGTGACCTGAAGGGAACACATTTTTCTTCAGTGGATGAAGTAAAGACAGAAACGGCAAGCCTGTAGAAAAGCCTCAAGCAAGAAGACTTCCAGCACTGTTTCAATCAATGGAAGATACGTATGGAGCGGTGTAGAGATCGGGAGAGGTAGTATAGAGAAGGTGACAATGTTTAGAATGCTGTCATTCATCAATAAATTTACAAATCCGGTTATTTTTGTGTTTCACCTCGTATATTAAACGTAACTGCGACCCAAACACTGAACCCTGAGGAACACCACCACTGTTAGGCTGCATTCATGTGCTCTCAGACCGATGGTAAATCTGAGTTGCCGAGTCCAAAATTCTAAGTCAACGCTCTACCCACCCGGAAATACAAGTCGGACAAACGAAGCTACCTGAATTGTCCGAGTTGTGACGTCACACTGACCTCTCACCTTTTCAATTGTTTAAAATAAAAAAATTAACTGGTCAGCCTGAAGTGCCATTATTTGGTCGAAATGCGTGTGGAGTGAAATGACGCATATTTAATATGTTTATTTTGTTCTTTATTTCCACAAAAAAAGCATTTTATCTTTAATTGCCTCTTTTTTTTTTTTGCAGACCAAATAACAAACAGCGATCTCATATTTTTCCCCCGAGTAGTCCAACCAGGAAACTCACGTGAACACAATGAATTTGAAAGGTGAAACGTCACAACTCAGCGCACTGAATTGTCCGAGGGCAGCTGAACGCAGCATTAACATCACTGATAAGGTGCCGCAGACCATAATCCTCTTCTTCCTGTGCTTAAGCACCCATCTACTGTGCACACCACACCCTGAACTCCACATCTTGTAGTAATAATAATAATAATACATTTTATTTACACTATATTGCCAAAAGTATTGGGACGCCTGCCTTTACATACACACGAACTTTAATGACATCCCATTCTTAATACGTAGGCTGTAATATGGAGTTGGCTCACCCTTTGCAGCTCTAACAGTTTCAGATTTTCTGGGAAGGCTTTCCACAAGGTTTAGGAGTGCATTTATGGAAATTTTGGACCGTTCTTCCCGGAGAGCATTTGTGAGGTCAAGCACTGATGTTGGACGAGAAGGCCTGGCTCACTCGCAGTCTCCGCTAGAATTCATCCCAAAGACGTTCTGTCGGCTTGAGGTCGGTCAGGGCTCTGTGCAGGCCAGTCAAGTTCCTCCACACCAAACTCGCTCATCCATTTCTTTATAGACCTTGCGTTGTGCACTGGTGCTTGTGCCGCCATGCTGGAACAGGAAGGGGCCATCCCCAAATTGGCTTTGTATGCTGAAGCATTAAGAGTTCCTTTCACTGGAACTCCGGGGCTAAGCCCAACCCCACACCATAACCTTACCTCCACCAAACTGTACCCTTGACACATTGCGGTCCTTGTCCATCGGACTGCATAAGTCGTCACTCCAGAGGACATGTCTCCATTGCTCTAGAGTCCACTGGTGGTGGGCTTTACACCACTGCATCCGACGCTTTGCATTGCACTTGGTGAAGGCTTGGATGCAGCTGCTCAGCCATGGAGACCCATTCCATGAAGCTCTCTACGCACTGTTCTTGAGCTTTTGGAGGTCTGCGGATATTGACTCTGCAGAAAGTTGGCAACTTCCACACAATGTGGGCCTCAGCATGCGCTGTCCCCACTCTGTGATTTTACATGGCCTACCACTTTGTGGCTGAGTTGCTCTTGTTCCCAATTGCTTCCACTTTGTTATAATACCACTTCACAGTTGACCATGGAATATTTAGTAGCGAAGAAATTTCACTAATGAACTTCTTGCACAGGAGGCATCCTATCACAGTACCAGGCTTGAATTCACTGAGCTCCAGAGAGTGACCCATTCTTTCACAAATGTTTGTAGAAGCCGCCTCCATGCCTAGGTGCTCAATTTTATACTCCTGTGGCCATGGAAGTGATTGGAACACCTGAATTCAATGATTTGTAGGGTGAGGGGGTCCCGATACTTTTGGCAATATAGTGTTGATAGAGTCCGATACCCAACCTCTCATGTGGTGCCTTATCAAAACACGTTCTGAAAATCTGGAGATCAGTACTATGAGATGCACGGCTCTTACCGTATCCTTTTGTTGCTTCCTCATAGAATTCCAGCATGCAGTGGAACGTCGGGTCACGAACGTCTCTGAACACGTACAAATCGGGTTACGACCAAAAAGTTCACCAAACGTTTGCATCTGTTCACGACCACACACTCGGGTGACGAACAAGCCAGTTTCCCTTCCGGTTCGTACGCGCCGGTGATTTCCGCACGTGTTGAGTCTCTCCCTGTACAGTACGTTGTTCTCGGTCAGACGAGGGACTTTACCTCAAAACTGTAATCTCCTCTCCACCCAGCTTCCTGCTCAATTCCTTCATGCCAGAACTCGGCTCATACAAGGTTAGTTTTCTTGGCTGTTTATGGTTCGTTTTTGTATAAATTACGGATTTTTCAAATATTCATTTTTGTCCCTGTGCTTAAAACTCATTAAAAAAAGTGTTTACAGCGAGCGGTTCGTAAGGCTGTAGCGTGAACTCCTGCAATGTTAGTTTTCTCTGTTGTTCAAGGTTTTCTCGGTGTTTTTCAATGTTTTTACATTTAGTTTACTATTACGCTGTGCATTCTATGATATAATTACCTATTTTTGTGCTTAAAAATCTTTAAAAAAAATATATTTACATACAGCTCGTATGGTCCGGAACGGATTAATTGTATTTGCATACAATCCTATGGGGGAAATTACTTTGGGTCACAACCAAATCGGGTTGTGACCAGAGTTTTGGAACGAATTACGGTCGTGACCAGAGGTTTCACTGTACAGCAGAACCTCAGGTCACGAACGTCTCGGACCACGTACAAATCGGGTTACGACCGAAAAGTTCACCAAACGTTTGCATCTGTTCACGACCACGCACTCGGGTGGCAAACAAGCCAGCTTCCCTTCCGGTTCATACGTGACGATGATTTCCGCACGTGTTCAGTCTCTCCCCGTGCATTCGCCGTGAACTGTTTGTGCTTTATTTCGGTTCCCTTTCGGGTTCGTACGCGCCGGTGATTTACGCACGTGTTCAGTCTCTCCCTGTACAGTACGTTGTTCTCGGTCAGACGTGCATCGCGCAGAGGGACTTTACCTCAAAACTGCAATCTCCTCTCCACCCACTTCCTGCTCACTTCCTTCATGCCAGAACTCGACCAATGCAAGGTTACTTTTCTTGGTTGTTTATGGTTAGTTTTTTTATAAATTACGGATTTTTCAAATATTCATTTTTTTCCCTGTGCTTAAAATTTGTTAAAAAAAGTGTTTACAGCGATCAGTTCATAAGGCTGTAGCGTGAACTCCTGCAGTGTTAGTTTTCTCTGTTCAAGGTTTTCTCAGTGTTATTCAACTATTATATTTAACTATTTTTGTGCATAAAAATCTTTAAAAAATATATATTTACATACAGCTTGTACGGTCCGGAACAGATGAATTGTATTACATACAATCCTATGGGGGAAATTACCAAATTGGGTTGCGACCAGAGTTGTAGAACGAATTACGGTCGTGACCCGAGGTTCCACTGTATTACTAAAACACGACACTCCTGTTCTTGCCATGTGTTGCTCAATCTTCTCTTTAATAAGAGAACGTTAAGCTTGTCGGCCTGCGGTTACTTGGATCTGCCTGATCTTCTTTAATAATATAGCAGGATGATATTTGCTGTTTTCCCCAGTGTGGAGTGGCATTCTAAAAATATGCATCAAGGGTTCATATATGCACTCACTTTACAAAAAATACATAAATCACAAAAATGGTGACATTTTATGTTTGTGTCCGGACTGAGATTGAGGAGCACAGTGAAGCAGCAGCAGCAGCGCTCAGCCTCAGGTGTATTTCAGCTCATTTATCGTTAGCGTCTTATTAGAAATAGGACTGTCAATGTCATCACGTGGATGATTTGTAAAAGGTTAGCAGGCCCCCAGTGTTAGCCCACCTATCCATTTGTATTTCAAACCCACTTAATCCAATCACCATTTTAAAGAGAAGTCGTTTTCTTCATTATTTCTCTCCGATTTCCTCGGTGACAGCTGTCATTTCCTGTGTAGCGTTGCTGCTGCCTTGCAAGCTAAGGAGCGGATGCACAAATGTTGTTAAGAGAAATCGAGCGAAGCAGATGGTGCTCTGGAACATATGTTAAGATCGGAGGCACATGTGCAGGCATTCTCAAAAACTTGTAACAGCCATTAAATGTGTAGGGCAGAAGCAGCTCCAGGAGGAACGCGGGTTTAAGGGAAAGCGTTCAAAATGCAGAGCCCGTGTCGCTGAAGACTGAATTCCTGTTCCTGCTCGGGGCATGCCGAATCCGTTTGTCAGGCAGGCCATTATTTTGTGTACGCCTTTTATAGTCGTTGGCAACACCCATGGGCTTTAAAATCAAGGTAGTGCAGACACTGAAGGGCCTCAGTGACTGCGGATTTTCTTTTGGGCCACCTTCTTAATTACTAACCCATCGCTGCTATACTCATTTGTGAAGAAGCACTTGACTATTTGAGCCTCTTAAAGGTTTCTTGTTCTGCGGGGTACAGAGTATCAAGTGTATGAGGGATTAAAAAAATATCGTTACGAGGATTGTCTTGAGTTTTTTTTATTTCCCCCGGGTTCGCGTGGGACGGTGCTGGCATCAGCTTTAGGATCCGGCGTCTGTCAGAGGAGGATGTGATGTGCATCTTAGCTCAAAGGGCATTCAAGCTGGGATTGATATAGGACTAATCGTCACCGTGTCCCAGTGGGGATTGAACAGCAGTCTTTAGTCACGTGTGTGTGTGTGTCACACCATGGTGGATGACCTGGAGGACCAGCTGAGGAAAGTGTGTATCGGGATGGCGCGCTTGGCAGTTCTGCTGTATGCAGCGGGATGTGCGTCTGAGGCTGCGGGCCCATGCAGAAGCCTTAGTTTAATAATCTCATTAAGGCATACCAGTTTGAAGTGAGAAACTATTCATAATTTGCTCATGTGAAATGGCCAAAGCGTTTAAGAGTGGGCAGTACATGTGTGGAAGGGGGACACCAAAATCAAAAGGTGTTGGGAAGACGACTCTCTCTCTTTGAGTATTCAAGGGGCTAAACTGAGTAAGCAAGCCTTTGGAAAGGTTGAATTATTTTTTTCCCTCTCTTTATTTGTTTTATATAATTATTCAAGTATTCAAAAGTATTCAAGTACTTTTTTGTTTTCTTTACAGACCCAAAGTTTAGTATGACAAACTGATTATTAATTTCTGTTTTGGACCCTAACTTGCTGGGGTGGATTCTGGACTTTCAGCTAACAGGACACAAACATTGAGCGTTAATGGCCGTTGAAGTAGGATGCCTATGTAACTCAGGTGTTTTGGACCTGACAGACAGGAGAGAGGCTTGTCTGTCTGATGTCTCGTGTTTTATGTACCACAACAGAATGGAACAAAGGAACAAAGAAGGGGCGTAAGATTACAGCTGAACTTGTCAAATCTGTAAAGCCTTGGAATGGTCACCATGCTACCAGAAAAGGTGGGCACACTCGCCATACTTTGGAACTGTGTAGGAAGTTTGTTATGCAGTCGTCTAATTTGACATACCCTGCGTGTAATATGACACGCACAGGCAACGTCCCTCGTCAAGTTTGAAATCCCCTCTGACTAGAAGTCGTGTAACGTGACATCGGCTTAAGGAGAAAAATCTTAAAATGCAGCAGCAGGAATGGAATGAAATCCTGCAATCGCTTCGGCCCTCCAGGGTCTAAGTTTGACAGGCCTGTGTTCAGAGTTGTGTGCTATACCGGTACTGGAAAAGTACAGAAAAGGAAAACTTTTTAAAACTGTTACAGTACCAGCATTATGAGATTTTCTGTACCGAAAGTAAACATCTCATGTTCCTCTCAACCCCCACCAGCCCTTCTTCCCCGTCAGCACTTGCTGTGCACTTTGGCTTACTCTATATGCACTTTTGACATACCGTATATACTCGAGTATAAGCCGACCCGAATATAAGCCGAGGTACCTAATTTTACCTACAAAAACTGGAAAAACTTATTGACTCGAGTATAAGCCTAGGGTGGGAAATGCAGCAGCTACTGGTAAGTATTAATAATCAAAATGAATACCAATGAAAAGACCAAACCAGGTACAGTGGAACCTCTGGTCACGACCGTAATTCGTTCCAAAACTCTGGTCGTAACCCGTAGTAATTTTCCCCCATAGGATTGTATGTAAATACAATTAATCCGTTCCAGACCGTACAAACTGTATGTAAATATATTTTTTTTAAAGATTTTTAAGCACAAATATAGTTAATTATACCATAGAATGCACAGTGTAATAGTAAACTAAATGGAAAAACCTTGAACAACAGAGAAAACTAACACTGCAAGAGTTTGCACTATAGCGCTACAAACCGCTCGCTAAAAACACTTTTTTTTATGAGTTTTAAGTTCAGGGAAAAAATGAACATTTGAAAAATACATAATTTAATAAACCACCAAGAAAAGTAACATTGCAACAATGCACGCTACGAACCGATCACTGTAAACAGAAGTGAAGTGGAGGTTAAAATCCAATAGAAAAAAAGTCTTCATTAAATACAACAAGGATAAAACAATGCTCGAAGCAGTCACTTTAAAAACAAGCCCGGTGCATTCTTTAATTGCCTTTTCGGCCTTATGCGGCCAGCCCTCTTTCTCTCTCACTCTCTCTCGTTCGCTCTCTCGCTGCACAGGGAGAGACTGAACACATGTGGAAATCATCGGCACGCACAAACCGAAAGGGAAACTGGCTTGTTTGTATACCGAGTGTGTGGTCGTGTACAGATGCAAAAGTTTGGCAAACTTTTTGGTCGTAACCCGATTTGTACGTGTTCAGAGACGTTCGTGAACCGAAGTTCCACTGTACTGTACACTCCAGCTTTCTGTCGGGTTGGCAGGGGCAGCGGGACCTGACTCAAATATAAGCCGAGGATGACGTTTTTCAGCACATTTTGGGTGGTGAAAAACTCGGCTTATATTCGAGTATATACGGTAATTGGGACTTCACAGGGGGCCCACCCATTGTTTCGATGTGATCGGAACTTCATTAGGGAAGTGGGGCACCTCAGGGAGGATGGAGTAAGACAGGGTTTTTCTGGAGCTTTCCATTATTTGCTTCATAACAATTTTAGGTAACAGTACTGAGGTCTGAAAGCTGGTATCAATACCAAAATCAATATTTCTGTACCGATCCAACAGTGCCTGCATTAGAAGTTAGGGAAAAGGCTTTGGATCTAAGCCCTTCAACCTTCTATCTGCCATTTTCTGAGAGCAATCAATAGAATTTTTATGAGATTTGAGAAGGAGTTGCAAATGGTTTAACTGTTTGAGGAGAGATTCATACTGCCGTGTGAGTGTAGTGCACCTTATACCGGGCCAGTCTGAGAGTAACACCGTCACTGTTTTACTTGGAAGAGGACCGATGGCTTTGCCGTACTCCCTCCTTTGTACTGGAGGCTTCCAGTCTCAACCAGATAAATCCCAGCCGCCTTTCAAGATGGTGTCAGGTGATGAACGTGCACCAAGCGGTGCCCTTGGCTCACTTGTTTAGTTTCAACTTTTTTTGCCAGTGGCAAGTTAAAAGGAATTATCCTGGTACCCTAATCCCTTCTTTCTTTTCCACAGAAATATCATTGGCATCAATCTGTCAAGTTTAAGGTAGCCGAATAGTTGACAGCCTGGCCTGTTAAAGTAAAGTCTTCGTCACTCCATTCACATCTAACCGTTCTCTCTCTGTCTTCATGTAGTGTGCTGGCGTTCACACACGCACTGTCCGGAACAACCCAGATGGCACTTTCAACCTGGATGAGGTCGAGTCAAAGATCCGACACGACTTCCCTGACTCGCACTACCCTCGGACCCGCCTGATCTGCGTGGAGAATACGCACAACATCACGGGAGGACGCGTTCTTCCCCATTCATTTCTCAAAGAGGTAACGGTGTCCCTGCACGACTTAACGACCGCCATAAGTGTGTGTGTGTGTGTGTGTTTAATGACAGTTAGTGACCGCTCACTGGTGTGTATTAAGATATGCCATCTTTTATGTGTTCACTTACTGATGTTAGCTCTTTGCTGCTCCAGTTGCTAAGGGTGATCGTGAAATGGCTTTGTGCCGATGTGGGCCCAAGGTTGCTTGCAGCCAGCGTTGTTCCTGATCAAAACTAGAGAGAAAAAAGAGAGCACATTAGAGAAAATGGGAGCCAAGGGAAATCAGGTGACGGCTACAACTTATAACCTGCAGTCTGCTCTGCCACTCTGAGGCCACTAGATAACTGTTATTTAAAAAAAGAACAAAAAACACTAAAGCAGAGCTGATCACATTTGGAATAAAGAGTAGCCAGAAAAAAAGGCAAGAAGGATGCCTGCCAATGGAGGGTTGGCAGCTTGACAGTCATAATAAGTGGGCTTGGCTGTGAGACTGTTCTAATTCTGGAAAAAAAAACAAATCCACACACACACGCTGTGTCCACTTCATTAGGTCTACCTGCCCATTATTCGCACATAGACTGCTGCTCCTCTAAACAGCCAATTATGAGGCCGTAACTCACGCCTTCAGAAGCTCTTCAGACCCCTCCACTTTTTAAACATTTTGTTATGTTGCAACCTTGTGCTAAATTCATTTAAATTCAGGTTTGCCCTCATCAGGTAACACTCAATACGCCCAGAATGACAAAAACCTAAAAAATATTAGACATTTTTGCCAAAACTGAAATACCACAGGTATCCATTGAAGCCCCTTTATCAGCGATGCCAGCCTGCGTTCTTCTTGGGTTTGACATGACAAGCTTCACACGCTTACTTACTTACTTGTGTGCTCTTGATCCTTCATCCATCCATCCATTATCCAACCCGCTATATCCTAACTACAGGGTCACGGGGAGCCAATCCCAGCCAACCCAGGGAACAAGGCAGGAAACAAACCCCACACCACACACCAAGCACACACTAGGGACAATTTAGGACCGCCAATGCCAATGCGCCTAACCTGCATGTCTTTGGACTGTGGGAGGAAACCCACGCAGACATACAAACTCCACGCTGGGAGAACCCGGGTCTCCTAACTGCGAGGCAGCAGCGCTACCCACTGCGCCACCGTGCCGCCCAATATTAGGCATATATAAGAAATTAAGATTTTTTGTTATTGCCATCTGAGGTGGGCTGGCGCCCTGCCCGGGGTTTGTTTCCTGCCTTGTTGCCCTGTGTTGGCTGGGATTGGCTCCAGCAGACCCCCCGTGACCCTGTAGTTACGATATAGCGGGTTGGATAATGGATGGATGAATGGGATGGACAGCAATTTGTGTATTGCCATAACTTTCAATGCTTGACTCTGCTTTGTCATTTTCTTTTTAAGTCACTTCCATCTGTGACACCAGGGACAATTTAGGATCGCCAATGCACCTAACCTGCATGTCTTTGGATTGTGGGGGGAAACTGGAGCTCCGGAGGAAACCCACGCAGACACGGGGAGAACATGCAAACTCCACGCAGGGAGGACCCGGGAAGCGAACCCAGGTCTCCTTACTGCGAGGCAGTAGCGCTACCACTGCGCCACTGTGCCGCCTGCTCTTGATCCTTATCGTGTGTAAAGGTCCATATCCGGTTCAGAATCAGCTTTCGGACAGCTTGCCTTACATTCTCCTCAAGCACATTTTTGATGTGATGCAGAATTCATGGTTGCCTCCACCACTGAAAGCTTGCCCAGGCCCTAAAGCAGCAGAGCAATTCCAGGCCATAGCATTTCCACCACCGTGCTTCACAGTTGGTATGGAGGGTCTTGTCCTGAAGTGCCGTCTTCGGTTTGCACCAAACATGTCTACTTGTTACTGTGGGCAGCCATCTCTTTCTGTCCAGAGCACATTGATCCAGAAGGCCTGGCCTTTACCCTAGATGTTCAATGGCAAACTGCAGCCTTGCTCTAACTTTTCTTTTTGGACAGCAAAGGCTTTTAGCTGGCACACTTGGAGTGCAGGTCAGATGTGTGTAATCGTTCTCTGGTTTCGGATGCGTGCACTTTGACACCAAGAGTTTCCTGCAGATATTAAAATGAAAGTCTGGCGTTCCAGGAGACTTCTTTTAGGTTCAAGCAGTCAGTCGGCTCTTTTGCTGGGCCAAATTAGCAGTCCTTTGAAATCTACTCCACTTGTACGTGAGTTTTCTGGCAGTGGAATGATTGATTTCAAATCATTTGGCAAACTTTTAAAATCTCTTGCCAGTCTCATAGGCATCCACAGCCTTCTTTCTGAGGGTCTTAGAGAGCTCTTTTGATTTTTGTCATGATGACACCGCACACGTCAATAGCAAGGAGAACACCAGAGCCTAGATAGCCGCAGTTTCAATGTGTCGAGTTCCTCCTGCATGCGCTCTAATCATTAGACTCAACATTTTATAGATTGGAAGTGGGGATAAATTTAGGGATGCACACACTTGACAAATCTGCATTTTTGTTAATTTCGATTATAAGAATGAATAGACAGTGTCAGTTTTATGGGTCATTTTTTCTAACTATATCACTCTTATCTGTAAGGCACTTGTGTACATTATGATCTAATGTTTACCTGTTCAAATATATTTAAAAAGGGCGGCATGGTGGCGCAGTGCATAGTTCTGATGCCTCGCAGTTAGGAGACCTGGGTTTGCTTCCCAGGTTCTCCCCGTGTCTGCGTGGGTTTCCTCCCACAGTCCAAAGACATGCAGGTTAGGTGGATTGGCGATCCTAAATTGTCCCTAGTATGTGCTTGGTGTGTGGGTGTATATGTGTGTGCCCTGCAGTGGGCTGGCGCCCTGCCTGGGGTTTGTTCCTGCCTTGTGCCCCGTGCTGGCTGGGATTGGCTCCAGCAGACCCCCGTGACCCTGTGGTTAGGATATAGCGGGTTGGATAATTGATGGATGGAATATATTTAAAAGTCAACCGCTTCCATGGGCAGTGCAGGATTTACGTATAAGCTACACAAGCTATAGCTTAGGGCCCCCACCTTCTTGGGGGCCCCCAAAACAAATTGTCCGAGTGAGCAATTGTCATATATACTTAAATATACTACAGCATATCTGGACTTAT
Source organism: Polypterus bichir lapradei (assembly GCA_026402145.1). Classification (NCBI taxonomy): domain Eukaryota; kingdom Metazoa; phylum Chordata; class Cladistia; order Polypteriformes; family Polypteridae; genus Polypterus; species Polypterus bichir. The sequence goes on along the minus strand of JANRMT010062846.1, from coordinate 13,249,040 downwards.
AAAGGGCCCCATGTCTCAAATAGCTTAGGGCGTTATCAAGTCGAAATCCGGCCCTGTCCATGGGGTGTACTTACTTCTTCACACGACTATGTGTAACTCAAAGAGTGCATGCTCTGGACACCATGGGGTACTCGGACCTCCATATGGGGCTTCGACCGATTGCGAGGCTGCCACTGTCTGGTCACTCATCTTGAACTCGCTTAGGGTGCGGCGCAGAGACCGTGTACACTGAACGCGCACAAAAGCAATAGTCTCCTACGAGGCAACATGAGGCAGTGAACGTGCGGACTCTCAGGACATGTTTTTGATTGTTTTCTTTTTTTGTAAAAGGAGCGACATACTCGATGATCGTCTGCTCGCATATCATTAGAACAACAATTAAGATGTGATCGTAGACGGTACATGTCGCACATCACTGCCTACCTGGTTCCAGATTGGTGGACCTAATAAAGCGGTCACTGAGCATATGTATGTGTGGGTGTTTGCGCATGCATGTACTGTATATATTTATATATTTTTGTAAATTGAAAATCACGCTCGCTGAATAACAAATGGAGTAGTATTATCTCTGTGGGCTAGCATTTCTAAAAATGAATTGTTTATTCGTTCACTGACAGCTTCTTAGCAGAATACAAAGCACCCGCGTGCTGATCACATTCTCCAAAGCCGTCTCTATTCTTAAATTCGGGCTCTTTTGTTTTCCTGTTTTGTTCCTCTCTGTTTGGCAGCTACGTGCCCTGGCCGACCGTTACGGTCTCGCCGTTCACATGGATGGAGCCCGCTTGATGAACGCCGCTGTGGCAATGAGGGTGCAGCCGTCTGAGATCCTGAAGTACGCCGACTCTGTTAGCATGTGTCTGTCCAAGGTAATGACCTGCATCTGCCCAAAGACCCCCGCCCACTCTGCGCAGGGAGATGTGTGAAATATTGCTGAATTCGGGACAGCGGGTGGTGGTGTTTTATTTTATAGAGAACATTTCTTTTGCCTCAAGGCTATGGACATCTGAGAAGCACGAAGGGCTAAGAAAACAAGAATAAAATACAAATGTCTTGTCAGAAAGGCCCTGAGAGAAGGAGCAGGCAGTGTGGCCTAGTGGTTAAGGTGTTGAGCTTCAAACCATGAGGTTGTGGGTTTGAATCCTGCTACTGTGTGACTACGAGCAAGTCACTTGACCTGCCTGCTCGGAATCTACCAAACAGGTGTCAGGTGACCACTTCACATCATCATCACTCTCGCTCAATTCAAGTCCAGTTTTAAAAGTGGCTCCACCCCATTCATGAATATTGATAAGTTGTTATAGAGACAGAGGTTGGAAGCATGCACTGATACAGCACGTTATCGCACCCACCACATGACGAACCACCTCAGGATCCCAGATTAGGACCATACTAATTCGAATGGAGTCGGACACTGCGAGGTTTTTATACAGTGCTGGAGTGCCAATCCTGCCAACAACCCCCAAGTTTTCCCTGCAAGTAGAGCTGGTTTGCAGGTTAACATCATACCCAAGATGGAGGAACTGCAGAACGGAGTGGAGTCACTTGTCATTTATAGGATTTGAACTGGCAGCCTTCCAATTGCCGGGGCAGATTCCTAGCCTCAGAGCCTCCCCTCCGCCTAGAGTTACCACAAAATGGCAGAATGCATAGACATATTCATGATTTTTTTGCAGCATGATGTTATGTTGACCACTAGATGGCAGCAGAAGACTGTCATGAGAGTTATTTGGGCATAACATTGTAAAGCGGATCGATTACAAGTCACTCCGAATCTAACTCGGGCTTCACAGTATTTATGTCGAGCGTCAGTAGGCTTTGCGCCATAGGAACCAAGTTACCCAAACTATTATATAACATTTCAGTAATAATTTACCTCTCTGATGCTAATCTTTCTGATCATTAAATAGGCAATTACAATAGCAACTGACGAGAAGAATTCATAATTAATTGCAGAATGACGGTATTTGAGAGTTCCACTAGAGGGGCCTGTTTCTCTTGCACGATTTGGTTCAAAAACTAATCAGCACATCGTCATCTAAATACCAGGCTTATGTTTTGAGTTTGGTATTTTTTCCGTCCAGTGGTTTTAGCTGTAGAATGTCTTCAAGAAACTATGACACACAGACAGACACACACCCATTATTGAGATATCGATGTTTTCGGTATCAGGGGACCCTAAAATGTCGAGATTTGTCGAAAACCGGACATCAAATTTTTTGACAAATCTAAAGTTTTTGCTCCTCCCCCATAGATGATAGGTTATGGCATTTTGGTAAGGTTAAGCCTTTTTTTCCCACATTTGGACCTGTGTACCCTTGAGCCCTATTATAAGCTGCAAGAACAGATGAGGCATTTTTTTAAAATTAACTCTTTGAGGGCTGAATATTTTTTCCAAAAAACTCAGTTTTCTGAAAAGCACACAAAGCGATGGTTTCACACATAAGCCATCATAAACCATCTGTTGCTATGTGCTGTGGGCACGTGTTTGGCATTTCTGGTGGTAGTGGCTGCGTGGGGGCACCTCGATGGTCAGCAGGAATGCACGATGGGCCAGCTTCCTGGCTGTCTTCACACAGCAGGTGGGTGGTGGTGGTGGTCTCAGTGTGACACAATCTGGTTTGTACCTCTTGTCATCATACGTGGTGGTCCTACCAGGCAAACGCTGTTGTAGGCGCATCAGCACCACGATCAGCTGGGGACCGATCAGATGATGCTGGTACCTCACTATCGTCTCCAGATCACTTGCATCAAACTCGGAGTCCGACAACTCAGAGTCCTGTTCAACGAAATTACGTAAAACATCCACAGAGTATTTTGCTTTGGTCTCTCGCCAGATGTCGGCGCCATTTTAGAGGTTGTTTGCTCTTCACTACTCAGGCACGTGTAGGGAATCGAGGTTCAATCAACAAAGCGATGTAATTTTCCTTCTAGCAAAGAGAATTGAACTAAAACGTAAGGGTGAGTTTCGTTGCAGTTTACAGCTGATTACCGTCCTCCACTCCTGTATTTTGACAAAAGTCGACATCAGCCCTGAAAGAGTTAAAAAGAAAAGCTATACCCTAGAATATACATCATGCTTGTAAAGAAATAACGTTGACTTGAAAAATACCAAACTTACCCTTTTAAGGACATTCACATATCCGATTGTATGGCTTCACTTTTTGCAAAAGGAACGTTTGGAACTCAGAAATACGCTCTTGTCTGTTTTAGACGTAAAATAACTCAAAACAGCTTCTCTCTCTCTGTGAACCGTCTAATGTGACTACGACTTCTGCACAATGCTGTATTTTTATAGCCGCTCGTGCTTTTGCGGAGTGTAGTCCTTTAAAGTTTGTTGACATTTTTAAATGCAGTACATTAGTTTTTCATTTAAGGTGTGAGCTCGTACTTTCTTAGAAGGCCAGTTTAACAAACTACCAGAGACAGTGGATAGAAAACTCCCCGGCACAGAGAAGAGTCCGACCTCCCTGCCTGCATTTCAGCCTGCTGGTACTCCTGCTCAGTTCAGGGCAACAGGGCTCTACAGAAATAACATGGAGTGACGCACAGTATGTTATCACTTTGTTACTTATCTTGGCACCGGAGCGTGGCGACATGTTGGTCTGACAATTTAGAAGTTCACCGTGCACGTGACATTATGGCTGTGACTGCTGTTTGCTTGGCTCATTCCTTCATCTCATGACTGCCATTGTTTGTCCAGTTATTCTGGATTCTTCAAAAAAGGCTGCGCCACCTATTTGTTTATTGACCCTGCTTTGTTCAGCTCAACGTCATGGAGGTAGGAGCCTGTTCTGGCAGCACCAGGCACCCAGATAGGGTACCACTCCACTGTAAGGCACATTCACTCACCCATTTGGGGCCAATTTGGATTGTCTTTGGGATCTGAGAAGTAATTGGGGCACCTTGTGGAAAACCTGCAGTGTCTACCCAGATGGCACTGGGGGCAAAGCTGGAATCCTCCACAGACAGGTCGCCTGGCCATTGCAGAATACACACCACCCTCACATAGTAGGCTAGTTGGAGAGGTCACTTACCTAACATGCATGTGTTTGGACATGGAAGGGAAACCAGGAGAGGAACATAAAGAAACAAAAACATGGCAAGAACCTGCAAACTCCACATCATCAGTGCTTGGTAGCCAGGATGCAAACCAGAGTCTCCTATTTATGGAACACGTGCGTTCTTAATTGTCTTGTCTTAGAGGTAGCATATCTAGAGGATTCTGCTACATTTTGTGTGGAGGACACAGCATCAATATTCTTGGCCCAGGTGACTTGAGCACAGACTCATTTTTCCACAGTATTAAGAATGTCGTGCAGTGACCTCCATTTGATTGACTGTTATTTTTCTGTTAGTCGCTTGGCAAGGTGTATTTTCTGCACTTCTGACTGGCGCAGATCCCAGCCTCACACTGTCTGCTAATTCAGCGCCTAATCGTTGCTTTCCTTTATTTCTGACTTCAACACATCCAGCACGTCTCTTTTGGAATATAATTTAGTGTTTTTCTCCATTTACAAACCATGTTTCCAAATTAAAAATAAAAAAAATGATAATTTTTGCTTATTTGTGAAAGTCAGAGAGATCATAGTTTTGTTTATTACATGTTTTTATAACAAGGAATCATATTTAAAAATGGCAGTGATAACAGAATGTAATTACACACATAAAACACCGATTGTACAGTATCACGTAGTTAAAAACCAGGCCCAGGTAGACTTGTGGTGGCAGCTCATAGATGGCAGACTGCACTTTTAATTCTTTCTAACAAATCGCATTGACTGACGTACTGTGTTGGCTGAGGAGTGTCTGCCTCTAATCATAGCTCATATTTGTTAAACATAAAACTTTTGAAAGAACTACCTGATGGAGAATTGAAATCGAAGTCCATTCACCCGCTGTAGCCAGCATGGCGGCACTTCTGGGCCGAGTTGGCTTTTCAATCTTCTATCTTTCAATTATCAGTTTTGCCGTAAGGATCGGCTATCAGATGAGTAAAAGAAGAAGTTATTCGAGCTGAAATAACCTCCCTCGACGTAAATTACAAAAGAGTAAAATGAATTCACACAGGATATATCTGGGACGGGGGACAGAAAGACACGTTTTTAGAATCTGAAAAATTTGCCCGGCTCTCTCTGAGACATTTCAACCAAAAAAACGAACTTGAAGAGTGAGAGTAACAGATTTCAAGGAAGTCGGCTCACCGGTAGCCAAGTTGTTTCTTGCAGACAGGCAAGCAGGTAGCCAGATATGACGACGACATTTTATGAAAGTGCACAGAGACAGGGAGCCTAGGAAGACGCGTGCCCACAATCCACCCCCAAATGGCTGTGCGCCTCCACAGTTAATCTCTCTTTCTCAGGCTGACAGCATGCCATTATGGTCTCGGCTCCTGTTTGTGAAAGGATGATGGGTGGCCGTGACTAATTACAGCATTTCTCGTAATTGTTCGGATGTACTTTTACCCAACTGAGTGCACTTCCTTTACTTTATGGCCATAACCACTTCACACATTCTCATGCCTGGCTAATCCAGTTCAGGACCGTGGAGGGCTGGGAGTTATTCCTAACAACGTGGTGCACAAGGCAGGAAATGGGGCACTAGGGTCCACTCATGCACCACTGGGCCAGTTTGGAATGACTGGTTCACCCAGTGAGTACCCAGAGGAAGAACCACACAGACACAGAGGACATGCAAACACCACACAGGCAGCCACTTGCACCGTGAAGCAGCAGCACTAGGCACTGCCCCGCCATGCCACCTTAACTACCATTAGCTCTATGTAGTTTGATTTGAAGCTCATACAAATAAAACATCTGTTCATACAAACTATATAACGTAAAGATAATACTGTATATAAATCTAAAAACCTATACATACATGAAACTTTTGCACATTGTTACAGAAGAGTCTGACGGTCAGGATCTATGAGTGTTTATTTACAGTAGAGAATGTGTGATGCACAGTGGGCTGGGAGAGAAAAATATGTTTAGTTGCAGAGATTTATGAATATGATTTGTTTCGGTTTTTATAGATAAAGCAATAATGCAAAACTGCACATAATAAAACTACAGGCGGAAAATAGTATATTTTATTCGTCTACTGTGGCTCATCTTTGTGTTACTCAAGGGGTTCTTTGAGGATAATTTGAAAAAATGAAAACTTGTTTAATAGTTTTTGCTTTTAGCTGTTCAGTAGAGCTGTAGGTGGGATGGACAAGTGAATTAAAAAAAAATATTGTAGCTGCAGTAAGAAAAATAAGTAAAAAAAGCAGAAATAATTTCAAGGACTAGTCTGAGTGGGAGTATGGCATCTACAGGTAATACGGGCTGGAGGTTGTGGCCTGACAGTCACCTCTACTGAGATTTAACAGGTTTGTGTTCCTGAGCAGGTATAAAGCGTGCTACGACCCGGAATCACTCGGAGTGAGAGTGCGAGTGCCGCAGGAGGAGTGAAAGGAGTGAGAAAGCCAGCCAGTGGCACATCACATCGCATGATCCCCGCTCGGAAGGGAACCTCACACTTGCTGGATATCCTCACCTGAGGACATCAGGTTACACAACTACAGATGATGCGGCTCTGTGACGACTTTCCTGCACGGTTTCACATTACCAAAATCGCGCCAGCCCGTCTCCTGCCTGGCACTGTATGGATACTTTCCAGGTACAGTGGAACCTCGGGTCACGAACGTCTCTGAACACGTACAAATCGGGTTACGACCAAAAAGTTCACCAAACTTTTGCATCTGTTCACGACCACACACTCAGGTGACGAACAAGCCAGTTTCCCTTCCGGTTCGTACGCGCCGGTGATTTCCGCACGTGTTCAGTCTCTCCCTGTGCATTCGCTGTGAACTCTTTGTGCTCTGTTTCGTTTCCCTTCCGGTTCGTACGCGCCGGTGATTTCCGCACGTGTTCAGTCTCTCCCTGTACAGTACGTTGTTCTCGGTCAGACGTGCATCGCGCAGAGGGACTTTACCTCCAAACTGTAATCTCCTCTCCACCCAGCTTCCTGCTCACTTCCTTCATGCCAGAACTCGACCCATGCAAGGTTAGTTTTCTTGGTTGTTTATGGTTAGTTTTTGTGTAAATTACACATTTTTCAAATGTTTATTTTTTTTCCCTGTGCTTAAAAAACGTGTTTACAGAGATCGGTTCGTAAGGTTGTAGCATGAACTCCTGCAATGTTAGTTTTCTCTGTTCAAGGTTTTCTCTGTTATTCAATGTTTTTACATTTAGTTTGCTATTAAACTGTGCATTCTATGGTATAGGGGCTGCACGGTGGCGCAGTGGGTAGCGCTGCTGCTGCCTCGCAGTTATGAGACCCGGTTTCACTTCCCGGGTCCTCCCTGCGTGGAGTTTGCATGTTCTCCCCGTGTCTGCGTGGGTTTCCTCCGGGTACTCCGGTTTCCTCCCACAGTCCAAAGACATGCAGGTTAGGTGGATTGGTGATTCTAAATTGGCCCTAGTGTGTGCTTGGTGTGTGGATGTGTTTGTGTGTGTCCTGTGGTGGGTTGGCACCCTGCCCGGGATTGGATTCCTGCCTTGTGCCCTGTGTTGGCTGGGATTGGCTCCAGCAGACCCCCGTGACCCTGTGTTCGGATTCCGCGGGTTGGAAAATGGATGGATGGATGGATTCTATGGTATAATTAACTATTTTTGTACTTGAAAAAATATATATTTACATACAGTTTGTACGGTCTGGAACGGATTAAATGTATTTACATACAATCTTATGGGGAAATTATGTTCGGGTCACAACCAAATCGGGTCGCATCCAGAGTTTTGGAACGAAAATTACAGTTGTGACCCAAGGTACTACTGTATGGCCAGTTCAGCCTCAGTCACTGCCCTGTTTTATTTCTTTTTTTTTTTTTCTTCACCCCCATTTAAATTTTTTCCATTCTGCCGTGGTACATAAAACATGAGACATCACTGACAAGCCTCTCTTCTGTTTGCAAAGTCTTAAACGCCGACATGCCTTGCAGCCGCATTGTATGCATTGCACCTCCAGCTGGGATCTTCTTGGTTCTCATCTCTCGCACACACAGAGCCTGCCAATACCACTTAAGACAAAATCTTGTCAAGGGTTAGACTTAGGGTTAGGGTTTGTCAGACTACATGGGATAATTAACTCCGTCTTAATAAACCAAATACCTACTGGCATACTACGTAGAGAGCGTGAAAAGTAGGAAATAATTCAGTCAAGGTAGAAGGACTATCACCCATACATAGACTTTCTAAATAGCCCAGTGAACTGTAATTCCATTACATACCTTCTGACTAAATGAAGTTAACATTACCGTCTAATTGGAAATGACAAAATGGCCACAGCATTTTAACACGTTATCGAAACTCTTATTTGCTGCTGTTATGCCACATAGTGATGCAATAGTTAAAATGACAGAAAGATATTATAGCAGCACAAATGGGGCCAAGCAGCGTCAATGGTCTGTCTGTCTGTCTCTTCTGTCGCTAAGTGAATCATTACGCATCCGTTACCTTGTGCTACCGAGCTCCTGAATTGATAACCGCCATTTTAGCTTTTGGTTTTTCTCACAGCGTCGGGTGTTTTGTTCAGTTTCTTTTGTTCTCTCCCTGTGACCCCAGCGGCAGTTTGAAGTGCACGGACTGAAGGAAATGGAGGTGGCGGGTATTTGGGAAGAAACCCTGTGGGTGGAGCCTTTTTAGCGGCAACATTCACTACACACTTTTAAACAAGTTGTCCCCAGACGTGCATTCTCGTTTGAGAATCTAAACTAAATCGGACAGGGACAGGAACCTAAGCAGGGGGCTAGCTTTGTGTTCCCAATTTAAAATGAGCAAAATGGCAGTTTGGGGGTCACCTCACAAGCACGGGGTCTTTTTTTTTTTTTTTCTCTGAAGAGGGCACCAGCCAGTTATTTGGTTTTGGATTTTTTTGTTCTTATTATATTGTGGAAAAGCTGTTGGCAATTATTATTACCTCATGTGGAGTCCATAACTCAAGGTTACTTCACAATATTTCACATAATGTTAAAGTAGGGAGTTTTAGAAAATAATAGCCTCATAGTTCATTTTTTTCCCCAGAGGTTACAAGAATTTCTTCATACAGCCTTTTGACATAAATGTGCTTATGAGGCACAGGGACACAGTTCTTGGCCAAATGGCTGGTAGGAGCACAGTTGGCATGAAATTTGCAAGCTCACCCCTCAGACAGTCCAACTCCAAGTCCTTTGTGTTCGATCTACTGACCACCGCATGTGCATGGGAGTGCCCTGGCATGCCACTATGGTGGGCTCTTGCAAAGGGCTCCGGAACAGAGCCCACCTTCTTTTAAATCTGCACCAACAGAAAAACAGTAAAAGGTCAAAAAGTAAAACAGGTGGAGAGATTTCAATTGTTCTTTCTGTTAAAAAAAGTTGTGCAGGAATGTGTTAAAACAAATAAGTGTTCAGTCATGATTGTGGACCTCTCTTTCAGGGTCTTGGTGCACCAGTGGGTTCCTTACTTGGAGGGACGAAGCCGTTTGTTGAGAGGGCAGTGCGAGCCCGGAAGGTGCTGGGTGGTGGAATGCGCCAGGCTGGCATTTTGGCTGCTGCTGGCATCGTCGCCATCACCGATATGGTGGACAGGTTGCAAGATGACCACCGTAATGCCAAAGCCTTTGCTCAAGGTATGTCACGTCAACATGACAGTCAACAGCTGTCTAAAGTTGTCCTTGTTCAAATCAATTTTCGAGGTGTGGGTTGTTAGCGATTTTAACCAAATACTGAATGTAGTGAAATATTTGTTAGCGTCACCGAGCCTGGTTTCTTTGTAGCTTTTTATTCTGTGACAACCGGACACTGTGAAGCTTGAATGAATGAAATTGTCATTTAGCTTCCAGCCGTTCAATGAGACAGAGGATCCACTGCTTTATCAACTCTACTGTTCATCTTCTTTCCAAGTACGACAAACTCAGGATTGGAAAGCCTCCTTCCCCAACTGTTGACGCCCCTTACCCCGCCTCTTAATGCTGATTGGTCACTTGATTGCATTGCGTTTTGGCAAGTGTAAAGTGTGAACAGAAATACAATACACCAATTACACTCCAAATTCAGCGTTCCAGCAACACATTTCTTTCACTACCTCCAAATTAGAAACTTTGTTAAACAAAACCTGCCCGACTTTCCTCACCTCCCACCTACTTCTACTCCGGAAAAAATATTGATCAGTCTTGAGGATTCAGACAGCATTTCTCTAATATATAAAAACATTTTACAGTCCCTCCCTTTCAAAGATACCAGAGGACAGTGGGAAAGCATCTCTCTCTTAATATTTCGGAAAAGGTAGCAATGCACAGAATTCACTCGAGCTCCATATATGTGCAAAGCATACAATTATTCAACTTAAAATCATCTATCGAGCACATCTGTCTCGCTTAAAATTGTCCAAAATGTTTCCAGTTCCAAGATCCAACCTGCAAACGTTGCAATCAAGTTCCAGCCTCACTGAGCCACATGTTTTGGGCCTGCACCAAATTAGCATCATTCCGGACCAAAATCTTTAAATGCCAATCAGACAGCCTTGGTGTCACAATCCCTCCTAACCTATTAACAGCTGTGTTTGGTGGGCTTACAGAGGGGCTTAAAGTGGAGAAGGACAGACAAACTGTAACGGCCTTTACTTCAGTATTGGTGCGTAGACTTATCTTGCTCAACTGGAAGAATCCTAACTCACCTCTTTTCAGTCAGTGGGTAACCAATGTTATATACTACTTGAAATTGGAAAAAATTAAATACAGTAATCCCTCGCTATATCGCGCTTCGACCTTCGCGGCTTCAGTATATCGCGGATTTTAAATGTAAGCATATCTAAATATATATCACAGATTTTTCGCTGGTTCACGGATTTCTGCGGACAATGGGTCTTTTAATTTATGGTACATGCTTCCTCAGTTTGTTTGCCCAGTTGATTTCATACAAGGGACGCTATTGGCGGATGGCTGAGAAGCTACCCAATCAGAGCACGTATTACATATTAACTAAAACTCCTCAATGCTATACGATATGCTTCCCGCGCGGTGCTTGATTGTTTGCTTTTCTCTGTCTCTCTCACTCTCTCTGCCTGACAGAGGGGGTGTGAGCAGAGGGGCTGTTTGCACAGAGGATACGGACGCTCCTCTACAAAATGCCGCTTTATCGCGGCGCTTCGGCATACTTAAAAGCACGTATTGATTTTTTGATTGTTTGCTTTTATCTCTCTCTCTCTCTCTGACATTCTCTGCTCCTGACGGCGCTCCTTTGAAGAGAAGATATGTTTGCATTCTTTTAATTGTGAGAAAGAAGAAAGAAGATCTCTGTCTTGTCATGGAGCACAGTTTAAACTTTTGACTAAAGGGTGTTATTTCATGTCTAGAGGGCTCTAATAATGTTAACAGTGTGGGAGAGTTTATAAGGGCTTAAAATATATAAAAATAACCATACAAACATATGGTTTCTACTTCGCGGATTTTCATCTATCGCGGGGGGTTCTGGAACGCAACCCCCGCGATCGAGGAGGGATTACTGTACCATTTTTACTCGTGTACCACGCGCCCCCGTTTAAGACGTGCACCCTAATTTTTACAAAGAAAATCGTGAAAATTGTTTTGTCCCGATTACAACGCACGTTCTGATTGTATAGGAAGTGTTTAGAGAGAGAGAGAGCCAGCAAGCGAGCGAGAGAGAGAGAGCGCGAGCAAGGGAGCGAGAGAGAGAAAGCGCGAGCAAGCGAGAGAGAGAGAGAGAGCAAGCGAGAGAGAGAGAGAGAGCGAGCGAACGAGCGAGAGAGAGAGAGCGAGCGAACGAGAGGGAGAGAGCGAGCAAGCGAGAGAGAGAGAGTGAGCGAACGAGAGAGAGAGAGCGAGCAAGCGAGAGAGAGAGCGTGAGCGAGCGAGCCCAAGCAGAAGAATTAAACATTACAGAATTACATTTCCTCGTGTATGACGCGCACCTGATTTTCTAATGCTAATTTTCGGGGAAAAAATGTGCGCATGGTACACGCGTAAATATGGTACTCACTTAGTGGATCTGTGCAGAAATTTTTTAAAACCTGGCAGGATCTCCATCCATCCATCCATCCATTATCCAACCCGCTATATCCTAACTACAGGGTCACAGGGGTCTGCTGGAGCCAATCACAGCCAGCACAGGGCACAAGGCAGGAAACAAACCCCGGGCAGGGCGCCAGCCCACTGCAGGGCACACACACACCCCCACACACCAAGCACACACTAGGGACAATTTAGGACCACCAATGCACTTAACCAGCATGCCTTTGGACTGTGGGAGGAAACCCACGCAGACACAGGGAGAACATGCAAACTCCATACAGGGAGGACCCAGCGCTACCCACTGTGCCGACCCCCAGGCAGGATCTAATTAATAATATTTTAGAATAAGCATTTAAAATGAGGAAGCGGATTCTCTTCCCCTTTTTATTCTATTTATTTACTTACGTATCTTTTCCACTATTAAAGTTTCACTCTGTTGGCCTAGCGCTCTTTCTCAGGGGTAGGGGTTGACTTGAATTGAAGCTAGTTTTGTAAGATTTGACTTGCTGGTATGGAATGTTGTTTGATTTTAATAAATTCAATAAAATGATAAAAAAAAAAAGAAAAAGAAATACAATACACACAGAGGGTGCCGCTAAGCAAAATTCAGTCAGTTTGCTTTGCTTTCAGTTTTGACACGGAGTCTATGGACATGAAGGAAAATGCAATGCGCTTTTTTAAACTGACACGAAAATTGCGTGCCATCTATCACTTGGTTAATAAGTTTTTAATTATAACACAGTAAAACTATGACAGAATTGAAAGTGCCACTTGCATACGTGTTTCAAATGTAGCTGTAGTTAAGATTGTATTTTTTAATCGTAGTTAAGCTTGCATTCGATTTTTGGCACAAATAATTTTCTATATCTTGGCTTTCTGAAATGACACGGCAGATTCTTTCCATGATCTGGTATTTGTGGATTTCCACATGGAAATCCTCTCTGCTGATCAATTAAAAACAAAACAAAATCCTGCACAGGTACGTCAGTATTTCCGTTTGTAAATCCAAGTCTGTTTCCTACGTTTTGGGAACTTCCAGATTTTCACTTTCTGTTGAGCAATCGAGCCTCCATACTGTCAATTTAACCTCCTTTGCAGTCACTGCTGTCTTTAGATTAGATTAACTTTATATTAATCCCAAGGGGAACTTTAGACATGTACACTAGCGGAAACGAGAAATGCCGATACAGACTCACAGGACGGATAATACAGCCAATCAATCAATCGACTGATAAATAAATGAATAAAAATAAGCTTGATGAGTACATCAGATGGAAGCATTTATAAAAACATCGCCCAATCTGCATCTGTAGGGAAACGAGAAAGGATCCCAGAACAGAGTGGCAACGCTTTGCATGTTAATCAGCACACGGTAAGTAAGAGTTTCACTCTGCTCTGTACATGTGATAGTAAGGAGCCTATAAACCTACGAAAAGCAGTACAACAATGGCAACCTGTGTTCTAACAAGATGCGGTCGTCTTAAAATGCCCATAGGCAGCAAAACTGTTCTGTCAGAGAGGCCACCATCATTCTGCAGGCCCAAGACTCATTCATTTTACTCAGCGTACTCTCGTTACAGCGGCTGCACACACTGCTTCTTAATTTGTTGTAGCAGTCGTTGCTATTGACTGTTACTCGGCCTTTCACTATTTTGTATCTACTTAGATTCCTGCAGCGATGGTTGCCATCACTTCCATTTTCATCAGCTTATGCATCACCTCAGAGCACTGGACTGACAATGGACCTGATGTTGGGACCTTTGTCATATTCCACTTGCAGCATGGGGCATTGTGGAGTTCCCAGGACTACCAGTCCACCAATGGCGGATGGAATTAGCCTAAACCAAAATTGTCATAAATTAGATGATATCATAATAATTTGCTTAAAGAGCTTCTGTAAAAACCCCAAATAAAGATAAATAATAATCGATCCATCTATCTATCTATCTCTCGCCTGCTACACTGAAATTAAAATCTATCTTATCCTGCCTACTACGCTAAAATTGAAATCTATCAATCTATCTTATCCTGCCTACTATGCTATAATTAAAATATATCTTATCCTTCCTACTAAGCTAAAATTAAAATCTTATCTATCAATCTTATCCTGCCTACTACGCTAAAATTAAAATCAATCTTATCCTGCCTACTACGCTAAAATTAAAATCTATCTTATCCTGCCTACTATGCTAAAATTAAAACCTTATCTATCAATTTATCTATCTTATCCTGCCTACAACACTAAAATTAAAATCTATGTATCTATCTACAGAGGGGGAAATAATTATTTGATCCCCTGATAAATTTGTAAGTTTTCTCACTGACAAAGAAATGAACAGTCTCTGATTTTATGGTAGTTTCATTTTAATGGAGAGAGACAGAATATAAGCCAAAAATCCAGAAAAAAACACATTACTTAAACGTTATAAATTGATTTCCATGTCATTGAGTGAAATAAGTATTTAATCCCCTACAACCCAGCCAGAATTCTGCCTCCCACAGATTGATTTAATCTGTGCGCCCCACAGCCAATCAATTACAGACACTCCTGATCTGATCTGTTGATGTGTATAAAGCACACCTGTCCACAGAATCAATTTCTTCTATTCCAACCTCTCCACCACCGTGGGCAAGACCAAAGAGCTGTCAAAGGACGTCAGGGACAGGACCTGCACAAGGCTGGAATGGGCTACGAGACCATCAGCAAGATGCTTGGTGTGAAGGTGACAACTCTTGGTGCAATTATTTGGAAGTGGAAGAAATATAAAATGACCATCAATCGCCCTCGGTCTGGAGCTCCATGCAAGATCTCGCCACATAGGGTGAGGATGATGTGAGGGATCAGCCCAGAACCACACAGGAGGAGCTTGTTAATGATCAGAAGGGAGTTGGGACCACCACAGTCACCAAGAACACCATTGGTAACACATTACGCTGTTATGGATTGAAATCTTGCAGCGCCCGCAAGGTCCCCCTGCTCAAGAAGGCACATGTACAGACCCGGATGTTCACTGGCAAAGTTTAGAAAAACTACCATAAAAATTAGAGACTGTTCATTTGTTTGTAAGTGAGCAAACTTACAAATTCAGCAGGGGATCAGATACTTATTTCCCCCATTCATTCTATCTATCCTACCTACTACGCTAAAATTAAAATCTATCTATCTATCTATCTATCTATCCTACCTACTACGCTAAAATTAAAATCTATCTATCCTACCTACTACGCTAAAATTAAAATCTATCTATCCCTGCTGACTATGCTAAAATTAAAATCTATTTATTATATAGTGCCTTTCATATCTATTATATAGTACCTTTTACATCCATCTGTCATCAGGACACAACACTATTATGACTTGTTTTATTTATATTTAAAATATTATGTATTGCATACAACTTTTGCTATGTGATTCCTTTAAAATTTGAAATTGTATAGGCAGAAATATGTCAGTCTGTCACACCTAATGATTAATAATCTAGGACTCTATTCATATTTTTTTTTTTCATTTTTTAAACCTTCTGGATACTCCATCCACTGAGCAGGCAGTGCCAGAAGCATTGGTGGGTGTTGGGTCCATTACTGCTACTGGATATTATGGGGTGTCCGTCCACTCCAATGCTGCTTGGAAGATGGGAATTGTGTCTTGGGGACTTGTAGACTGGATTTGTGGTTCCCAAGTATAAAATGTGTACAGTAGGGTGTCCTCCATTTACCAAGAGCCATGGTCCTTAGTGTTTGTGGGAAAGAAAGCAACTGCAATGGAGACTCTGTAGAAGGTGCGACAAGAGAAAGACACCGCAGAGCCACCACTGTGTGCCATTGGGTTCCCACAGCATAGTTTTAAAGTGAGACCTCTGCTTGCATTACACACATTAGGACAGGTTTTATGTGGACAATGGAAAGGTTTGTCTTATTTGCAATTTTCATCTAAAGAATATTAAGAACACAGCTGAATATTTGAGCGTATCCATCCAGTATAGAAGCCTAGGTGTCGCATGTCTACTTCATTTATTTAACCAACTAAGACAAAATATTCAACAGCACAGAACTTCAGATTTTTCAGATTGAGAGAAACTGGCAGAGGTGATTTGGGCATGTAGTGAAGGCAACTCTGGGTGCCTCAAACAATGAGGTGTACAAGGCACAGCCCATGGGCACACTGGGGGGATCGTTTCCCTCGGGCGGCCTGGAGTGCTCTAATTATAGGCTGTCGCTGGGCATAGGTGTTGTCTAAAATGGGGCGTGGGGCAGCTGTCCCCCCAATCCTAAAGATGAACGAATCTCTGTGCAGTGCTAGCAAAACACTGTGATGGTAAAAATGAATTCCAAAGTCCAATCCAACTGCATTTGCGTTCATGTGTTGCTACAGGCCATTAAACACACATTTAGACTGCAAGTAAATGTGTATGAATTCCGATTCTTTGGATCATATCCCCTTTTTTTTGTTTGTTTGTTCAAAAATATTTTGCAAGCAATTGATGGTGCTGTGTACCAATCTCCAGAATCAGCAAAATTAATAAAATTAAATTAAATTAGCACAGCCTAATAGATAACCAGGAATATCAGCCACATGCTAACTGCAAATTATTCAAAGCACCAGGCATCTGCTACTTTGTCGGCTCACGATGGCCGGGGCTCAAATCAGCACCCGTAAACGTGAAGAGAGGAGCCACTTGGCAAGAATGTCATCAGTCAGTCATTCTCCAACCCGCTATATCCTAACACAGGGTCACGGGGGGTCTGCCAGAGCCAATCCCAGCCAACACAGGGCGCAAGGCAAGAACAAATCCCAGGCAGGGTGCCAGCCCACCCACACACCAAGCACACACACGGGACAATTTATTGTGTCTGTCTTTCTGCCTGGCCATGAAGTGAGAGGTGGAGTCGGGGTAAGGGCTTCATCTCCGAGGAAACAGAAAACTTGCTTAGCTGCTAATAACACAAGCGAGGCCACAGCACATTGGTAAAAGGAAACCTCTGAAGAAGGGCCGCTAACGTCGGCAAAACGGTATCCCTTTTACTTTTCCTCCCGCCACTAATACACAAGCAATGCGAGCACATCGGCAAAACGAAACCTCCTAGGAGAGAGATGCCCAGAGTAGTTCCTTTCAATTACTGGATATCTCTATATTTCAATTTTTTTTTCTGATGATTTCAATAGTTTCTAGGACCATATGTGTGTGTGCGTGTGTATTATATATATATATATATTATCCATCCATCCATCCATTATCTAACCCGCTATATCCTAACTACAAGGTCAAGGGTGTCTGCTGGAGCCAATCCCACCCAGCACAGGGCACAAGGCAGGAAACAAACCCCAGGCAGGGTGCCAGCCCACCGCAGGGCACACACACTCGGGACAATTTAGTATCGCCAATGCACCTAACCTGCATGTCTTTGGACTGTGGGAGGAAACCCACGCAGACACAGGCAGAGAACATGCAAACTCCACGCAGGGAGGACCTGGGAAGCAAACCCAGGTCTCCTTACTGCGAGGCATTAGCGCTACCCACTGCGCCACCGTGCCGCCCTTGGCAAGAATGTTTAGAAGAAATATGTACATTTCAGAAAACACGTAGCAAAGGGGCTGTACTGGCAGACTTTCTTTCATTTGTGCATTTTGCATTTTCCTTAAAGGACTGATGTAAAAAAATTAACATTTGCAAGCGGCATAAACCAACGGCAGCTCTCAATTTAACCCACCAGCATAACAGGCAGATTACAGTGATGGTGACAACATAATCATAATCTTACAAAGCACCTCATAAACATATTAGGTCCTAGAAGTGAAGTGATTAGCCTAATATACCCTCAGCATTCAATGAAATCAAAGTACAGGGCGATTCCAAAAGATTCGTCAGATTTCAAAATGATTCATTTCGCTTGTAAATCATTACAGAACAATGCAGTAAATTGGAAATGGTTTACATGAGCATTATGTAATTTTACAAGTGCTCAATGTGGCCTCCTGCAGCTGTACGGATAACATCAACGCGATAGTCAAATTCATCTCTTACTCCATTGAGCACATTTGGTGTTACTGCACTCACGGCTCTTTCAATGCGATTTCGGAGATCATCCAGTTGGGGGGAGTGGTGGCACACAAACAGAATCCTTAACGTACCCCCCAAAAAAAAAAAAAAAAAGTCAAACAACGTGAGATCTGGTGGTCTTGGGGGCCAAGAAGTGGGCTCCTTTATGGCCAGTCCAGCGGTGAGGAAGCTCGCTGTTGAGAAATGCGCTGACTGAAGCGAGCCATCTTCTGGTGACCCCCTCTTTCAGTTGGTATGTGATTGGTTCCTTGGCACCTCACGGTTGTGAAAATGTGGCACTTTGAAATCGGATGAATCTTTTTGAATCACCCTGTGTAATGATTGTCTTTAAACATTTACCCATAATTCCTCTTTACTATATCCCGTCTGCATGTGCAAAGAATGAAATGAATATCGCCATCCAATCACTGCTCGTGTGATGTCAGCATTTTTCCAGCAAGAGACCAACTGTGGAGAACTTTTTGTAGCGTTCCAGGAGTAATCTGAAGAGTGTAGTAGATGGAGGACAAGATGGCTGCGTGTTTAAATGTAGGCCCATTCAAGAGAAGCTTACATTGTGAATCAAGCCGGGCTTTAGCAAAGCAAGACCTGTTGCCGCATTGACTGTTAAATTTTATTTTGCCGCTTTGGCATCTCCTATGCCACACAAGTTTAACGATTATTATTATTTGATTCATATTTATGTTGCACCGCCAATGTTTATGACAATCCAGTAATGGGGTGGCCTGGACCATTCAGTCGGGTGCGTTTAACGCCTACTCTCTCTCCTGTTTCTTTTGCCCGTTTTCTGTGGTGGCGACCTGCGCCACCATCACCTAATCCAAGCACCGTGACGTCCCTACATTGATGGATTAAAGGCCAGAAGTGCACGTGACCGTCATCATCAAGTCCTTCCATGAGAGCCCTGAATACCATGAGGACTGATTGAGGTCATTTATGTTAGGGGGGCTGGGTGGTCTCATGGCCTCGGGACCCCTGCAGATTTTATTTGGAGTTTTTCTTTTGTTTTTTCTGTCCATACTCTTATTCTGTGTTAATGAGTGTTCTCTCATTTTAATTCTTACTTTGTCGTTTTTCTCTTTCTTCATCATGTAAAGCACTTTGAGCTCCATTATTTGTATGAAAATGTGCGACAGAAATAAATGTTGTTGTTTCCTACGTGACCCTCTTAACAGGATGAGCAGGTGGGAAGTGCGGAGAACTCTCCATACAGAACTTGCCAGAAATTGGGGACCCCAGTGTGTGTTTTTAAAGTCTTCCCATAACATGGTGTGCTATCTGGACTCCTGTTTACCTTGCATGAATATTTTTATGAAATCTTTGACAAACTATCGAGAACAGAGAGAGGACTCCTCGAAGATCGGACCTTCACGGCCTAACCTCTCTGTGTTTTTTCACGTAGCATTACTTCAGACCAAGGAGCCCCTCTACTGGGTGGACGTGGAAGCCGTCGAGACCAACATCGTGGTGTTTAAAATACTGGACCCACACGTCGACCCCGACGAGTTCTGTCGGAGGATGAAGGGGGTGACTGTGGAGGAGGCAGAGGTGATGGGTCAAGGCGTCCGAGTCCTGATGCAGCCGCATTACGACAATTCAGTGCGAGCCGTGTGGCACTTGAATGTTTCAGAGGAGGACACGCGACTCGCCATTCACAAGATGGCCTACGTCACGGAACGATTTAATCAAGAAACCAGCAGGTCATGATGGGCCTTACACCTGTCACGATGAATACATTGATGTCAGACTCTCGTTTTATTTTTTTGGTTGATTCATTTGTAATTAAGTTTTTATTAAGCCTGTGCCTCAGAGCCTTGAGGAGGAGGGGGTCCTTCTGCACATCCCACTCTTCGCTGTCAGCATCTGAACTTCTGACTCACCGGAGAATTGGAATGGTAACAACATCATAGGAAAGATAATCGTATCTAACAGAGGAGGGAAGGGGGCAAGTAAACATTAAAGCAGGTTGTCATTTCAGGAAGACCAGAGGGGGCTACCCTAACAGTGAGGAACCCTGGGAAAACCAGCAAACCGTCATAGAAATACTGATGTGAACCAATCACTTTGATGGCTTTTATTTCGGAAATCAATCAAAACCAAAGCATGAAATGCCTCATTGATTTCAGAGCTTCATTTGTTTCTCACTGCGGCAGAGATTTATAATTTTGCCAAAGTGGCCGTTGGCTTCAAGTCCGGCATGCATTTTAAGCAGCACTCTTTATCCCGCTGGCTGGCTCTCCGCAGGTTTTAATTTGAACATTTCACCGTGCTCTTATCTTTACGGCAGTGTTGTAGGTTGGATGACCTCTTTAAAAAAGAAATAATAGAGCCTGAGCCTTCTCCAAAATCAATTAGCGGATCTTAACAAATGCGACCTAAAAGAGAGCGCGGACTGTCAAATTTTTTCTATCGATTCGTCTTGAAGGATTATGTCAAATGCTACTCGGCAGGGAAGATGATGCGGGCAGCCGAAAATGTAATAAAGCATTAACAGAGTAGCCTTTGAATTGAGGCATTTTGTGCACTTGTTTTTCTAATGCATTGATGTTTTTGTGGGATCTTAAGACGTATATGGGGGTCTCCGCTACGGAGCCTTGTTGAAAATGGCGTAAACTACAAAACCATTTGTGTCCATTAGTACACTCCAACGCTAAGCCATTTTTAAAGGTCCAAGCGGCACTCGGCTGGCAGCTGCACTTTGCTTCTCAAATTAAAAGGCTCGCCGACGCTGGGATTTTGCCAGTTAGGACTTCACAGATCC
This sequence comes from Polypterus bichir lapradei, assembly GCA_026402145.1. NCBI lineage: Eukaryota > Metazoa > Chordata > Cladistia > Polypteriformes > Polypteridae > Polypterus > Polypterus bichir. Next base: position 13,228,169 of record JANRMT010062846.1, on the reverse strand, counting down.
TGCTTATCGCCTTTGCGTTTGGTCACCGCACCGTGTCGAATTTAGGGTTTCAGGCCTGGCTGATCATCCGACTAAATCTTTTGGACTCTGCCTTTTTCATTAATTTCTCGCCACTCACAAATAAATGAAAGTAATCCTGCTCTGCTCGATTCTTGTTTATCAGGGCAGCAGAAAGTGGCAGCACTGTACGCTTCACACTCGGCGCTACTGCGACTACAAGTGATTGGCGCCTCGACTTCACATCTCGTGCCCAGCTGCAGCCGGTGTAGAGTTTACACGTTCTCTGCATGTCCTCAGTGGGTTTTTCTCCCGTTACTCAAAAGACCTGAAGGGTTGGTTAACGGATCGTTCCAGACTGGAGTGCGTGACTGGGCCCTGCGATGAACTGTGACCCTGGACTGGAAGAGGTATGGATAGATGAGTGGAGCTTTGTTCATACAGTGGGTACAGAAAGTATTCAGACCCCCTTCAATTTTTCACTCTTTGTTATATTGCAGCCATTTGCTCAAATCATTTAAATTATTTTTTTCCCTCATTAATGTACACACAGCACCCCATATTGACAGACAAAAAAAAAGAATTTTTGAAATTGTTGCAGATTTATTAAAAAAGAAAAACTGAAATATCACATGGTCCTAAGTATTCAGACCCTTTGCTCAGTATTTAGTAGAAGCACCCTTTTGAGCTAATACAGCCAGGAGCCTTCTTGGGAAAATGCAACAAGTTTTTCACACCTGGATTTGGGGATCCTCTGCCATTCCTCCTTGCAGATCCTCTCCAGTTCTGTCAGGTTGGATGGTAAATGTTGGTGGACAGCCATTTTTAGGTCTCTCCAGAGATGCTCAATTGGGTTTAAGTCAGGGCTCTGGCTGGGTCATTCAAGAACAGTCGCAGAGTTGTTGTGAAGCCACTCCTTCGTTATTTTAGCTGTGTGCTTAGGGTCATTGTCTTGTTGGAAGGTAACCCTTCGGCCCAGTCTGAGGTCCTTAGCACTCTGGAGAAGGTTTTTGTCCAGGATATCCCTGTACTTGGCCGCATTCATCTTTCCCTCGATTGCAACCAGTCGTCCTGTCCCTGCAGCTGAAAAACACCCCACAGCATGATGCTGCCACCGCCATGCTTCACTGTGGGGACTGTATTGGACAAGTGACGAGCAGTGCCTGGTTGTCTCCACACATACCGCTTAGAATTAAGGCCAAAAAGTTCTATCTTGGTCTCATCAGACCAGAGAATCTTCAGGTGTCTTTTAGCAAACTCCATGCGGGCTGTCATGTGTCTTGCACTGAGGAGAGGTTTCCGACAGGTCACTCTGCCATAAAGCCCTGACTGGTGGAGGGCTGCAGTGATGGTTGACTTTCCACAACTTTCTCCCATCTCCTGACTGCATCTCTGGAGCTCAGCCAAAGTCATCTTTGGGTTCTTCTTTACCTCTCTCACCAAGGCTCTTCTCCCCTGGTAGCTCAGCTTGGCCGGTCGGCCAGCTCTAGGAAGGGTTCTGGTCGTCCCAAACATCTTCCATTTAAGGATTATGGAGGCCACTGTGCTCTTGGGAACCTTAAGTGCAGCAGATATTTTTTTGTAACCTTGGCCAGATCTGTGCCTTGCCACAATTCTGTCTCTGAGCTCTTCAGGCAGTTCCTTTGACCTCATGATTCTCATTTGCTCTGACATGCATTGTGAGCTGTAAGGTCTTATACAGACAGGTGTGTGGCTTTCCTAATCAAGTCCAATCAGTATAATCAAACACAGCTGGACTCAAATGAAGGTGATCTCAAGGATGATCAGAAGAAATGGAAAGCACCTGAGTTAAATATGAGTGTCACAGCAAAGGGTCGGAATACTTAGGACCATGTGATATTTCAGTTTTTCTTTTTTAATAAATCTGCAACAATTTCAAAAATTCTTTTTTTTTGTCTGTCAATATGGGGTGCTGTGTGTACATTAATGAGGGAAAAAATTAATTTAAATGATTTTAGCAAATGACTGCAATATAACAAAGAGTGAAAAATTGAAGGGGGTCTGAGTACTTTCCATACCCACTGTACTTCAGATGCTTTGTCTTGACTCTACAGGGTGCGCACAAAGTCCATATAACCCCATCTTTTGGAGGATTTTGAAAGCTAAGGGTTACCTCTTAGGAATCCAAAACATCTGTATGGGTCCCTCCATGATCTCTGCATAGCCAAATGCGCCGCCAGGTTCTCCTGCTCATGTTCTGCAACATTTGCGAGATGACTTTCTGGAACCACATGTTTCAGTTCATCGTTCGATGAATAACTGCGCTGCCGCACGTCTTCTTTGATAAATCCCCAGAGTGCATTATCTGGAGTTGTGAGATCAGGGCTTCTCGGAGGCCACGGAAGAGGAGCGGGATTGTTGTTTGATGTTCGTCCCTAAAATCTTTGTTGAGGCGATCACGCACGGCGATTGCGAAATGGGCAGGTGCCCCGTCTTGTTGAAACCAAACACTGTCAAGGACGCCCTGGTTTCTCAGTTGCGGGACGAGCCAGCCATTCAGCATTTCCAGATAACTGATTTGGTTAACAGAACCATCAAAAAAAAAAAAATAAGGGCCAAACAAATGCTGTGCTGTCATTCCGGGCCAGATCATCACGTGTGGTGGGTTATGCTCAATTTCTTCAAAGAAATGTGGATTTTCTTTTCCCCAGAAAAACACGTTTCGATTGCGGGAGCTGCGATAAATCACGCACAGGTCAGAGAACATAACCTTTTCCTTCTCAGCATTTGTTGGAAATTGGTGCAGCATCAGATCACAAGCTTCCTGACGTCTGTCCAAGCCGGCATCCAAATGCTCCGCGATCGTGAAAACACTTGTGTCACCCATCGCTTCGTCTTGGAACGACCGCCACGTTGTTGAGATTTCTTGAGCGGCAGCACCAGACAGGATGTAGGAAACACACCTCGAAATACCGGGAAGACTTGGGCTGATGTCCACAGGAACCGGATTGTCATGGTTATTCCTGTAAATGCTCCTAAAGATAGGGGTATATGGACTTTGTGCGCACCCCGTACTTTCCCTTTTTGTATTTTTCATTATGTAGACTTTATCAAAATGCCTCAAATCCCATAGACTCCCCACTGTTTATAAGGCATTGTACTTTAGAACTTCTCCCCACCTTCCCTTCTACATCTATGACCTCGGTTAGTTAGATAGAGGAAAAGGTCAAGCAGGAGTTAAGTTACACATGTTAATAATGCATTATTGATAATATTTATAGAATAATGATATTATCTTGTGGTGGGCTGGCACCCTGCCCGGGGTTTGTTTCCTGCCTTGTGCCCTGTGTTGGCTGGGATTGGCTCCAGCAGACCCCCGTGACCCTGTAGTTAGGATATAGCGGGTTGGATAATGGATGGATGGATGATATTGTCTGCAACCAGAAAACTTGAAAAATGCTGGATGTGTAGTTGCAGGCGTCACACAGACTTGTTGTTACTCAAATGTCTCTGGTCAAGTCATTTCAAGATTCAAGAGTATTTATTGTCATTTCATCCATATACAGTAGTGGGACCTTGGTGCTACATAAAACACAGGACAACGAAGAATCAGGGTGCAAGTGAGACTAATATGCAAACATGTGCAACACAGCAGAGCAGGACACATATATCAGATATATACCTGTATATGTGTCATGACAGGCCTGTCTCAAAATGGCTGCCAAGTTGTGCTCTTCATTGTGGGGTTCTCTTCATGGCCATGGTGTGTGTGTGTATGAGAGAGAGAGAGAGGGAGGCAGGGGTAAAGCGACCAACTTCATACGTTCAAATCCTTACACCAATAGGGCATCGTGGTACACGAAATCTGTGCGGCCCACATGACAGATCCTAGTTAGCACTGAACTTGTACAAAATGATTACTATCGTTTGTGACTGAACCATTCTGCATCTTCGGCGTTACTTATTGACTTTTCTTACTTCCTTCTGACAAAAGCGCGTTTTCCCATGGCATTACGGTACCGGAAACGTCATCTGCTAGTATAGCCACGAGCCTTGACCAAAGTGAATGAGCCGCAACGTCACAACTGAAGTGCTAGGCTGCAGCAGCGGGCGGCCTTAGGCATGTGGAAACTGTGCACCTGCACAGGGCCGCCAAATTCTAGGGTCCGCCACGCCAATATATATTGAATATAAAACAGAAAGAGAAAATAACGACACAGCTGACGGCAATGTGGCCGGAAAACATTGTGTTTCTTGTTAATTACTACGCTGTATTTACTAATGTCGCTATAGTCGGAGCTGTAAGCTATATGTAGTATTATAACGTTCTGCCGTAATGAGAATATCACTTGGTTTTCAAGTTACGGACACGCGCATAAAGAAGTGTGTCATGAGCACGAGGTGGCTATGCAGTGTCCTTAACGGACGTGGCCGTCCGCCATGCATAAGATACCATATTGACATTGGCGGGCGAAGGGCCACCGATTCTTTCTCTGCCCAGGGCCGCCACGAGCCTAGAGCCGCCCCTGCTAGGTTACTCTACTGGCCAGGCTGCTGAGACTGGCCACTGGGCAGAACTGACTCTCACGAGTAGTAATAGCTCGCATATTCTCACGTTTTTTTGCTCTAGTTTTATGTAATTTTGTGGTAGTATTGTAACAAACAGTTAGTGCAGACTACAGCTGAAGATCTGAAGTGGACGCGAGAAGTTGTTGTTTATTAACAAATTTTTGTGATTTTGAGTTTGTAAAATTAGTGTAGGTCAGGGGGCTTTTTGCATATCGGCTTATTTTACAATATCAACTTTGAAGTAAACTTAGTAAAGTAAAATTAGATTTTTGGAGGATTTGTTTTCCAACTTGAATTACTGAGCAATGAATTCAGTGAGCGTTTTCATGATTTCAGTTCACACGAACAGGACTTTGCGCTGTTCTCTTACAACGTTGAGAATGCGCCCGAGAATATCCGAATGGAATTGACTGAACTGCAGTCAGATCCTATTCTGAAGGCAAAATACAACGAAGTTGGTGTGCCAGGCTTGTATGCTTACCTGCCACCCTCAGATGTGCAGATCCATAAGTTGGCATCGAGAGCACTGTGTATGTTCAGAAGCACTTACCTTTGTGAGCAGTTGTCTTCGTTAATGAAAGCTACCAAAACCCCACATTGCTCAAGACTTACTGTTGAGCACCTTTCATCCCTCATAAAAGTTGCAGCTGCACAAGATTTCAAGCCTGATATTGACGAGCTGGTTACTAACAAGAGATGCCAAGTGTCGGGACAAAAGAAACAGATCTCAGACTGTAAGACTCCTATATAAGCAATGAATATAATATAATAATATAAGGACCTAGTGTGTGCTTGGTGTGTGGGTGTGTTTGTGTGTGTCCTGCGGTGGGTTGGCACCCTGCCCAGGATTGGTTCCTGCCTTGTGCCCTGTGTTGGCTGGGATTGGCTCCAGCAGACCCCCGTGACCTAGTGTTCGGATTCAGCGGGTTGGAAAAAGGATGGATGGAATATAAGGACCTAGCTAAGAGGCTAAGACTCTAATTGTACGCTGTTGTACGGAGAGTGTATGGAAATAAATTGCTTTTCTTTAAACTTTAAGTGTTAAATTTTTTAAAGTTTTCAGTATTGGAAAGAAAGCTACAGTAACTTTGTATAATAGTATTTGTTAGAGCGCGGCCCACTGACGCACATATGGCAGTCGAAGCGGCCCACCAATGGTAGTGAGTTTGACATGCCTGGTTTAAAGACTTTCTGGGTGATGTCTCATAGGCTCCAAGTCCAAACACAGTCACCCTTGCCAACCTGGTCTGATGCACCAACCCCAACCCTGCCATTAAATTCCTAATCCTAAATCAGTCCTAAAGACTGGGGATTTGGTTAGGTAGGCCGCGCTGCTGTTCTCATCCATGGATTAAAACACTCCTCCTGAAACGGTAACGCTGCAGTTGACATACAAAATATTCTTCAACTTCCATACAAATTATCACTGCACCACAACAGATTAAACAGATGAAGTCGATCAGACTGGGCATCACTGAGCTTCATGTCAATGTGCTGCCAATAAGCATTAAGGTAGGAAACTGAATAAATGACACAATGGCAGACTTGGAGAACACTTACAGTACATAGGCGGCTTCCAGAACATTGGTGCCTTGAATAAAAACAGGGAGTTACCACTCATAAGAAGAATTTCATGACTATAATCGTATGAAAGCACAAAATTCAGGGGGTACCAAGAGAGCCCTGGACTTTGTAACAAAATGCCTTAACACAATTAACAAAACGGGAGAGAGAAGCTGGACATTCGTACATACTGAATGGACTGCACGCAGGACCTGAGCGGAAGGAACGATTTGCCCAACTGCCTTATGGTAAAGAGAGCACAGAGGCTTAAACAACAGGAGACAACGCCAAACCCGCTCACCCACCTGAGCCCAGCCCTGCCAGCATTACATAGCTGAACACTTTGAAAACGGCTTAATCCAGGGGGGGCAGAGGCTGTCCTAGCGGCACTGGAGCGTGGCAGGAAACAGCTGTGGACAGGACGCATCGCCAGTTAGGACCTGCTGATTAGCCTACCAATAACATTTATATGGCACATTCAAGGGTACTCTTCAAAATCCGTAAAATAACAGCTAAATCAAGAGAGGGACAAAAAAACGTGAACAAGTAAAGCACAACTGATCTTCTGTAAAAAGCAGAATTTCCAACCTGGGACAAATAAAGTGCTATCAGTCTAATTATCCATTGTATAGTGCCTTTCATCCGACTATCAATCAAATAGTGCCATTCCTGTGTATGTATAATATAGTGCCAATTTTATAAATTAATCTCATGGTGCCTTTCACATCTACTGATCACCTTCCCTATCTATCTATCTAATCTTGCCTGCTATGCTAAATTATCCATCCATTATCCAACCCGCTGTATCCTAACTACAGGGTCACGGGGGTCTGCTGGAGCCAATCCCAGCTAACACAGGGTGGAAGGAAGGAAACAAACCCCGGGCAGGGCACCAGCCCACCGCAGGGCGCACACACCAAGCACAATTTAGGATCGCCAATGCACCTAACCTGCATGTCTTTGGACTGTGGGAGGAAACCCACGCAGACACGGGGAGAACATGCAAACTCTACACAGGGAGGACCCGGGAAGTGAACCTGGGTCTCCTTACTGCAAGGCAGCAGCGCCATCGTGCCACCCTATGCTAAATTATCTATTTATCTAATCCTGCCTACTATGCTTAAATTAAAATCTATCTATCCTACTACACTAAAATTAATATCTGTGTATCCCAGCCTACTACACTAAAAATAAAATCTCTTATATACAGGTAATGCCTTTCCTATCTACAGGGCGAGGCAGAAAGGACGGACGTTTTTTACAAAATGACAAAATTGTTAATTTTTTCTTACAAAGAAATTTATTGAAAGATTTGAGTTCATATTGAAATAGCATTTGACAATTTGTAGGGATGGAAATGCAGGTCTAAATGCAAAATACGCCTTACCGAACGATTGCTGAGGCCAAGTTCAGAAGAATGCTTCCGAGCAGATCGACTTGGACTGCGCAGCAGGGCTAGTCATACACTCTCCACATTTTCAGGGGTCCGTGCCGTTCGTGTAGCCCCCGGCGGTCTTTTGTTCATTAGCGTACCTCGTGTACGAAGTGCTTTAACCCAACGTAGGACAGTGTTACGAGCAGGAACAGCTTTATTTCTGTGGATATTGAAATGGCAATGAAACTCACGCTGAACTGCGGTAATAGATTGGTTGTTCTTGACAAAACAGTCGTTCGCAAAAACACGGTGTTCTGTCATCCACGGCTCCATGGCTTCAACTAAAAAGAAAATAAAAAAATGCTAAGACTTTGCGAACCTAATGCCACCTTCCGCACATCTGTCACTCCACCTAGTGGTGAGTTCTAGCCATTTCAAAGACGTCCGTCCTTTCTGCCTCACCCTGTATTTGTCAATCTATCTATCTATCCCACCTACTACACTAAAATTAAAATCTATGTATCTATATTATATAATGCCTTTCCTAGCTATCTATCTATCCCACCTACTACATTAAAATTAAAATCTATGTATCTATATTATATAATGCCTTTCCTAGCTATCTATCCCACCTACTACACTAAACTTAAAATCTATGTATCTATA
>JANRMT010062846.1:13189642-13204262 GCA_026402145.1 Polypterus bichir lapradei | reverse complement strand
AGTTTTAGCGTAGTAGGCAGGATAGATAGATAGATTTTAGTTTTAGCATAGTAGGCAGGATAGATAGATAGATAGATAGATAGATAGATAGATAGATTTTAGTTTTAGCGTAGTAGGCAGGATAGATAGATTTTAGTTTTAGCATAGTAGGCAGGATAGATAGATAGATAGATAGATTTTAGTTTTAGCATAGTAGGCAGGATAGATAGATAGATGGATGGATAGATAGATAGATTTTAGTTTTAGCGTAGTAGGCAGGATAGATAGATAGATGGATAGATAGATAGATAGATTTTAGTTTTAGCGTAGTAGGCAGGATAGATAGATAGATGGATGGATAGATAGATAGATTTTAGTTTTAGCGTAGTAGGCAGGATAAATAGATTTTAGTTTTAGCATAGTAGGCAGGATAGATAGATAGATGGATGGATAGATAGATAGATTTTAGTTTTAGTGTAGTAGGCAGGATAGATAGATAGATGGACAGATAGATTTTAGTTTTAGCGTAGTAGGCAGGATAGATAGATAGATTATAGTTTTAGTGTAGTAGGCAGGATGGATAGATAGATAGATGGATAGATAGATATATTTTAGTTTTAGCGTAGTAGGCAGGATAGATAGATAGATATCACAATAGTTAGTAAACTCCTGAGCTTTGCAGATGAATCTAAAATTGGAAACAAAAACAATTAGAAAGACTAGGACAAGCTTCAGAACTGGACGAACACATGAGAAATGCAGTGTGATGTAGAACTACACACAGTGCTACACTTGGGACAAAGGAATGTCAGCTATAAGTGCAAGATCGGAGACACCGACATACAGAAAGCAACTTATTGTACCTAAAAAGACAAATAAAATGTTAGGTTATATTGTAAAAACTGTTGAAGGTAAATTGAGGGATGTTATGCACAGATTATATACTGCACTAATGAGACCAAATCTGGAGTGTTGTGGGCAGTTCTGGCCACCACACTACAGGACAGACTTGAAGCTGTGCAGAGGAGAACATTATGGGGCTTAAGGACATGTTGTACTCTTAACAGACTCAGGGAATTAAACCAGTTTAGTATCAAGCAGAGGGGACTGCATGGAGACCATGTTTTCAAAATTCTCAAAGGCATTCATAAAGTAGATCTAGCAGAATTCTTTCAACTTAGCAGTGAACCACGTACTCAAGGACATCAGTGGAAATTAAGAGGAAGTGCAATTAAGACTAAAGCCAGAAAGCACTTCTTTATGCAAATAGTTGTGGGAATCTGGAAAAAAAAAAATATTAAGCCTTTGGGTTGAAGCAGAAACCTTGGCAATCTTCAAGAAGATCTTATCTCTGAATGAGATGTTGGGACAGCTTAGCTATTTACTAAACAAATGAGCCTGATGGACTGAATGGTCTCCACCTGTGCATTTCTTACGTCTATCCAATGACTCGCTCAGTCCACGGATGTCAATCTAATAGAGCAGCATTAGAATTGGGGGGTGCATAGCAGGTGTGTGGCCAAAATATCCGCAGGAACTGCATGATATTATTGAGTCAGCATGGCCTACAATTCTGAAGACCTTCTAGTACCTTGTTGAATCCATGCCTTGTGTTTTGGAGGCAAAAGGGAGTTCTGCCTGATCCTCGACATGTGAATCTCACAAAGAGGCGACTGAATAAATAAATATAATGTGAAGTCTTTTTGGGATTATTCTGGATCCACAATAATACAAACGAGGCATGGATATTAAAAATGGTACATTTATTTTTGAAAATATAACATAAATAAAAAGGGATCATCATAGGAGTAATACAAAGTAACATAACATTCTTAAGATGGCTTAACCCAATTTTGGGCTATGGGGGGGATGAAGACAATCCTGACTTCATTATATTTTAGGCAGGAACCAGCCATGGACAGCAGACAGGTCTAACACAGGGTGTACACACCCACATACTAAATCCCCATTGACCTAACATGGATGTCTTTCAGATGTGGGAGGAAAATCCATACAAACACAGAGAGAATATGCAAACACCACAGATACGGAATGAAACTCCTGAATGCTGTAATTTGTGAGGCACGGCACCAGTCACCACTCCACCATTCTGCCAGAACAGAAGGTACTAAAGGAAAGGACCCTTGGGTCGAGCTACATGGAACATTCCAAGCTCACCTTCCATCTCAGTCGCTCTCAACCCGGGACTCTTCCTCCTACACTAAACACCCCCGCCAGCCCCCACCCGACAACTTTAGATTTATTTTCCCATTGGCCAGTGTTGATTTTTAATCCCCTGCTGGGGTCGTTAGCCATCCAAGTCACAGCATCACATTTAGGCTGAGACTTGCTCTTCTTAGTTAGCTAAAGGGATACCAGACTAGCACTTCCTGCATCCCTGAGTTCTGCATAGCCCTTAAAGTGCTGGATCTCCTAAGATACCACCTTTAAATAATTCTTTGCATTTATATAGCGCTTTTCTCACTACTCAAAGCGCTCAGCAGTTGCAGGTTAAGAGCCTTGCTCAAGGGCCCAACAGAGCAGAGTCCCTATTGGCATTTAGGGGATTTGAACCGGCAACCTTCCGATTCCCAGTGCAGATCCTTAGCCTCAGAGCCACCACTCCTGCCCTTGAAAGGACCATACAGTCCAGTTTAGCACAGTATGTGCTGTATGGCTTCCCCCCCCCCCCCAATCAGTGGCCTCACAGAAAAAGTACTGGCCTTGTACCAGTCATTCCTGGACGTACTCCTAAATGGGTAACATGGTGCCAGTTTCCCTTCTTCCTCCACCCATGGCTACCCCCCTCCCTCCTGGCACAGCCCGATCTTCATTAAGCCCAATGTCCTGAGTTCTCACTTTGTTTTACACCAGTGTCGTTCTTGGGTACCCTTCACACTGACGGGGCTTATCACAGCGGCAAGCAGAGCTGCTCCTTGATGGTCCGACCTTCATAGATTTTTCTAGAACATTTCCCTGCATTTTGATATCGTGTTAGCATTTAGTCTCCCAGGTGATTTTTTTTTTTTGACTCTTTATAATAACGGCAAGTGAAACATATAAAGGTTGCATTCATATTAACCAAAATGACAACAATGTGCTGTTCCTTCTTTTTCTCCTGGGCATCAATGTATCATGAGCGCAGAATGATGAATTACTAATGTAAATAATGTATGAGGATACAATTAAACCACATATCTCTTCAAATCACAGATATACGCCACTTAGATTTATATCTGATCTCATACATTCTTTATGTGCTCTTCAAAAACAAACATGATTTTACTCGCCTTTTGTTAAATTCCTTTCAACAGCCAAACCTTTAGGGTGATTTGGAAAGGATGATAATTATATTAATTCGTACATTAAATTGGTATTTGCCTTTAAATTTAAACGGGCGATTACATTGCTCTTGCTGTTCCTGTTAGGCTGGGGTATATTAATTATGCCAGCAGTCTGGCTTCCATGTCCACTGACAAAAGGCTAATTACGAGTAACTCGACCCATCAGCAAATGTAGGACTACAGTCTCAAAAAAACATAAAACGCTCCCCATCATGATATCATTTATGTTCTATGCATAAACAAGATGTTTCAAAACATATAAATTCAGCCTTGTGCCAGGATCACAGTATTAAATAAAGTCACGAGCTGCAGGCTATAAATAAAACTTATGTGATGTTTCCCTCAGCAGTCAATATTCATCTTCAATTACACACTAACATGTTAATTAATTATGTAGGGATACGCTTATAAAAGTTGGTAGGAACAAAAATCCTAACACATTGCATTTTAGGTCAGGGGTTTTCAAGTTCACTCCCCTATGGCTCTTCATCAAACTGATGTGTTATTTTCCCTTATATTGATAGTACAACTGGATGCTCTCTGCGTGGATTTCTTCTGGGTGGTGTGGATTCCTCCCACAGGTTCGGTGGATTAGTTAGGCTAAATTGGCCCCTGATATGTGTGTTTTCACCCTGCAGTGGGTTGGGGTTGTTTCTGCCCTTCCGTGAGAACCCTAAATCCAAAGAGGACTGTTTCATCTACGTTAGGTAGAATGCCCAGAGGGGACTGGGCGGTCTCATGATCTGGAATCCCTACAGATTTTATTTTTTTTCTCCAGCCGTCTGGAGTTTTTTTCTGTCCCCCCTGGCCATTGGACCTTACTCTTATTCAATGTTAATTAATGTTGATTTATTTTGTTTTCTTATTGTGTCTTTTATTTTTCTTTTCTTCATTATGTAAAGCACTTTGAGCTACTGTTTGTATGAAAATGTGCTATAGAAATAAATGTTGTTGTTGCCTTGCACCTGGTGCTTGCTAGGATAGGCCCCAGCTTCCCTACGACCCTGCTCTTGATATGTGGGTTTGAAAAATGAATGGATGGGTGATCTCATGGGTGGCACGGTGGTGCAGTGGGTAGTGTTGCTGCCTCGCAGTAAGCAGACCTGGGTTCGCTTCCTGGCTCCTTTGCATGTTCTCCACATGTCTGTGTGAGTTTCCTCCCACAGTCCAAAGACCTGCAGGTTAGGTGCACTGGTGATCCTAAATTGTCCCTGGTGTGTGCTTGGTGTGTGTGTGTGCCCTGCGGTGGGCTGGCGCCCTGCCCGGGGTTTGTTCCTGCCTTGCGCCAATTGTGTTGGCTGGGATTATCTACAGCAGACCCCCGCGACCCTGTGTTAGGATGTTGCGGGTTGGATAATGGATGGATGGATGATCTTATCATTTAATTGGGCCTCTTTCTCATATTTTCAGAAAAGTGCACTAGTATGAGATATTTAACATCCATCCATTATCCAACCCGCTATATCCTAACTACAGGGTCACGGGGGTCTGCTGGAGCCAATGCCAGCCAACACAGGGCGCAAGGCAGGAAACAAACCCCGGGCAGGACGCCAGCCCACCGCAGGGCACACACACACACACACACACCAAGCACACACTAGGGACAATTTAGGATCGCCAATCCACCTAACCAGCATATCTTTGGATTGTGGGAGAAACCCACACAGACACGGGGAGAACATGCAAACTCCACACAAGGAGGACCCGGGGGTCTCCTAACTGCAAGGCAGCAGCGCTACCACTGCACCACCGCACCGCCAGATATTTAACATATATAAGAAATTAAGATTTTTTGTTATTGCCATCTGCAGTGGGCTGGCGCCCTGTCCGGGGTTTGCTTCCTGCCTTGTGCCCTGTGTTGGCTGGGAATGGCTCCAGCAGACCCTCGTGACCCTGTGTTAGGATATAGCGGGTTGGATAATGGATGGATGGATGGATGTTATTGCCATAGCTTTAAATGCTTGACTCTGCTTTGTCATTTTCTTTTTAAGTCACATCCATCTGTGGAGTTTGCTTTCTTAAGTGTACCTGAACATTGACAATTAACAATGACAAGAGCCGAGACAGACACAAATGACACTGAAAGCTAAAGGGCAGCCACTTCCTCATTGTTATCCAATTGTGTACTTGTTAGCAAATAATAGCTTAAATAACCTGAACATTAACAAAGAACAAATCATTAAACTACAAGATACGAGGAATGGATTGATCCTTGTCTGACATACATAAATGCTTGCCCCATCAATTCCAGGTAGGAATTTCTGACGTAGCAGAAGGAAACACAGAAACCAGCTTGCTTAATTAATGGAGGAGTCCAATTAAAAGAAGAAGAGAGTTAGAACAAGAATCTGTCAGTCAGGCCCCAGGATTGAATTTGAAATAGCCTGTTCCAGGTACCAATGTCCTTATGTAGTAATTGTTTCAAAGAGCTTGATGTGAATAGCCAAAGCTAAGAAATGCACTCCGTCAGACCAAAGCGTTATGCAGGGTGCTGGTAAATCCATACATACTGTGCTTATTCTACATATTTGCTGTTTTTGCTGAAGAGTATTCCTAAACCAGTGGTTCTCCCAGTTGGCCGCAGGTTTTTGTTCCAACCAATGCATATTATCATTTGGAATCGCAGCCTAGTTGAGCACGGTGTCATTCCCCAGTGTCTGTGTTTTGGAGGTTAATGTAGAAATTATAAAACTACATTTGCCATGTCTTATTCTAACGTGCTCCATTCAGACCCAGGGTGGTGGGATTTTAGGGGTTTGCAAGAGGGTGCAAGGCAAGAACAAACCTTGGACAGGGTGCTTGTCTATCTCAGGATGAACTCACACACACACACTCGGGCCAAATGTGGGTCTCCAGTACAACTAAGCTCAATATCTCTGGACAGTGGGACGTAACCCAGGCAGATATGGGGAGAACATGCAGGAAGTCCCTGGGATGCAAATCCTTGTCTCCTTACTGCAAGGCAGCAGTGCTACACCTGCACCACCATACTGCCCAAGATTAAGTTTGGTAAATTTTTATTGGAGTGTACCAAACATTTATATATGTCATAAAGGGATCATTTTTTAATTTGGGTTTTTAAAACTTTCATCATCATCATTTGCATTCTGCTCTTACTAGAGTTCTTGTTATTTAATTCATTACTTTCTAATGAGGACATTAATGGGCCTGACGCCAAAGTAGCTACAAGCTTTCAACACTCTGTGTTGTTTGCCCAGATGTCTGTTATTTGTCACTAGCCATGTGTGCCCAACTACGTTGCGCGTGTTAAAGTTGTCTGTGAAGGGCTCCCTGTTTAAACGCGGCTGCCAGTCGTGAACTGGGCCCTTCGTCGCACAGCATTATGATTTTTTATAAGGGAAACAAAATTACAAAAGAAAACCCTTGGATATTGATTCGATAGGATCGGCCTACTCGGAATCACTGTCCGAACAGTAATTATGTGGTGGTGTGGGAGCATTTCTGCTTCTGTCCGTTCACAGTCCGTCTCGTTTTCACGACGCTATCGTTTCCTCTCACGATGTCTTCTCAACCTTTCTCCAATCTCGCAAGTTGCTTTGTGGCAATCCAAAGAGTAAGGCAATATACACGGAGCAATGGTTATAAAAGAGGGACACATAGGTATCCAGGCTCTTTAAAGCATAAATATGAATCACTTCACTGACATGTGAGCAAGCCACAGTACAACTGTGAGACGCGCAGCACTCGCCGGCTACAACGTAACAATAATAATTTCCGGAACGTGCTGTTACGTTGTCATTCATTTTATCCACTGTCTTTCTTTCATTCATATGTTACGTAGGCACGTACCTTTTATCTTCGGCAATCTCATTCTCTAACCAGGCCTCAGGAGCTAACCAGCGTAAAACTGTCCACCACCCCTTTCGTTATTCCGGCACATTGTCGTGAGTAACAACAACGTACTAAACTGGAAGGTGGTCTACGCATGCGTGGAATTCACGGACAAACAAAGATCAAGATCTAAATGAAGATCTCTTTAGTTAATTTAAAGCACAACAATTTGTTTAGTTTGAATGTCTGTGTTTTGAGGCGTGACTGACGTACTACAGTCTTCAGTAGTATAAGCCTGGAGGAGATTCTTAATGCAATGCCTATGTTTTAGCTGTCTCTCTCTAGTGCTTCTTCTAATTCATTCGCGGACAAACAAAGATCAAGATCCAAATGAAGTTTATATATAGAGATTATTAGAATACAATTAAGAGAGCAAATAATTAATCAACAAAGGAAAGCTAAGTATTTAAATCTATAGCAAAATACAAATACTTCTAAATGTCTTATGAATTTAAAAATCTCACTGCTGTACATTTCTGAATGCAGAATTCAAAAACACCCAGTTAATGAATTGACATCAATTAGAAGTAAAATGACTCACTGATTGTGATAACTGGTTTGTTAACAAAAACGTTCAGTCTAAGGGCTCCTCCGGGACCGAGTCTGAGAACTGCTGGCCTAAATAAAACAGAAAGCTTAAATGTTACAATCCTATAGTGAGGCCGCTCAACACAAGAACTAAATCTCCAACACTTTAGCCAAGGACCACAGAGTTTCTAGTGCAAAAAATAAGTTGAAATACATCAAAATGGAAAAGGACATTCACAGCCCGGTGACTTCAACAATACTCCTTTAAGAAAACAGAAAACAAATGAATTAAGTTGGTAAATCACAATAACCCAAAGCCATTTTTTAACACTATTCAGTAACATATTTTAAGACAGTTAAAACATTTTTGTTAAGCCTTGGACTGATCGTCCATCCATCCATTATCCAACCCGCTATATCCTAACTACAGGGTCACGGGGGTCTGCTGGAGCCAATCCCAGCTAACACAGGGTGCAAGGCAGGAAACAAACCCCGGGCAGGGTGCCAGCCCACCGCAGGGCACACACACCAAGCACAATTTAGAGTCACCAATGCACCTAACCTGCATGTCTTTGGACTGTGGGAAGAAACCCACGCAGACACGGGGAGAACATGCAAACTCCACGCAGGGAGGACCCGAGAAGCAAACCCAGGTCTCCTAACTGCAAGGTGGCAGCGCTACCACTGTGCCACCGTGCCACCCTGGACTGATCTTTCTAAAAAGGAAAAAAAAAAGAAGAAAGACAGGCCTAGTTAACAGTGAAAAACAGGTCAGGTTTGTTCAGATTTTTTAAATAGCATTCTTTGAAATCATTTTTCTTTTCAGTATTTTCTCTGTGGAGAAGGCATTTCTGCTATCCAAGAAGATAAGCATATTGTATGACTGAATAAAAATAAATCCGAGTTTACAGCCTTGTTTTGGTTATTGTAGTTTCGTTTACTTGGCGAAATTTCAAAATTACAAAATGACACATCATTACATCTGTTTATGGTTTCTTTTTTTTTCAGTTTTTGTTCAGTTCCAGTCAGGTATTTTAAATGCACAACCAGCTGAGACAGAAGATCAGATTCATTCAGGACTGGTCACACACACATGGCCTGAGACATTTCCAGTGACTGCTGATTTTGCTTAAAGTTAGTCTTTTAATTAGTAGCTAATTTGAGTGCACTTTACTTTGTATTTAGTGCCAGTTTAATTGCATTTGGAAGTAAACACCCTTTAAATACAAGGTCACTGTTTAAATCTGTAAGTCTTTCATCATCCTGTTGTTGGGAGTTGAGAATATTTGAACAACATGGTAAATGTTTAAATCAGCGAGTCCCTCATCACTGTTTTCTGTTTATGAAAGTCAAATCACCACCTCGTGAACTCACAAAGGGGGGCAGACAGCCTAACCTCACTGATTAAAGTTAGCCTTCTTCAGACAGAAAGGGCGCATGCCAAATTTAAGCAAGACATTTACATAATCAGTTTCAAATTTTACATCTATTTAAACTGTCCATGAGACTTTAAAGAGTATCTAATGGACACATGCTGCATAATATACAGAAGATATTTATCATTTGTGAGATCAAATGGCTACATCTGACAGCTACAATTTTGGTTCTGGTAACTAAAAGTGATATAATTTCAAAAAAAAAAAGCAGAGGCAGTCTGACCCTTATTAACGCTTCATCATTCATGCCAATGTCTCCTCAAAAAATACTTGATACTTCATATGAAATGAATAGTAAACTGAAATTACACAAATTGCTGTCCATCCCATTCATCCATCCATTATCCAACCCGCTATATCCTAACTACAGGGTCACGGGGGGTCTGCTGGAGCCAACCCCAACCTACACAGGGCGCAAGGCAGGAAACAAACCTCAGGCAGGGTGCCAGCCCACCGCAGGGCACACACACACACAAACACCAGGGACAATGTAGGATTGCCAATACACCTAACCTGTATGTCTTTGGATTGTGGGGGGAAACCCACGCAGACATACAAACTCCACGCAGGGAAAACCTGGGTCTCCTAACTGCGAGGCAGCAACGGCTCCCACTGCGCCACCGTGCCACCCAATATTTAGCATATATAAGAAATTAAGATTTTTTGTTATTGCCATCTGAGGTGGGCTGGCGCCCTGCCCGGGGTTTGTTTCCTGCCTTGTTGCCCTGTGTTGGCTGGGATTGGCTCCAGCAGACCCCCCGTGACCCTGTAGTTACGATATAGCGGGTTGGATAATGGATGGATGAATGGGATGGACAGCAATTTGTGTATTGCCATAACTTTCAATGCTTGACTCTGCTTTGTCATTTTCTTTTTAAGTCACTTCCATCTGTGACACCAGGGACAATGTAGAATCGCCAATACACCTAACCTGCATGTCTTTGGACTGTGGGGGGAAACCCACGCAGACACGGAGAAAACAGACAAACTCCATGCAGAGAGGACCCGGGGAGTGAACCCGGGTCTCCTAACTGCGAGGCAGCAGTGTCTACCCACTGCGCCACCATGCCGCCCAATTGCTGTCCAGTTAAAAAAAAAAAAAGGTAACATTTTTGAGAGAAGAAATTTGAACACAGGCTCCTTTAACTGATGGAATAGACAGACAATGATTATAATTCTTCAAGGAGCTCCTTTATAGGCACAAAACAGTCGCTGATTTTAAGAACATCAAAAAATAAACAGCAGCATTCCGGTTCTGAGGGCAGATAGCCGTGGTTTGGTAGACCCCCTTTGAAAAGAAGCATACAGTATAAATTAAAGGAGATGACAACACTCAGTACAGCCAGGCAACATATTTTTTTTATACAATGAACAAAGTACTTCAAGGGTTGGATCAGATTGTCATGGAATTTCTGCCAGAGGAATTATCTAGATGGGGATGAAAATTGATTTAGAAATTCATGGTCCACTTGACCCGTGAGAGTATGAACAGACAGGAACATGTTTTGAACTCAGTCAATCGTGGATTTTGAATCGTAAGCCTGGAAAGCAGGACAGAATACTAAATGAATTGTGACCATTTTCAGCATAAGAAAAAATTCTTTAAAAGGTATCATCAGATTATTAATACACAATGCAACCTGTCATAATTTAGTAAGGGGGCGGCACAGTGGCACAGTGGTAGCACTGCTGCCTTGCAGTTAGGAGACCCGGGTCCTCCCTGCGTGGAGTTTGCATGTTCTCCCCGTGTCTGCGTGGGTTTCCTCCCACAGTCCAAAGACATGCAGATTAGGTGCATTGGCGATCCTAAATTATCCCTGGTGTGTGCCCTGCGGTGGGCTGGCACCCTGCCCGGGATTGGTTCCTGCCTTGTGCCCTGTGTTGGCTGGGATTGGCTCCAGCAGACCCCCGTGACCCTGTAGTTAGGATATAGCGGGCTGGAAAATGGATGGATGGATAATTTAGTAAGAACATCACGTGTAGGTACACCCATTACTAATAAACGGTTTCTATACACTTCAGCTGTTATCAGTTTGTCTACATCAGAAGGATATGAAAAAGAAATCAACTTCCTAATGCCATGACCACTTTTTATTCCCTGATCTTTGGCTCTCAATTACATGTTTAAACAGACAGATAAACAGCACGCTTTCTCTACTGTTTTTGTACACTGATCAGCCACAAGTTTAAAAATACCTGCCTAATACTTTGCACGTTTCCCTTCTGCCACCAAAACAGCTCTGACCCATCGAGGCATGGTCTCCACAAGACCGCTGAAGGTGTCCTGTGGCGTCTGACACCGGAACGGTAGCAGCAGATCCTTTTAAGTCCTGTAGGATGACCGGAGGGGCCTCCATGGATCGGACTCTTTATCATGTTCCTCAGACCATGCCTGAACATTATTTTGCAGATGTGGCAGGGCATCAGGGAATACAGTTGCCATGAAGGGGTGTATGTGGTCTTCAGCAATCTCCAGGTAGGTGGTACATGTCAAAGTAACATCCACATGAATGTCAGGACCTAAGTTTCCCCAGCAGAACGTTGCCCGGAGCATCACACTGCCTCCAGCGGCTTGCCTTCTTCTCATAGTGAATCCTGCTGCCATCTCTTTCCCAGGTAAACAATGCGCACACACCCGGCCATCCACATGATCTAAAAGACCAGACCAGGCCACATTCTTCCCTTTTTCAATGGTCCAGTGTTGACTTTCACATGTCCATTGTAGCTCCTTTAAGCGGTGCAGCTTCACAGCTGGCTGTGATGCACCGTGAGTTCTGACACCTTTCTCCAACACCTTTCTCCCAGTCATCTAGCCATCAACCACCGCCCCCTGCCTAAGGTGCTCAGATCCTTGCACTGTATTTTTCTTGCCTCCAATACATCTTCTTCAAGAACTTGCTGCCTAATATAGCCCACCCCTAGACTGGTGCTATTGCAATAAGATTCAGTTCACCTGTTGATGCTTTTAATGTTGTGGCTGATTGGTGTATGATGAGAATAAATAACCAAATGAAATAAACTTCAATAAAAATCAATGAACACCTAACACAATGGAGTCTGTAGTCTGTGCAGATACTTAATTAATATTGGGAAGGTCCCTCTCAACACTTAACACAGATTCTACATTGACAATTGCTAAACCGTGATTATTATGGCATCAATATAGCTATCACTACACAAATGCAGAAGACAATGAATTTGATAGCAAGCAGTATACAGTATATAAATACTTTTCAGTTAGCACCTGTATTTGCAGTTTTACTGTGTAAAGATGTATATTGAAGTGTACAGTGCACATTTGTCAGCTGATGTATGCAAACCATTAATCCAAAAAATTCATGCAGATGTGTGAGGAAGAAAAAACATTAACTGTAATGATTATAAGTATTTAACTCAAGGACTGTATTTTGTATTAATCATGCTGCAGAGAGCTATATGATTTTTTACTTCTATATGATTTCATCTTCATTTAGGTAGAAAGGGAATTAAGTTTATGCACAGAATTATGTGATTAACTTGCATTCTTTTATGAGAAAATGCTGACCTCTTGATACTCACAGAACACCCTGTGATATTATAAATCAATGTGATTGGTTTCTGAATTCTTGCTTAAACCTATAAGAAAAATGTCCCTTATGGATTAATAAATAAGGATTTATTAATCTAACCAGACAAAATCTAATGAAGATATTAAAGCTATAAGAATGTAATTTCTTTATAACTAATTAGCAAAATACCCGCGCTTCGCAGCGGAGAAGTAGTGTGTTAAAGAAGTTATGAAAAAGGAAACATTTTAAAAATAACGTGACATGATTGTCAATGTAATTGTTTTGTGACTGTTATGAGTGTTGCTGTCATCAAGGATTTGATTACCATTATTTCTTTCAATCAGGTTCGTATTTGGAGGACGTGTTGTGTTCAAGTCACATTCCGTGTTTGTCAACCGTTGTAAAGATAACAGGTTTCATTCATCGAAGTCTTCACTACCCAAATCGGTACTCGTGAATCTAAGATGTTTAACAGGCATTCCCGGTATTACGTTGTGGATTTGCCTGCGAATATTTAGCGGCAGCGTGTCTATGAACGTAATTTAAACTTAAGCTTTACACCTTGCTTTCCTATTGATATGTCCTCAAAGGCTTGTTCAGATTCAGAGGGTTGTTTCTTTCTTACTGCATCAATAAACAGCTCGTCTTCCTCTTTATGTGAGACATCACACACTGCCTGCACGGGTTTGCCTTTCCGAGTCCTGCAAACTTTAGTGAAGTGGTTCAATTGACCACATTTTTTACACCGTCTTCCTTTAGTTGGACATTGACTTTTTCCACTGTGTGCTTTGTTTCCGCAGTAGCTGCACTTATGAATATGTTTGTATGCGTCACTCGCTTCATATTCTGTTGCTGCCGTCTCAATTGTGTAATGCGTTTTTTGTTCAGCGCTCTTTGGAGCTCTTGCTTGTTCTCTGCGTACTGCATTCACAGTCAGTTCACATGAGCCGCTCGGAGTACATGCATCGAAGGTTCTCAGCTGTGCTTGTGCTATCTCGTGCGATCTTGCGATGTCCACGGCTTTATTTAATGTTAGCTCAGACAAGGCACTTAAAAGTTTCTCTCGCACTTTCGCTGAGTTTGTGCCAAACACTAGTCTATCCCTGACCATCTCATCTTCGTTTGCATAAGCACAGTCCTTCACCAGCAATTTTAACTCCCAGCAGCGTGTCTATTGGATTGCTGCTGATGGATGGCCTTTTATGGGCAGGCACTCAATTACGTGAGAGGCGTGACGATGAGGGACGCAACTCCGCCTCACACGGCGACTGAGCTGCAGGCTATGACCGTATATATGTACGTAAGTAGGATTCAGTTATAGGATTCAGAAATAAGTACGCACATTGGTTTCGGTTAGCGTAGGGAAGCCGCCTACCAAATTTCGTGAAGATGAGGCCATAAATAAGAAAGTTCAACATGGCGGACGTTGTCAACCGTTATAACCGTTACGCGTAGAATTTTGAAACGAAACCTGCTTAACTTTTGTAAGGAAGCTGTAAGGAACGAGCCTGCCAAATTTCAGCCTTCTACCTACACGGGAGGTTGGAGAATTAGTGATGAGTGAGTGAGTGAGGGCTTTGCCTTCGTCGTAGACTTCCTCATATCGGCTTCTATCCAATCAATGGGTCTGAATACGGTGACTTTGCCGTACGCCTGCTAAAGGGCCGTACTGACACCAACTCAAAATCTGATTGGTTGAAGTCCGTCCTTTCTCCTTGCTTTGCGGTTCTCTACTGTGTTATTGTTCGTTTATTACAATTGTTATAGTTATTGTGTAGCTATTTTAGACTTAGTTTACTGTTTAAGTACCCATCTCCTATTTAATTCGCGGGTTCTCCACTATTTTTTTGTTCCATTATTATGATAATAGTTATTTATTGACTCCCTTGTTTGGTTGACTGCCTGCCCATATAAGGCGCTCCGCTGTTTTTTT
>JANRMT010062846.1:13106713-13156390 GCA_026402145.1 Polypterus bichir lapradei | reverse complement strand
ATTCTTTAGAAATGTTGGCCCATATTGATAGGATAGCATCTTGCAGTTGATGGAGATTTGTGGGATGCACATCCAGGGCACGAAGCTCCCGTTCCACCACATCCCAAAGATGCTCTATTGGGTTGAGATCTGGTGACTGTGGGGGCCATTTTAGTACAGTGAACTCATTGTCATGTTCAAGAAACCAATTTGAAATGATTCGAGCTTTGTGACATGGTGCATTATCCTGCTGGAAGTAGCCATCAGAGGATGGGTACATGGTGGTCATGAAGGGATGGACATGGTCAGAAACAATGCTCAGGTAGCCTGTGGCATTTAAACGATGCCCAATTGGCACTAAGGGGCCTAAAGTGTGCCAAGAAAACATCCCCCACACCATTACACCACCACCACCACCAGCCTGCACAGTGGTAACAAGGCATGATGGATCCATGTTCTCATTCTGTTTACTCCAAATTCTGACTCTACCATTTGAATGTCTCAACAGAAATCGAGACTCATCAGACCAGGCGACATTTTTCCAGTCTTCAACTGTCCAATTTTGGTGAGCTCGTGCAAATTGTAGCCTCTTTTTCCTATTTGTAGTGGAGATGAGTGGTACCTGGTGGGGTCTTCTGCTGTTGTAGCCCATCCGCCTCAAGGTTGTGCGTGTTGTGGCTTCACAAATGCTTTGCTGCATACCTCGGTTGTAACGAGTGGTTATTTCAGTCAAAGTTGCTCTTCTATCAGCTTGAATTAGTCAGCCCATTCTCCTCTGACCTCTAGCATCAACAAGGCATTTTCGCCCACAGGACTGCCGCATACTGGATGTTTTTCCCTTTTCACACCATTCTTTGTAAACCCTAGAAATGGTTGTGCGTGAAAATCCCAGTAACTGAGCAGATTGTGAAATACTCAGACCAGCCCGTCTGGCACCAACAACCATGCCACGCTCAAAATTGCTTAAATCACCTTTCTTTCCCATTCTGACATTTAGTTTGGAGTTCAGGAGATTGTCTTGACCAGGACCACACCCCTAAATGCATTGAAGCAACTGCCATGTGATTGGTTGATTAGATAATTGCATTAATGAAAAATTGAACAGGTGTTCCTAATAATCCTTTAGGTGAGTGTATATATTTTTTGCTTTTTTGATATG
Organism: Polypterus bichir lapradei; assembly: GCA_026402145.1. Lineage (NCBI taxonomy): Eukaryota > Metazoa > Chordata > Cladistia > Polypteriformes > Polypteridae > Polypterus > Polypterus bichir. Next base: position 13,155,252 of record JANRMT010062846.1, on the reverse strand, counting down.
TATGTTTCAACACTATGTTTTGGGTTTGCATTTTGTTCTACATATTTTTGGGCTCTACATTGGAGTTACTTAATACAGTACAAACAAATTTAACTGAACTGAATTATACTGTAATGTATATTTCTTTCCAGACGTGTTATCAGTGTTAACTTTCAAAAGCACTATTTAATACCAGTTGACTGAGCTTCTCTAAAAAAAAAAAAAAAATTAAGAGCCAGAACTATTATACAACTATTAGGCATAGATTAATTAGAATATAATTAATAGTTTAGGTTTGAAATTGATGTTCAGCAGAGAGATCGATGTTGGCCCCAGTGCAACTTGAGATTGACATTAATTATTCAGAGAAGTAACTGAATCAAAATCAATCATATCTGCAGATGTACAAAGGTGGCAAAGCCAGCCAAATGTTCAGAACATTTGTTCTCTGACAGGAAAGAAATATTGGATAGATTCCAGATTCCTGTAACCTTATATTGAAATAAACAAGATGGGAGAATGAATGCAATCTTATGCAAAAGTTTAAAATGCAGACTACTATACATAAAAAAAGAATTAATTTTAATCAGAAAAAAGATACATCACAATGGTGAAATGGTTCAGCACATTAACAAGGATGTATCAGAAAGCTACTGTACGAGGTGTGATCAAAAAATACTGTGAATGCTTTAAAAAAAGAAACGTTTATTGCAGTAAAAGTTTTACAACTACTAGTCATCCTCAAAATGCTTTCCTCCACTTTGAATGCACTTATCCCAGCGCTCCTGCCACTTTGCGAAGCAGTTCTGGAAGTTTTCTTTCGAGAGGGTCTTTAGTTGGGCTGTTATGGCTGCCTGGATGTCCTCAATGGACTGAAATCGTTTGCCTTTCATGGTCATTTTTCAATTTAGGGAACAGCCAGAAGTCACACGGTGCCAGATCCGGCGAACAAGGTGGAGGCGGACACAGCGTAATGTTTTTATTCGACAGAAATTGTCGCACTAGAAGGGATGTGTGACAAGTAACCTTGTCATGATGAAGAATGAAACCGTTTCAACCTTTTCCTCGGTTATTGATGTTGAAGGACGTCCCGATCTTTTTTCGTCTTCAACAGAGTCAGATCCATTACGAAATCGATCAAACCAATTGTAAACAAGTCTTAATTGTCGGTGCAGTGTCACCCTAAACCGATTTTAACATCTGATGGGTTTCTTGAAACTTTTTGCAATTTGAAACAAAATTTCATGTCAATGCATTGCTCGATATCCATTATTAACGACAGACTGGAAAAACACACTTGAACTCAACAGTGGCTCACAAACGACTGACAGTAACACACAAGTTGAAACAAACTCGGCTCTAGGATGAACATGTCAGAACCTGCTTTGAATGTTTTGCGTTGCTCTTGGATGGTGTCCTGTATCAACATTCACTGTACTTTTTGATCACACCTCATATGTGGAATAATATTCCTGAAATCTGAGATGGTACCATGGTTCAGATGTATCTGGTTAGACAACAATACCATGCTTTGTCCATTTTCTTCTTCTTCACTGTTTCACACTGACATCCTATATGTTGCAGCAAAGCATAATCTGCATACATTATCTAATTATTTGATAAGTTTAACATTACTGTATTTACTGAATACTATATGGTTGTTGCTTAAATCCTTTCCCGGGCATTTCAGTTTTCCTCTCACATCCCCACAGATATCAGGCAGATCAGGTCAATTGTCCATTCTAACTTGTGCGAGTTTGAACGTGCGTGTGTGTGTGCCTGAGTGGGACCTTCGATTGACCGAGACCTTTTCTGGTTTTGTTTCCAGCCTTGCACCCAGAGCTACAAGGAAAGATTAGCGCTCCCCAGCGGCTCTAACGTAGATTAATTGGATTTGAGAATGAGAAATGGAAAGAGATGTCCAAAGGAAACAACATACCATTTCATGAATGGATGGCTAACGGTTTTAAACGGTAATGTACTTTTGTAACTTTAAAACAAATAAATCAAGATCTAGGATGTGGATTAAAGACATGACCAGTATTTCACTGTTCCTATTTTTTTCCCCTGTAGCCAGATACAACTTCACACTCCCACATTCATAACAGCAGGGAACAGGCAGCCAGCAGGCAGCCAGCACACAATTAAAAACCTAGGCTTTATTTCAGTTTCAAAGTAAGTGATGCAAAAAATTACATACAAAATCTGTTCAAAATTCTTCAAGGGAGCCACATAAAAGAATATCATTGGCTAAAAGAAGACTTCACTGTATTTCCTTTGTTAATAATAGTACAAATTGCATCAAACATGCTGCTTAACATATCATTTACCATATATTTATATTGGATATACTACAGTTACTTTTAACATACATATTGGACATCAAAAATGCAAGAATAATCAGCACAGCCTTCATTTCTTGATTTTTTAAAATTAAAAAATACAATATATTTTGAACTTCAAACAGAACCTTATTCTACGGAAGACGACAGAGGACGTGCAATATCGTTATTTTTTTAAATTGTCTCCTCGATATAACATACTAATTTTTTTCGAGATCTCAAGAAAACAAACTTTGTTTTCTCGAGATAATGGAATAATTTTATCAAGATGTCGAGAAAACGAAAAATTGTTTTCTTGAGATAACGGAATAATTTTATTGAGATCTCGAGAAAACGAAACTTAACCTTTGCTCCTGGCATCAGGCTCGCTTAGATTGCGACGCCTATACAGCTGAAGCCTTGCTAACCGTCTTCTTAAATGACAGACACTAACATTATTTTCAAAACTAAAGTATAAACATATTTCAGCCTGCGTCAGACCTTGATTGAACAAAAATGTGACGCACTGATCAATACAGTTCTGCTCTTCTACAATTTCAAACAGGACATGGCTTCAATAAACTAAATATTAAACATTAGATACAATTAGTTCATAATTTCAAGAAAACAAGATCTTTTGTTTTATCGAGTTCTCGATAAAATTATTCCATTATTTCGAGAAAACAAAACTTCGTTTTCTTGAGATCTTGATAAAATTAGTCTATAATCTCGAGGAAACAATTTGAAAAAAATAACGATATTGCACGTCCTCTCTCGGCTTCCGTATTATTCAGTAGTTTGTCAATAAATATGCTTTGCAAGTTAACCTTATATTAATCACTATTCATATTTTTTTGCTGCCTTCTCAATTGTTTAATGCTGACGGACGGCCTTATATGGGTAGGCACTCGATTACGTGGGAGGCGTGACGATGAGGGACGCAACTCCGCCTCACTCGGTGACCGAGCTGCGGGCTATGGTCGTATATATGTACGTAAGTAGGTTCCAGTTATAACCGTTACGCGTAGAATTTCGAAATGAAACCTGCCTAACTTTTGTAAGTAAGCTGTAAGGAATGAGCCTGCCAAATTTCAGCCTTCTACCTACACGGGAAGTTGGAGAATTAGTGATGAGTCAGTCAGTGAGGGCTTTGCCTTTTATTAGTATAGATATACCTTTAGAAGCAAGCTGCTATGTAACAGCAGCCATACAACATGCACTTCAGAAGAGGTCACCCACCTGAAGCTAAACACTTGGATGAGAGGTCATCCAGCAAAAGCCCTGGGTTGCTGCTGGAAGAGGTACTGGTGATGCCAGCATTGGGCACTTACCCTGTGGTCTGAATGAGGATCGCAATGCTCCTGTGCAGCGACGTGGACACCGTGCTGTAAAAATGTCGCTGTACTTCAGTTGAGATGTAAAACTAAGGTCCTGACTCTCTGAAGTCATTAAAGATCTCTGGGCATCCTTCGTAAACAGCAGGGTGTACCCTGATGTCCTGGCCTAGTCATTCTGGCCACCTAATGACCCCCTGTCTCTGACTGGCTCTCTCTAACCACTTCTGTGAGCGTACTGCTGTAAAAACGGCTGCTGTCACATTCTCTAGGACAGGGGTGTCCAACTCCAGTCCTGAAGGGCCGCAGTGGCTACAGGTTTTCACTCTCACCCTTTTCCTAATCAGCGAGCAGTTTTCACTGCTAATTCACTCCTTAATTTTAATAGCCCTGTTTTGGAGGATTCAGTCCTCTGAATTGACTTCTTTCTTCATTAAATGACAACCAAACAGAAATGAGATGTGAAACGAGCCAACAGATGAGCAGCTAAACTGGGATTTCAAACTCCAACCAATCTCTTAATGAGAAGCTGATTCTTGCTGTTAATTAAACCCGTTGTTTAATTCCATAGCTTGTTGCTGCTCTCATTCCGCCATTGCAGACATTTCCAAAACTGCTGATTTTTCTACGAACACCAATGTCCAAATGTTTTGGTAACCTTAGAGATCAGTCTTACCGAGACTTTCACCCTTCTTTATTTTTAGATATTGTGCGATAGGCACAGGTGAGCTGGTCATGTGGTGGCTCATTTTCTGTCTCATTATTGTTTGGCTGCTAATTAAGGAAAAAAGAGACAACTAAGGGGCCTAAGCAAGTCAATTAAAACTAAGGCAAAAGAAGTTAATTAGAAGCCAAAACTGGTCACTAATGAGGATGATGGTTAGAATGAAATCCTGCAGCCACTGCGGCCCTCCAGGACTGGAGTTCGACACCCGTGCTTCTAGGAGGATGCTGGTTGAAGTGGGTCCCCACTCACTATGAAAAGTGCTTTGAATGTAGAGTAAAAAAATGGTATATAAATGTAAAGAATTATTATTTTATTTCCTCTGAACTCTACATAAATTGGTGCAAATAAATGTAAAAATATGGCAAACCTGATGGCAGAGAACTGCAAAAAAAAACCCATTCTGTTCATCTGCATAGTTAATTATGTTTTGATTAATTATCTAATTACAACATGGAAGTGGTTTTGTTACTGCATTTTTATTACTCACTTTCTTCCAAATGTCAAGATAAAAGTTGTACAGAGTCTAACCGCACCTACGCTTCTCAGACACAGAAACACTTGGCCGTGCCTTCTAGGCCATTTTTGAATTACAGCTATGCTTACAATGAAAATGTAAAATTTAGTCTGAAAAACTATCCATCCATCCATTATCCAACCCGCTATATCCTAACTACAGCGTCACAGGGGTCTGCTGGAGCCAATCCCAGCCAACACAGGGCGCAAGGCAGGAAACAAACCCTGGGCAGGGCACCAGCCCACCGCAGGGCGCACACACACACCACACACCAAGCACACACTAGGGTCAATTTAGGATCACCAATGCACCTAACCTGCATGTCTTTGGACTGTGGGAGGAAACCCACGCAGACACGGGGAGAGCATGCAAACGCCCCGCAGGGAAGTGAACCCAGGTCTTCTAACTGCGAGGCCACTAACAGACTTCAAATAGTTTAAAGCAGGGGTTCTTAAACTCGGTCCTGGGGGACCACTGTGGCTGCAGGTTTTTGTTCCAACTGGATTCCTAATCAGTGACAACACCTGATAGCACTGATCTCTTTTAATTAGCTGGTTTTATTTATATTTTATTCTACATTCAGAAAAGCACAGCAGCCTGATTTTTACATTTATAAGAAACATTTCTTATAAATATTCCTGTTTTTGCTATGAATTTAAATGCTTAACTCTCTTTTTATTATATCTCACCCTTTCTCTGTGCAGTTTGCTCCCTTCATTGAATCTTAATAATGACAATTAAAAACAAGCAGAGCAGAAACCCAAGAAAACAACACTCGATCGTGAAAGGCTGCAACTAATTTTGCGTCAGCCCCACAAAGTAGTAAATAACGGATTAATTAAACAATAAGAACACCTAGAATGACAATCAAGATGAAAAAACTGTTAAAAAGAAACAAATACATATAACTGCTTAGTACATTTTACTACTTTTTTTTTTTTTTTTTACCAAACTTAGTTTTCTAATTTGTATATTTTTCCCCAAAACAGGGAATCTGGGAAACAGTTCACTTAATTAGCACAGGAGTCCAATTAAAAACAGAGGCTGGTTGGAACAAAAACCTGCAGCCACAGTGGTCCCCCAGGACCGAGTTTAAGAACCCCTGGCTTAAAATATTGTGGCAGAAACTGTGGCACAACTTCAACATCCTTAAACAGCTTTACATTCACAACATGTCAAATGATGTTTAAACCACTGATGATCAAACTCATACATCTACAGTGATGTTTTGAAGGCAAACATCTTGCAATTCAAAAGGCATCTCTTAAGACTCTTGGTGAGAAGTTAGGATTCGACTCTCCTTAACGTCAGCTGTTCATTTTTTCCATATTCTATCATTTAGATTACGGGTGGGCAAAGTCAGTCCTGGAGGGCTGCAGCGGCTGCAGGTTTTTCTTCCAACCCAGTTGCTTAATTAAAAAACAATCCTTGTCAATAATTTAATTTCATGGCTTGCTAGTGCTTTAACTCTGCCATGTCAGCTCATTCTCATATCCTAGATTTTTTTTTTCCTTTCTAAGGATATCATCCAAATGATCTGATGTCTAAAACAGACGAGTTATTCTCAATCCTTCACTTTTTTCTCTTCGCTTTCCTTCCAAGTATTTAATTAAGCCCAATAATGTTACACACAGGTGTAAATGGAAACAGGCTAAATGGAGAAATGCTGGTCTCTTTTGTCAATGGCATCTTATTGCTTATAAGGAGCAAATAAAAACCAAGACTACAGCTCTTTAAGACTAAAATAAGCAATACGGGTGCAAAATCTTAACGAGCGAGACAACAAAAATGAAGCAGAAGTGTTACTTGAGCAATAAGTGCTTCTTATTAAGCAATTGGGTTGGAGCAAAAAACTGCAGCCACTGCGGCCCTCCAGGACTGAATCCGCCCACCCCTGATTTAGATCCAAGTTAAATATTTTCCAGTTGCAAGCTAAAGCTTTTTTATATATTACTTAAAATATCTCACTGTTTTGTTATTGCTATTTCATGTTTTAGCTTATGGATTTAATAATAATACAATAATAATAATACATTTTATTTATATAGCGCCTTTCCCATGCTCAAGGCACTTACAGAAAATAAGAAAGAACGGCAGGGTATACAGTATATAGCATAGTACAAAGCAAATAAATAAATAAAGAAGATTAAGACAGTAAATTCAGAGAAAGCCTAACAGACGACAGAATTGATGGTCTAGCACACACACATACAGGTTACATGAGCATCTTGACATAGAGGTAAACTGAGAGAAGGGGAATGACGTTAAGCAGAGCTAAAAGCCTTCCTGAACAGATGAATTTTTTTAAAAGAATTCATGGAGTCAGCTGACCTGATTAATTTCGGTAGGTCATTCCAGAGTCTGGGTGCTATACAGCTGAAGGCCCTGCTGTCACCCATGGAGTGTAGATTAGTGTGGGGCACAGCAAGATTACCAGAATCAGAGTACCTTAGTGAGCAGGCAGGCATATAGTGATGGAGAAGGTCACTGATGTAGTTTGGTGCGAGGTTATTTAAGGCTTTGTAGGTTATTAGTAGGATTTTATATTCGATTCTGTAAGACACAGGGAGCCAGTGAAGACGAAGCAGGATGGGTGTGATGTGCTCGCTGCTGCTGGTTCGAGTCAGGACTCTTGCAGCCGAGTTTTGAATAAGCTGGAGCTGTGATATAAGATTAGAAGGGGCACACGCCAGCAGCGAGTTACAATAATCGATGTGGGATGTGATAAAAACAGGGACAAGTTTCTCAGCATTAGAAAAGGACAGGAAGGCGCGAACACGGGATATGTTACGGAGGTGAAAGTAAGAAAGTTTCTTAATGTGATTTATGTGGGTGGAATAAGAAAGGGAGGAATCAAAAATGACACCAAGATTCTTTGCAGTAGAGGCAGGTCTGATGAGATCACCGCCAAGATGGACTGGGAAGGAGCTCGTTTTATTAAGTTGCATTTTAGTCCCAATTTGCAGGAGTTCAGTTTTGTTGCAGTTTAATTTTAAAGAGTTCTGCTCCATCCAGGTTTTAATTTCACTAAGGCAGGTTGTGAGCTGAGAAAGCTCTGATGAAGTTCCACTTTTAACATTGAAATAGAGTTGAGTGTCATCTGCATAAAAATGATAGCCCAGTCCATAAGCTACGAATAATATGGCCAAGGGGATGCATATAAATACAGAAGAGAAGAGGGCCGAGGACAGAGCCCTGAGGAACTCCTTGTGTGACTGGCGCTGTGCTGGACCTGCTGTTGCCCAGACTAACAAACTCTTGCCTATCAGTCAGATAGGACTTGAACCACTGGAGGGCAGTGCCAGAGATACCCAGCATGTTCTCCATTCTGGACAGTAGAATGTCATGTCTGACCCGAGTGTCAAATGCTGCACTGAGGTCTAATAGAATTAATATGCTGGTTTGTCCAGAGTCTGCGGCCATAAGCAAATCATTGGTTACCCGTAGCAGAGCAGTTTCACAGCTGTGCTGCACCCTAAAACCAGACTGAAAGGGTTCCATCAAATTATTAGACGTTAAGTAATTGGTGAGCTGGGAAGCTACAACACGTTCAAGAGCTTTTGACAGGAAAGGTAAGTGGGAAATAGGCTGGAAATTGTTAAGACTGTCAGCATCAAGACCAGACTTTTTTAACACTGGGGTTACAGAAGCGATTTTAAAAGTGAGCGGCACAGAGCCAGTGTCAAGGGATGAGTTTATTATTGTTGTAGCAGTCGGGATTATGGCATAGCAGAAAGCATAGCAGGAGGAGGTAGCAGGATTTGGAGGTTCCAATACACAGCCATAAACAGTAACGCTTGGTAATTTCATGTGTGATCGCCCGGAGCCATAAGCCCGGTCAGGTACAAAGAAATGTTCATAGGTCTTGTCCCGCGATCCACAGACTCAGCTGTTCCCAGTCAAAGTAGAGTCCATAAAATCTGTAAATATTAAGCCAAATCCATGCAATTCAAGTCGGCTGTATCCACGAACTATACGTGCAATGAAAGAAATAAAACAAGCGTGAGAAAGTGTAGAATTAAGGCGAATTTTGGCGAAAAGTGCTGTTAACAGGGAGGAGCGGCAGCAACTTGCGTGCGCCAGCGTCCCCTTACCTGAAAGTGTATTAATATATTCTATCATATGCAATCACTGCGTTGTTTGACTCATCTTGTACTGTCGTGTAAATATATCAGCAATGAGTATTGTGATTGATTGTTCTAACAATTACAGGCAATATATACAATACATATAATAAAGATTAATTGACAAAGTTTACTTTAAATGTAATGTGTGCACCATGAACCTTTAGTTTTAATCATCTAGTCAAGTGAGTTGTGTACACCAAGCAAATCTTTACTAAGAATAACTTAGCTGAACCTTAGGCTGTCGTCCAGGGCCGGATTTAGATGAAAAGAGGCCCTAGGCTATTCCACTTATGAGGCCCTTTCACCTCCCATTTTTAAGTTTGTTCAAATTGCTAACAATTTGAATGTAGGCCCCTCTTGATCTTGAGGCCCTAGGCTGAAGCCTAGTTAGCCTATAGGAAAATCCGGCCCTGGCTGTATATCACATATTGGAAGATAACCTTCTAACAACAGAATGTTAAATCATTCTTTGTGCTAAACGTTCACTCTTCTCATCCACCTTTGCAATGGGTGTCATTCCAGACAGTACCCTCTCATTTCCTTCCCATATAAGTAAAATTTCTCTGACCACTTTCTTCCATCTCCGACACATTTCTAGACTTCGTCCTGTTCTTACACAACACAGTACTGAAGTATTGGCTAATGCCCGAATCACTTCACGTATAGATTACTGTAATGCTATTCTATCTGGCATCCCACAAAAACGTATCCGTTGCTTACAACTTATTCAAAAGTTTGCTGCCAGGATAATAACCTGCTGTTCTAAATCCACTGAACATACTACACCTATTCTCTCTCAACTTCACTGGCTCCCTGTTAACTACAGAATACAATACTAAATCCTGCTCTTAACATTTAACGCTCCTCCACAACCTCACTGATCTCCTTCAGACTTGCACTCCTCTCGCTCACTCAGATCCTCATCTGCAGCTCGACTTTCTGTACCACACGTCAGACTCGGTGATCTGGGAGCTCGAGCGTCTCTCCTGGTGCTCCTTAACTCGGGAATTCTCTTCCCTCTCATATCCGTCAGCTCGATTCGATAACACAATTTAAAACTACCCTCAAAACTTATCTGTTCGAACTGGCATACCAATTGTGAATTTAACACTACTGCCTGTTACCTTTGTATGCTTGCTACTACCTCTGTACCTTATTGCTTTTGTCATTCTCTTTGTTTTTATTTTATTAATGTTGTTTAATTTCGTAGATAGGTAGGTAGGTAGATAGGTAGATAGGTAGATAGATAGGTAGGTAGATAGGTAGGTAGATAGGTAGGTAGATAGGTAGGTAGATAGATAGATAGATAGATAAACCCACCACACGACAAACCAACTCAGGATCAGCTCAGCCAGTGTGAGTTTCTTTTATGGTGGCTGGAGGTGTTAAGAAAGGCACCTATTAAATAAAATGTATTATTATTATCTGGTCTAACATTTGAATAGCGTAAAAGAAAAATTTTGAAAATGTGCCCAATTATGTTACTCTTACAACTTGAAAGCTTATGTACAAAGCATTCACCAGTCAGGCATTGTCTGCAGCGTCTTTTAGAATCATATTTAAAGCTAAAATTTTAAAAAGCTGTATTGATGAATAAACCTTCTTAATTTATTAAGCAGACAGAATTTACTAACTGATAGAGGTGGCCTAGGTAGCACTTTATGTGCAGTTTATACGACAAGCACATTCTTCTTTATAAAGCAAACTATTAATTCTTATTGAGAGACTTCCTTCATTAGACTTAAGAGTGCCTTGCAGTGGACTATTATCCAGGATGCGGTTCTCTTTTGAAATATGTTACAAAGTACTGTTCACTTGTGATGGATCTGCCAATGAAACACCCTTTCAAAAAAATAAAATGATACCTTTTTAAATAGGTTTCACGGCTCATTTAGATTTTGAGAGGATAACAATTAAAGTGCTAATTTAATTAATCCCCGGGAAGTATCAAAGTTGTCTAATGAAATACTATAAATGCAAGAACATTACGTGAATTCATTCAAGATGCTACCTTAAATAGCATTGTAATTTGTTAATCGTGTTTCTGCAAAATGTTTTTCGCCTCTCTTAGATAATTTTGAGTTATCTTTATGTTTAAATTACTATTTACTGTATTTGGAATGAGTAAAATACAGTATTTTCATATATCTTCACAATGCACTTGTAGCATTTATTCATAATGTGCACCGCACCAGGTTATTGCTCAAAACACAGCAAGTGGACGGCAAACTGGAAGCTGTGCCTCGGGCTCAAGATCTGGCCCAATGTAAAATTCTTTGTTTGCGTAAGGTGAATTATGTTTTCTAAACTTTTATTAAGTCACTGTTTGTACTCTGTTACAGTATATACATTTTGCTGCATACGCTGATGCCTTCTGCTATAGATCACCATTTTCCTGATAAATACTAAATTCTTTTTTGCTTTTTAAAAAAGAGCTTCTCTGTGATTTCGCCCATTGCACTATACAAAATAAAGACTGACTAATCAAACCTTTAGTCACATACGATGAGTTAAACAGTCACGGTTACGAAAATAATTTTTTCAGTTTGGTCTTTTTTTTCTCACCACATAATTATCCTTTTATTAAATTTACATTTCAGTATTAAGAGCATGCAAATGGGAACATCTAATAAAAATGGTGAAGGAAAATCATAACCAGAATAAGAATTATAATAATACATAATAAGATGTAAGATGGCTACATATGTATAATTTTGAAAAACAAAGAACAATTATCTTTTGATTATCCATTTTTCATGTTTACCCAGAATGGCCTGTCGCCTTCCAAATCTTTTTCTTCCACTTTCTACAGTGCATCTGCAACCACGTCTTTCTTTTTCAGCCTACTGCTGGGCCTCATCCGCTCCCCCTCCATCTTCTACCTTTAAATCCACATGCACCCAATAGACTCTTCATTGTTTCTGTCAATATATAGGGCATATGCTGAGATTATACTTATCAGTCATTTATATAGTATATATAGTATAAGGACCTGAAAATTGACACCAGCTGATGAACATATGCAAGTCTGGTCTGCAATAGACATAAAACCTTGCTATACTTCTTTATATCCCCCGCTTTGTGTCCCAGTATCCATCCATCCATTATCCAACCCGCTATATCCTAATTACAGGGTCACAGGGGTCTGCTGGAGCCAATCCCAGCCAACACAGGGTGCAATGCAGGAAACAAACCCCGGGCAGGGTGCCAGCCCACCGCAGTGTGTCCCAGTAAATAAAATATTTTCAATATACACTACTAATATCCATCCATCCATCTTCCAACCCGTTGAATCCGAACACAGGGTCACGGGGGTCTGCTGGAGCCAATCTCAGCCAATACAGGGCACAAGGCAGGAACCAATCCTGGGCAGGGTGCCAACCCACCGCAGACAGTACTAATATATATTAATCAATCATCTTAACAACTACAACAAGCTCATTAAATCTCTTCACCTTCACCACTTTGCCTGCCCATTGCTCAGACACCTGTACACCAACTCCAGCATTGTCATCACAGCACCCCTGCCAGAAAAACTTGGAATTTCAACTACTCCTGCCAAGCATCCTCACAGCCTGTAAACTTTTCCATCCTGCTCCTGTATGTACACATTTACTCTCCTGATTAATTTGGTTGAGTTTCCCTTCAAATTCCAAATATTCCAAGTCATTATCCTTATACACTTTCCTTCACACCTCTTGCATCTCCCTTACCACCAAACCAGTCTCTCCACAGTACTTCGGGCACACTGACAAAATTACACCTATGGCGCCTACGAGTAGAAAGTCAACATCCAGTAATTATTCTCTCAAACAGTGTGCTTTGCCTTCTTTTACTAATTCTTATCAACATTACATTTAATTATGACATAGTAATAATAACCAATTATACTGCATGCAAAAAGTAAAAGATAATAACCAAACATTATTTAAATATCCAACACAAGTGCCATTATCCATCCCACTATATCCTAACTACAGGGTCACGGCGGGGTCTGCTGGAGCCAAGCCCAGCCAACACAGGGCGCAAGGCAGGAAACAAATCCCGGGCAGGGCGCCAGCCCACCGCAGAAGTGCTATTATATTATGCACTTTTATTTTTTTAATCCCATGTTATTTTTATATACACCATGTGGCTACTTTATTAGCTATATGCTGCCCCTCCCATATACTGTGACTAGCTGCCCTGTTATTGGCATTATTATACATGCAGACAATACTCTTTAAAACAAACAGTTGGTCAACTACATTCAGTCAGTCATCATCCAACCTGCTATATCCTAACACAGGGTCACAGGGGTCTGCTGGAGCCAATCCCAACCAGCACAGGGCACAAGGCAGGAACAAATCCCAGGCAGGGTGCCAGCCCACCGCAAGGCACACACACATGCCAAGCACACACTAAGGACAATTTAGGACCGCCAATGCATCTAACCTGCATGTCTTTGGACTGTGGGAGGAAACCCACACAGACATGGGGAGAACATGCAAACTCCACGCAAGGAGGACCCGGGAAGCGAACCCAGGTCTCCTTACTGCAAGGGAGCAGTGCTACTACTGTGCCACCATGCTGCACTGCATACTGAGAGAAAAACAGTGCTAGACTGGAGATTTAACTGGCCTTGAACACTGCACTGTGTGCTGGTGTGACTGGACCAAGAACAGAAACCCAGCTAAATTTTAAATACACAATGGTGTCAAGGCTGCATCTAAAATAGGCATCCATCTATCCACTTCAAACCTGATGAATCTCATTCAAGTTTGAGAAGAGTTGGAGCCAGTGCTGAGAGCACTGGGTGCCAGACAGGAGCCAGCTCTGGGCACTACAAGAACAGGCTGCTACCACCACCACCACAAAAATAAAAAACATGATCAATAGTGACACAGACAGGAATTAAGCAGCTGATAAGACGGTGACAAAGGTAGATAAAAGTTAGGCAGAATCACACAGAATACAGTATGTCAGATGACAGCGGAGTATAACAATGGTTCAAAGGAGTCTTGTCAGAACACATCCTTGACTCCTTTTGATTGATGGGAATACCAGGAAATAAGAAAAAACAATTAAGCCCATCCTGCTGGCTGCCAATAATGAAGGTTTGTGGTTGCACTGTAATGATGTGGGGTGTTGTTTTCATGAAACGCATTGGGTCCCTTGACATAGATAGAGCAACACTTTAATGACACTAGATATTTGGAAATGGGCGGCACGGTGGCGCAGTGGTAGCGCTGCTGCCTCGCAGTTAGGAGACCCAGGTTCGCTTCCCGGGTCCTCCCTGCGTGGAGTTTGCATGTTCTCCCCGTGTCTGCGTGGGTTTCCTCCCACAGTCCAAAGACATGCAGGTTAGGTGGATTGGCGTTTCTAAATTGGCCCTAGTGTGTGGTGGGTGTGTTTGTGTGTGTCCTGCGGTGGGTTGGCACCCTGCCTGGGATTGGTTCCTGTGTTGGCTGGGATTGACTCCAGCAGAACCCCGTGACCCTGTGTTCGGATTCAGCGGGTTGGAAAATGGATGGATGGTTTATCTCTTAATGTCAGAAATGAGAATGAACTTTTTCAGCAGGATAATACTCAAAGCCAAAAGGCTTAGAAAAGTCTGGAGTCATTCCAGTAACATGACAATAAATTCTGCTTAATGCAGTGGTCTCCCAAGTCACTTTGTCACAATCTAATCAATCAACTATTGACTGGAACAGTATGAGGTCGAACTAGAGATCTACTACCAGCTCATTAGCAATGGATAGGAAATACGATATATTCAATATAGAACAGCATCCCATAACTTTGACATCTTACTGAATTTAGGCTGCACTAATGACCGATGGAGTACCAATTAGCAGATAGTCTGCAGGATGAAACCAGAATGCCAAACGAAAATTGCTCAAACACAGGAAGAACATGCAAATTATACAGAGGCAGCAGCAGTGCAAAAGCAAGAATCCAAGCTGCTGTTTCATCATTCCAGTAAATGCAATGCAGAAATAAAATAATGTACAAGTAAGAAGGATGCCTTTCAAAAATGCAGTGTTGTAAAGACTTTAAAAATCAGAAATAATCAAAAACAGGACAACGCCACAAGAAGAAGAACATGCTGAAATAATGATTTACTTAAAGATGACCAAGAGAAAGGGGCATGTCAAAATGGATATTACGTTAAAAGGCAAAAGGATAAGAATGATAAACAGAAAGAAGAGATAAACACAGTAAAGTATATAAAATACAGTATTGGGTGTGACAAGAGAAAGAATCAAGCAATAACTGGAACTATCAGTACTTAAGTACGGTATCTTTGCGTGATTGTATGTGCAATTGTTTAAACGTGGAATATGAATGAACTAATCTTTTCATGTCGAAGACTTTAACTCAAGTTATATCCTTACTAGCATTAAGATGAATTCTGTACACACTAATAAAACATCTGTCCCTTTATTTTCAAACTCGATGAATCTGTCTAATGGACCTGAGAGCTGACAGCATCAGCCACAAGGAAAGACCCAACCATGGATGAAATGCCACGCCATTCTAGGACACATTTATGCACACTCGCCCATCCAAGGCCAGTTTAGAGCTGACTATTAATCAAATATAAGCCTATTTCAGATGTGGGAGGAAAACCCATGGGGACAAGAGGAGAATGTGCAAACTTTATATAAACAGCGCCTTGGCCGTGTTTCAAAAACCAGGACCCTGGATGTGTGAAGCAGCAATGTTAAGCAACATGAAAAAAAATATGAACTGCAAATGAGCGTATTATGTGCAGTATGTCCCTGTCACAGACAAAGAGAATGTGGGGAAAATTTGTATTCTAAAGAAATGAAATGTCCTCAAGTACGACCTTTTGACATGTTTGTATTATTCATCAATTTTTATATAAGGGTATGTCATCTTAAAATTTATAGCTGAGCTTATTTTTCAAGGAATGCACTGCCCTGACTACAAATATAGTTGTGCATTGTCAAGAGTCAACAGTACATTACTGAAAAATCTAAATAGCCATTCACTGTAATATTGCGTTAAATAATACTAAATACATAATTCACATTAAAATCGGGAGGTATTCGCTCTTTTAATTTCCCTAATTAAGCCCGGGTGGCTACCAGAGTGGACGGGACGCCCGCCCAACATAAGATACTCAGTTTTGCCCGACAGATTTGAACAACATAAGGAAGCAGCTAATCTGCTAATATGTGAATATGAAGTGTACGGTTGAAATACTGCTATTTTAAATGTTCTCAGCTTCTAGTTATACATGGGTACTCTAGCCAAGTCTTATTTTGGTAGTTCTGCCTCGCGCCTCGGCGTACACACATACCTTCACAGTTGTTCCAGAGTCCGGAATGAGAGTCCAGTTCACCCGAATCGGTAATGTTTGGCTTGTTCACTTGAATTATGTACCAGTATTCGCTCCAGATAGCGGTGGCAAGGAAACTGAAGCTGCCGATGCCGCTTAATCCGGCAAGCAGCACCACCAGACCCAAGCGACCCTTCATCTCCGCAAGCCCGGCGGACCGCAGCCCCAAAAGAGAACCAACAAACGGTGGAGACCCGCGCGAATGACAACCTCTCCGACTCGAGCGCGCTGCTTTCTTCACTGAGGAGGAGGAGGGGACGGGAAAGGGGCGGAGCCTGAGCCGCTGGACAGCGCAGCAGGTGCCTCTATCCAGAGGAGAGCGGCACGTGGAACTCGGAGCCAGGGGACCACTGGAGCTGCAGTGCGGTCAAGTTCACGAATTCCCAGTGCATCTGGATTTAAAAAAAAAAAGTGCTTGGAGAAATGATCCATACGTTATTGGAGCCTCTAGTTACTTCAGGTACGCGGAAAGTAAAACGCATTCAGCTTCGTCGCAATTTATTTTTCATTTTATTCTAAGACATTAGTTAGTACTTTAAAACTACGTAATTTTGTTGGCCAGTGTTCTGAAATAAATAGCGTAACATCCACATGAAAACAGAATTTTACAAATGTTACTTTAAATTAACGCATTCATTCTGTATTTCTTCTCGATTCCAGTAAAGCTGCGTGAAAAGGCAGGGTCTGTCTTGGGGAGCATCACGTACCAAGTAGGGACTATAGCTGGGGAAGCGTTAATCTCCTGTAAAACATTCTCACTTGCTGTATATATCCGAGCAATTTACTGTTACTGTTTAACTTTATTGACACATTGGGGAATTTTGCTCCAGTAGGTGCATGAATTCAGATTAAATACATTTGTTTCTTAGAAGATGCACGGTTGGGTAGTTCAGCTCATAACAAAAATGCATCATGAATAGAAAGGAGTACTCAAAGCAAGTCTCTCTGAGACAAGATTATTGAATTGCATTAATTAGGTGAGACGCAGGCCACGATTCTAAAGGCACTAAAAATCATCATAAGCGGAGTGGTGGCTCTGAGGCTAGGGATCTGCACTGGCAATCGGAAGGCTGCCGGCTCGAATCCCGTAAATGCCAAAGACGACTCTGCTCTGTTGGGCCCTTGAGTAGTGAGAAAAGCGCTATATAGATCCAAAGAATTATTATTATCTAAAGCACAGTAAAGTCCAGTATTAATTAACAGCGACAATACAGCACAACTGTGAATTCTTGTAAAGGGAGCATCATGAAAAAGGAGTATCCATTCAACAAGGGCGCTGCTGATGAAAACTGCAAAGTATTATTATTATTTATCTAAGGTGACTTACAAAGCAAATTAAAATACATATAAAAATGATTGGAAAACAAAATTAAAAAAAATGAGCAAGAGGGAGTAATACTCTGTAATTACACCAGCAACTAGAATAAGACAAAAAAAAAAAACAAATCAGTATCCTAAGTTCTTTTTCAGTAAAACAGCAGTTATCCTTTAGAAAAGGCACTAAGCAGTTCCAAAATAAGTCTTGAAATGATACCTTTTCAAAAGACCCTGAAACATGAGCAAAATTGGGTGCAGTTCGAATTGACAAAGTGAGATCATTCCACAGCTTTGGAGCAAGAATCGAGAAGCATTGTACTATCTTGGCATATCTGGCCAGAGTAGGGACGGCCAGCAGAGAGGCAGAGGCAGAATGGAGACTTCTTGAAGGGGTTTATGGAGAAACCAAAGACTGGAGATACTGAGGAGCAGAACTATTAAGAGAACCTTCGGCCAAGACAGGAGTTCTGAACTGGATCCTTGCAGCAGGAGGAAGCCAGTGAAGAGACTGTAGCAGAGGAGCAGTAGAAGTGAAACGAGGCACAGAGAACACCATCTGGAGGAGCAGGACAAAAGTCTGACAGCGGTTGAAGGAAGCCCCACCAGGAAAGAGTTAATAGTCTAGCTGAGAAACAACCAGTGCCTGATCAAGTAATTTCATGGTATTAATTAGCAAAGAAGGGTCAAATCCTATGAATATTATGAAGAAAGAAAACAGGATTGGGTCATCACAGAAATATATTCAATGAATGAAAGTGGTTTTCGAACTCGCAACAAGATTCCTGACCGTAAATGATGATGAAAGGGTGACATCTTCAAGAGCAATGGCAATGCTTAATGACAAACCTGAGGAAATGGAGAATCAGAAGGCAAGTACAGGATATTTGACTTTGACATGCAGATTTCCATGGCTGAGATAGCCATTTGCATTGTGCAAGTTCTTTCCATGTCAGTATAATTCACCAAAGCAAAGGCATGCAGAATAGGTTAAATGAAGACTCTCTATATATAATCCATTAAAAATAAGTGTACGTTTATGTCCCAATATGGATAGGTGTTGTTTTCTAGGGTTAGTTCTTGCCTCGCATCCAATACTAATGTGATGGAGGCTGGATACCCATGATCCTATGGTTGAAAAATTGTGTTTGGAGAAATGGATATATAGCTGAGATGAAATAAACTATGTATGCAACACTTGCCCGAGTGCTTGAGGCATCTGTGATTTACCAAAGACTGACAATATAAAAGGTATTCTTGAGGAAAGCTTACGTCAGACTGAGACAACAAGAAAGCATGCCGACAATTCTGGGACAAAATGAAAGAAAATTGCATGGTTTCATGAAAACAAAATTGACTTTTTGGGCCTCAGCAATAAAAGCAGTGTTTGGCACAAATACAATGCACAATGAGAAGCGCTTTGACTATAAAACATGGTGGTGGTTCTGTCAATCTATAAAATGTCACCACCTAGACAGACTTGTAAAGACAGGGGGTAAAAGGAAAAATGTTTAAGAAAATTATGACGAAAATCCAGATTTAACCTGCAAGCAACCTGGGATGTAAGAGAGCATTCATCTACCCGCTACGCAATTACCTAAAGTATTAGATAGGTCTTATTGAAGTGATAAAAGCATTAAAATTCAGTGCAGCATTGTGGCCAGTCACAATCTGGGCTGCAGGCTAATTCAGTATATTATGGTAGGAGTAGAAATAATGACACTTATCAATAGTTGCCATCCGAACACAGTAACTTTACAGAGTAGCACAAGTTGCCTATTTCTGGTGCCTTCTTATTCCATTTAAGAATTGCGAGAATTCAATACTTTGTTATCTGCATAAAGCAGAACTGAAGTCAGTCCATTACAGTATCCATTCACTGGCACAAGGCATAACAGATTTGTAAATCAACCCAGCAGCATGACTGTGGAAGGAAATGGAAGTTTCTCAAAGAAGCCTGCACAGAAACAAGAAACTGCCATAAAAAGTGTCAGACTGATTTTAGTGTAGATTTAAATTTTCTTCTCCATTGCCTACTAGACTTTAATGTATTCTTACTTGGAAATGTATTTCATACCACTCCATCACAGATCACAGAGTATATAGTACCTCTTCAAACAGATGCTCCACAGACAGTATAAATATATAATATTCACCTCTGGTTATCGGACTCGGAGTAGTGCCTTAGACGGAGTTCTAAACAGTTTTAAACTATAGGTACACCAGACTTCCTGTTGGCCTATCATTCTTTACCATTTTCTTGGATGGGCCACATGCCCAGAAAACAGTCTTTTCTCTCTTTTTCTAACCTTCAAAGTTGACTCGTTTCTCTGGAATTTCCAAAGGACTTTCTTGGGGAGTGATTTGTTAGACAAGAGAACAGAACAGCTAGTGAGGCTTCTAGAATTCCTATTCCCTCTTCAAGAGGCTTTTTTTCCCTGAGCTCCTAACTCATTGAACAACAACATATGATGCTATAATGAATAGGTGATACAAACATGGTGGAAGCATGTAAGGCAGGGGTCTTCAACTCCAGTCCTGGAGAGCTACTGAGGCTGCAGGTTTTCATTCTAACTCTTTGCTTAGTTAATTAGCTGCAAAAACTGGTCACTAATTAAGTCCCTTTATTTTAATTGACTTTTCTTGAGACTCTGACTGCTGAATTGATTCTTTTTTCCTTAAATGGCACCTAAACATAAATTTGATGTGAAGTGAGCCAACAGATGGCCAGCTAAGTTGGGGCCTCAAACTCCAACCAACTTCACTTCATTCAGTTTCTTAATTTGAAGCCAGTTCTCATCCTCTTTAATAAAACCCCCGTGTGCGTCCAGGGGTCAGGGGTGTCCGTGTGTGTGTGCGTCTTCTGGTGAAGTGCGCATGCGCGGGGCTGCGCATCACACCGTGCCTCGCACATGGGTACGGCACCGTGGACATACACACACTGGAAGCTGGGCACACAGTGAATGGCCTAGCCGCGGCCACGCCTGATAAGCAAATAAAGGACATCATTGCTGAGGAGAGTGCTGATTGGGTAGTCGCGGCCGCGCACATAAAATCCGTTGCTGGGGAGACAAGACATACAGTAATCAGCTGCACGCCAGCATGGATTCAAACACTTGCTGGGGAGCTGAACACTACTTGCTGGGGAGACGCCACCAGAACCAGTATTCAACCACGGCCAGTTATATGTTGCATTATCAAGAGTTAGAAGTTTTTCAGATGTTGTTGTCAACGTTGTAGATGGTCCCGAACAAGGCAAACTGTTGCCAAACTCAGACAGAATATTTACAAGAAATGTTGTCTATAATGAAATTTCATGACGTAAAAACAATAGAAAATTTTTCGTAAATATCTTCAGATGTTGTGTATTACAGATTGTTACAAAGCTTTACACTAAGGCAATATTAATTATACTTATGTCATATACGTTTCTATTTTATTTTTATTTTAATTTAGACTTCTTGCAAAAATATTTTTGACAGAAAAAAAATTAAGACAAGAAACAGAATGAGGTCAAGGTCCCTTGCCATTTAATATAGACTGTTCCTACTAATGTCTATGCACTACTGTTCTAGCGCCCATTATTGTAACGAGCTTAATGTCTAGTTGCTAATTAAACCTGTTATTTAATTCCATGGCGCTCATTCTGCCATGGCAGACATTTCCAAAACTGTCAAAAAATTGTTTTAGACCTGAGCAGATCAACATTACTGAGCACCATCACCTTTATTTTCAGTTATTGTGTGATGGACGCAGGTTGTCGTTTATGTGTTGGTACATTTTGTGTCTCAATATTGTTTGGTTGCTAATTAAATGAAAATGAGATAATTAAGGAGCCTTAAGTTGTGCATCAATTAAAATTAAGGCAAAGAGTTAATTAGCAGCAAAATTTGGTCACTAATTAAGAAAAGGGTTAGAATGAAAACCTGCAGCCACAGTAGCTCTCCAGGACTGGAGTTGGAGACCCCTGATGTAAGGCTTCCGAAAATGTCCAATAAAAGTAGGCCCAAACCTTCATCAACCTCAACACATTCAAAGGAATTTGTATGTGAAGATAACGGACAGCTTATTTGCTATAGCTGAGCATATGCCGGATGAAGAGAAAGAAATGTACCCACACAATCACACATACCGACGCTCTTAAGTGGGTCTTCAGAGCAATGCATTTGGGAAGCCATTTTAAGCTCCCGAAAAGAGCAATCTACATACATCTTTATTTAGATCTGGAACAGGCTCCTTAAATAACTATGAATAAATGATAAGAGATTTGTGAAATAACCAATGGCGTAGTGATTTTAAAAGGACTCTTACTACATACAATAACACAGGCTAAGATCAGGTTTCTTGAATTGTTAGCATCCTGCTAGGTAACCTACGATTCCAGGGGTGTCCAAATCCAATCCTGAAAAGCTACAGCGGCTAAAGGTATTCCATCCTGCGGCTTTCTTAATCCATGACCAATTCCTTCTATTGCTTGACTTCTTTTACCTTCATTTTTATTGACCTTGTATTTTAAGACTCTGTCCTCCGACTTGCAATTTTTTCCTTAGATGGCAGCCAAAACAAAAATGAGACGTGAAGTGAGCCAACAGATGACTAGCTAAGTTGGGGGCCTCAAACTCCATCCAATTTCCTTTCAATTAAGTTCTTAATTAGAATCTGATTCTTGTTGTTAATTAAACCTATTGTTTAATTCCATGGCTTATTGCTGCTCCCATTCTGCCATTGCAGACATTTCCAAAACTGCCGATTTTCTTTTTTCTAAGAACACCATCAAAATGTTTTGTGGACCTGAGCAGATCAACATTACTGAGACCTTCACCATTCTTTATGTTATGCTATTGTATGATGGATACTCATTAGCTGGTAACATGTTGGCTCGTTTTGTATCTCATTAATGTTTGGCTGCTAATCAAGGAAAAAAGAAACAATTAAATGGTCCGAGGCTTAAAAAGCAAGTCAATTAAAATGAAGGCGATAAGAAGTTGATTAGCAGCAAAAACTGTTCACAAATTAAGAAGAGGGTTAGAATAAAAACCTGCAGCCACTGTAGCCCTCAGGGATCAGAGATGGATAACACTGAAGATTTCTGTTTTGTCCACCTTTTCAAAGCCCAAAGAACTCTTGCCAAATTTAAAACGTTCTCTGTCAAGCAATGGGTGTACAGCAGTGTTTCCCAACCTCGGCCCTGTGCCCCCCCCCCCCCCGTGACTGCAGGTTTTTGTTCCAACCAGATTCCTAATCCGTGACAACACCTGATAACACGTTGATCTCATTTAATTAGCTGGTATTTTTTTTCTTTTAATCTACATTCAGAAAACCACAGCAGTATGATTTTTACATTTATAAGACATTTAGAAATATTTCTGCTTTTGCTATAGATTTAAATGCTTAACTCTCTTTTGTTGATTTCATTATATTTTGCCTTCTCTGTGCAGGTTTCCCCCTTCGTTGTATCTTATTAATGACAATTAAAAATGAGCAGAACAGACACCCAGGCAAACAACATTGAATAATCAAAGGCTGCAACTACTTTAGCATCAGACCCCCTAATTAGTTAATAATGGATTAATTAAACAATTAGAACACCTGGAAAAATAGAATGAAAATCAAGATGAAAACTATTGTTAAAAAGAAAAAAAATACATTATTCCCATATAACTGCTTGGTACATTTTTATATATATATATATATATATATATATATATATATATACACAAACTTAGTTTTCTAATTTCTATATTGTTCCCAAAACACAGAACTTGGGAAATAACACATCACTTAATTAGACCAGGAGTCCAATTAAAAACAGAAGCTGATTGGAACAAAAACCTGCAGCCCCTGTGTGCCCCCCCAAGACCAAGTTTGGGAAACACTGGTCTACAAACATAACCCAGTAATGTGCAATTAAAGAACCAAGAGTGTAAGATCTGTAATGGTTGATGTACATGGAAGCATTAAGCCACTCCTGTACAAATCTACCTATCTATCTATGCAGCTTTTGTTTAACTTTTTAATTTTTTTTTTACTTAATTTGACCGAATGTATTGTTCATATTATAGTACCTGTACAGTGGAATTGATTTATTGCACTGTGAAATCTTTCACCGAGTGATTTCTTGCAGTGTAATTGTCATGGAAGTACATCCCATATCGATTTTTACTTTCTCGTATACGACATATAGGGAAAGTATTCTAGTTATCCAAAGATTTGATGTTGAGATTTCGATGAATCTCGACGTTTTAGACCTCCCAGAGTCCCAAAATACCATTTTTGGAATTATGTCTGTGTGTACACTTTCACTTAGGTCAACCAAATTTTGCATTCAAGTATTAGGTACAAAACTTAGATTTCTATCAACTTTTGGGCTATTTCCACTAACCGGAAGTGGCACTTTACCTTTTATTCATACAGCTGCAGAGTCCGATTTATTCAACTTTACTTTTATAATAATTGTTCAATATATTATTAATTTTAATAATTGTTCAATATATTATTAATATGATTCGATTTGTTGTTGATGGTTCTTTAACATACATAATATAAAAAATATAATCATTGTTGTGCGGTTTACTCCTCAAATATCCATCCCCATATCTGAGTAAAAGAGAAAGTCGAGAGGAGACCACTCCAGATTTTTAGATACTGTGTTACTGTATAGTTTTGATGTCCTCTGTCTCATGTGTGCACTCTACTTGTGTAACCCCATGGCCAACAGTAGAATGTAACAGTTATTAATCAGCCCTGTACAATGCCTCTGGACTGAAACTGAACACTGGTGTCTATAGACTCCTGCCCTTTAGCATTTAAATTTTAATGAAATATACTAATATCCATCTTAGGGTTATCAATATAGGTTCACAGGACATAGGATGCAGGAAATGTTCCCAGGATGATTCAGGCAAATATAGGACTGATTTTAACATCATCTCAGCGTACGTTATAAGGCACCAATGATGTTAATTGCTCCTTACCTTATCTTATCACATTAACAACCATTCATAAACTTGAATCAGTAGTCTAATTTGCACTTTCCGGTATGCAAAAAAACAGTTGCTACTGTGTAGGGTGTGCAGCTGTAAAACACCAAAGATCTAGAATCATAATACGTGTTAACATACGTGAGGCTCCTTTCCTATTTGTCTTTATACATTCAGTCATTCATTATCTAACCCCCTATATCGGGGGTCCGCTGGAGCCAATCCCAGCCAACACAGGGCAGGAACAAATCCCCGGGCAGGGCGCCAGTCCACCGCAGGGCACACACACTAGGGACAATTTAGGATCGCCAATGTACCTAACCTGCATGTCTTTGGACTGTGGGAGGAAACCCACGCAGACACGGGGAGAACATACAAACTCCATGCCGGGAGGACCCGGAATGCGAACCCAGGTCTCCTTACTGCAAGGCAGCAGCGCTACCACTATACAGATTTCACTTATTTTGTCTTTCTTGTAGAAAACTAAAGCCAATGCTACCGGCCAGCAGCCTTGTCATGCTGTTATGATTCTTAGGTTTGGGTTGGCATGCTAAGACAACTTAAAGCTAGCACTGACTATTTTAATGTAATAAAATGATTCATATGGTTTTAAAATATTACACGGTTACTGTTAGATTTCTTTATTTCAGAAAATAAATTAAGAATATGAGAAATGTGCTCACAAAACTGTATAAACTATTAAATAAGCTACATTATATACAACTCCAGAAAGGCATAAACTTCAATTTCAGATTCATTTCAACAGACTCTGCCAAAAAAAAAAAAAAACCTTTATTACCGATTCATTTTGCTTCTTAGAGGAAATAAGTGCAAGGTCTTCTGGAATGGAATATTAAATTTTAAAAACCTTCTTGGAGCAATAATTTGAAAAATGAAAAATAAAATAAAGAGCTGCCTGAAAGCCTACCAAATAATTCTTAAGACAAAGTCCAAAGGTAACCTTAACCAAACTAAATTTCACTGCGACAGAACAAACATGAAAGAAAAACGAGAGCCCTACAGGATTCTGAACTCATTCCATACGGTACATTTGTATTACCTGCAGACAGACCGAGTTGATCTGCTCAAATGAACGCAAAGGTTCTTTTTCACTTGACTTAACCTGTTAAATAAAAAAATAAAAAAGTATTGGCTTTGACAGTTAAGATATTTTCTTTAGCTGTCTAAACAATTTAGACTCAAAAGATATGGCTAGTATATAAACTGCTCAAAAAAATTAAAGGAACACTTAGAAGACACATCAGATCTCAATGGGGAAAAAAAAATCCTGCTGGCTATCTCTACTGATATGGTAATGTGTTAGGAACGAAAGAATGGCACATCGTTTGATGGAAATGAAAATGATCAACCTACAGAGGGCTGAATTTAAAGGCATCCTGAAAATCAAAGGGAAAAAATGATGCGGCAGGCAGGCTGGCTCGTCCATCTTGCCGAAATTTCATTGCAGCAACTCCAAATCGTACTCAGTAGTTTGTATGGCCCTCATGTGCTTGTATGCATGCCTGACAATGTCGTCTTGGGGCAAGGGGGCGGCTTTGTATGCTCCTAATGAGACAACGGATGGTCTCCTGGGGGATCTCCTCCTAGATCTGGACCAGGGCATCACTGAGCACCTGGACAGTCTGAGGTGCAACCTGGTGGCGTCGGATGGAGCGAAATATAATGTCCCACTCAGAGGTATTCTATTGGATTGAGGTCAGGCGAGTGAGTGTGGGGGCCAGTCAATGGTATCAATTCCTTCATCCTCCAGGAACTGCCTGCATACTCTCGCCACATGAGGCCGGGCATTATTGTGCACCAGGAGGAACCCAGGAGCCACTGCACCAGCATAGATTCTGACAATGGGTCCAAGGATTTCATCCCGATACCTAATGGCAGTCAAGGTGCCGTTGTCTAGCCTGTAGAGGTCTGTGCGGCCCTCCAAGGATATGCCTCCCCAGACCATCACTGAACCCCCACCAAACCGGTCATGCCGAACAAATGTTACAGGCAGCATAACATTCTCCATGGCTTCTCCAGACCCTTTCACCTCTGTCACAAGTACTCAGGGTCAACCTGCTCTCATCTATGAAAAGCACAGGGCGCCAGTGATAGACCTGCCAATTCTGGTATTCGATGGCAAATGCCAATCGAGCTCCACGGTGCTGGGCGAGTAGTGAGCACAGGGCCCACTGGAGGACGTCAGGCCCTCAGGCCACCTTCATGAAGTCGGTTTCTGATTGTGTGGTCAGAGACATTCACACCAGTGGACTGTTGGGGGTCATTTTGTAGGCTCTGGCACTGCTCATGCTGTTCCTCCTTGCCCAAAGGAGCAGATACCTACCTGTGGGTCCCGCCGATGGGTTAAGGACCTTGTATGGCCATGAACCTAGTGTTGCTGGGACAGTTCAGGAAAGGGTTGAAAAATGGCGGGATAAGATTTATAGACAGTAAATTCAACAGATAAACCATAATGGGGTATTTTGTACTGAAAAAATGTAAAACTCATTTTCTCTGCCATTTTTAAATTGAATGTATTCACAGTGTATCTTATGCACTTAGTGAATCTTGTTGGATAGATAGTGAAGATTTACTTGTTAAGACATTTGACTAGATCAAATAAAAGGAGACATAATTTTTAAATATATGTATACCATTGTTATGTATAAACTGAAATATACACGAGTACATCCACATTTCTCCACTGCTGTGCACACTTTAAATTAAGCCAACCAATGCAAAATATGGCCTTCAGAGTTCAGACCTCTGTCTTGATACTGCTTACAGTTAACAGCATTGAGTAGTGACCTCCTTTTCAGTTCTTGGGACGTTATACCTAATTGACATACTAATTATTAATATCAAGTATGTAGCTACACAAACACGCAGGCTTGTGTGGCAAAATTAAACTGCAGAAAGTGCAGCAAAAATAGGTTCAGCTATTAACTCAAGTGGTTCCTACATGAATAAAGGGAATATCAAGTTACCACACAAAGGGCAAGTTCACCATCTGTCAGTTTTTACCAATGATGTTTGAAGTGCCATGAATTTAAATAAGAAATTACCTCCTCTGGTTAAAAATTATTATTATTTTTGGTTTTTTTTTTACACTTGGCCAGGGTAAACAGTTCTGACCTTGGACTACTGTAGTGGCTTCAAGCTATTTTTCCCTACAAAACAATTTCACATCAACTCCTGTTATGAACAGAAATTTTGTTTAACTTGGATGGCATTTCTTGGCACTCAGTCAGCAGTTTTTCCATGTTAATATTTTGTTTTTCTTCTTTTAAGAAATTCAGAAAGAAGATTTTTAATGGCTTCTTTATTCTTTGATTAGGAACAAACAGGGAACAGCTAACTATTTGCACAATTAAATTTGCTCTTATATAGCACTCTACTGAGAGGGTAGGCTTAGAGAGCTTACGCCAGTTTAAAAATAGAAAGCAGTAATGGAAAAATACAAACACTTATATACTCAAAACGCATGATTAGTTTACACAAAGTCATACAGTAATAAAAGTATCTGGCATCAAATATATTCAAACGCTTATTTTAGTAAAGAAGTCTGTAACACTTTAGTTTGGGTACAGTAAAAATGCATCAATTACTCACTTACTATTGTGTACAAGACCCTAACACGCATTTTTTTAGGTCTCGATAACACTTGCAAAGCATCAGTAAAGTGCTTATTCATCTCTGCAATACGACATACTAACAAAACTTCACTTTGGAGTGGTCTAAAGTGGTTTAACTAAGTGTTGTGATGTGAAATGTTGCATACAAGTTGATAAATAGTTTGTATGCCTTTATTTGTAACTTAGGCAATGTAATATTAGTGTTACATTAGTGAGAAGCATTCATGTTTACCCCTCTTTAGGACTGAGTCTCTTTGTAATTTTACGACAGGGTTGGGTGAAGTGCCTTAAACCAGCCTGGCAAGTGTTTCTCTGCTGAAGTCTCTCAGTCAACCCCCACAGGAAAGCCAGGCTACCTAACTGCCAAGCTTTACCTTAACACATGGTTTAGAGGGCAGGTGTGAGGGTATTCTGTCCCACCATTGGTCTGAAGTATGGCTGTTTGGAACTTTCTTGTATCAAAAGCTTTCAAGTACTATGATGCCCTATTGGCTGTAGGGGTTGGACAGAAAACTTATAAATTGGCTTGCTTTACCTCACTCTCTCTCTCTTACCAAACTGATGAAAGACCATCTCACACCATCAACTGAAAAAGACAACACAATGAAGAGCACAGCTCAGCAGCCATATTGAGACAGGCGTGTGGCCTGTTCTGAAGAAAGCTGACCATAAAATGAGGCCTTAACTAGAGACATTTTAACTAAAAGATTTGTGTGCCACCTGAAACTACACATCACCATTTATCAGGTTGTATGGTTGACAATATTCAAATGTATTTTCCATATTGTTATTATTTATGAATATTATTAATAATACATTGTTTAAATTGTAACTTAACTCCTCCTTGTGTTTTACTACACCTAACTGCCTGAGGTTATAGATATAGAGGCGAAGGTGGGGAGACATTATATGGTATAGTACCTTATAAACAGTGTTAAGTCTGCGAGATTTGAGGCATTCTGACAAAGGATACATAATACAAAAGGGGAAAGTAGAGTAAAATATTACTCTAACAAGACAAAACACTAAGACACGTTTCTCTTGATATTACACTTTTAGTACAAGACCTGTGAGTCCTACACTTTAACAATATTTACCATCACGTCAATATGCAACACAGCACAGAGATAAATAACTGATCTACTGCTGTATTATAAGTGATACGAAGAACATAAGAAGCCTTTGTTAAGGTCTTGTCACATAAGAGGAAATGAGTCAGAGATGCAATTTTGCAGTGCCTAAAAAGTGTTACCAATAAGTGAAAACGTTTATATAGAAGAATGTGAAGGATGTCTTATCTCACTAAATGACTGTTTTCCACTGTTCACTAAACCACAATCACACGATTATTGCTCTGGTCTATCACGGTAACAAGATCCTTTTTCTTTTTTTTTTGAGAGATCCTGGAGAAATGCAATCCAAGGTTGAAGGGACAGATTGCCCAAGAACAAGCTGGATTTGGGCCAAGAAGAGGCACGTGTAATCAGATTGCAAATCTCCAATCATCCTAAAGAAAGCAAGTGAAAGGATCCAGTCCTGGTATTTTTGATTCATTGAGCTCAGAAAGGCATTTGACATGGTCCAGCATGAGTAGCTCTAGCTAGCTATGCTCCCGATGAGTTTCAAGCCACACTTGGGTCAACTGCTGCAAAATCTTACAGAAGACAGCGTGCAGCGGTCTTCAACATGTCAGCATGATTCTGCATTAAGAAGGAGACAGGCAAGGATGTAACCTGTGTTTGTTCAACATCCTAGCTCAATGAATGATAATAATGCATTTTATTTATATAGCACCTTTCCAACACTCAGCAAATGATAACAGAAAGCACAGCAAGGATCCTCTGAATGATTCAGAATTGATAAGACTTATCAGTAATCCTAGGCACACTGATTACGTTTCCTTTATCGGTCACATCACCAGAAGAGCTAGAAGTTCTTCTGAACTAGAGGTTGAGAGGTCTGCAAAGGAGTATGACTTGCTGATGAGTACAACAAAAATGCAAGTAATGACAGCAAACACTGATGAGGATTGTGGGATCACAGTGGATGGAGGAAAGTTGGAGCAGGTGGACACTTGTGTATATTTGGGGAGTAGAGTAACAAATGATGTGGACTGTGCAGGTGTGGTGAACTCTAAGCTAGCCATGGGGATGGCAGTGATGGTTAAGTTGAAAAGGTCATGTAAACTGATGAAAGTCTTTTTCAGGCTGGTAGCAACATGTGGATGTGAGGCCTGAACACTGAAGAAAAAGAAGAAGAGAGATGCATCCAGACTTTAACGAACAAATGCATCAGAAAGTTACCAGGAATCTCATGGATAAATTGTATGACCACTGAGCAAGTCAACAAGCTGACTAGAATGGAAAGTGAACCGCTAATTATATTAATACTTGCTAGCTGAGGTACTTCTGGCATGTGATGCCATAACCACATGATAATATTGACGGCAGTGTGGTGACAGGTCTTGTGGAAGGGGTCTGAGGGTGTGGAAGACTGAGAATATGCAGGTATGACAACATCATGGCAGGGACTGGCATGTTAGCAACTAGTCTGTTAAGTGGTAGTTGAGACAGAAGGCATTGGACGGCACTGTCCCATCTGTACAGCCACTGTTAAGCAACGATGATGCAGTGACATGACACTAGATCACTGCCTACCTATTATATAGTGCCTTTCACATCTGTCTGTCCACTCAAGAAGGCTTTTATACAGCAAGACAACAGCATTTCACTCTATTTAGTTCTGGATGATCTCTTCCTAACTAAACTATGTGTCCCAGCCTCAGATTAGCATTTACAGGCAAATGACCTACAAGTGTTTTGTCTGCTATCTTTGCATCTAGAATTAGATTTTCAAGGACCACGTTTGTTACCTTAGAACTTAAAGTTTGCAAATAACAAGAGACCAATCAATCCATCAAGCATGCCTGATTAATTACTAAACAAGCTGCCCCAGTACCTCATTCAAATAATTCCTAAACGTTATTAAGGCTTCTTCTCAAATACTTGACTCCTTACTCTTCCTTTAAAGAACTGCTTGCTGGATTCCAAATTGAATACAGCTTCCCTTAACCTGTTGGGTACATGATTTAATATGTATATTAATAATATTAATCAAAAAGTAAAGGCAGTTTGAAAATAACACGGTAACTACAATGGATAGAAGCTCACACAATACATGTTCGCAATGGCTTAAGGCTAGATTAAACACACAAAGCGGACCCATCTGTAGTTAGTCTAGTTGAATCGAAGGTCAAACGAACATGCACCCTCTGCAGGGAGATTGCACCATTGTTCAACAGTTCGATTTACTCTCATGCTTACCTGGTAAAATACCACTGGACCAACTGTAGCAAGACCTTCATGAATTAAAAGCCCAGATGAGTTTCCTATGTAGACATCTCTGTTGCATAACACTTTTTGCTCTTTTTAACTTTTCTGTAGTGCGATCTTCTAGTCTAACTTTTTAATAATACACTCATTCATTAATTGTGCTCCTTTTGATTTCCTTTTTCAATGTATTTATTTTGCTGCACATAAATCTGGTTGTCCCTGAAATCACATAATATATTATTTATTGAGGAAGTGTTTTTGTTTTCCTATTCTGTATTATCCTGGATTTTACTTATTCCCGTGACGTCTGCCTTTCTCTGACTAAAATTCTTTATTTTTAGAGGAGATTTTTTTTTTTTTTTTTAAAAAAAGGAGTATTTCTGAATTGATCTGAAAGGTGATTGACACTCCTACCTCACTGAGGCGGGTGTTCAATTCCACATTCTGCCTTTGTTTCCTTTAGTATTGAGGTTTTCTTTCCACATCCCAATATGCACTATAATATTCAAATGGCAGTGCCAAGGTTATTAATGTGGGATTAGTGGAACTCTTCAAGTTAGTTTCTAGATTGGTCTGCTCTCACATCCTAAGCTTTATTCATACAGGCAGTTAGACACATACAAACTAGTCAGTCCCAAGTGTGAGAGATGCCAGTACTGCCAGTCACTCTTTAGAACTCCACAATAGGGGCTTGTTAGCTTTGGCATGAGTAACACAAAAACTGACACAGCTTGGTTAATTCCACTTACCAACTAACAGTGTGTTACTTTCTCTAAGATGTCATCTTCTGCAGCTCCTTCAGCCTTCTAACACTGTGGGAAAGAAAGTAGCAGTCTCCTCACACCGTGTGCTCTGTATTTACATTTTTATACTTGTATCACTCAAGATATGCAAAAATATTTAACAGCAAAGTCATATTTATTAAGAACAGAACAACATCAGAAGGAACTATAATCAAAAAAAACAAACGGATAGCAAATTCCTAAATAAAAATGTATCTTTTAAAATCAGAAAACTTACAAAAAGAAATGAAAACATTAAGGTCAAATATCGTACTGGATAGCAGTAGCAGTTGGTCTGAACCATCAACAGCTTCTTTGACATCCATCCCTCTCTTCTCTCAGATGAGCAGTTCTTTATGTCCAAAAGCACCATGGGGTTCTGGACCTCATGATTTTACACACAGGTGCCCGGCCAGTTATTCTGGTGATGAACAGCTCTGCCTAAAGGCTTTGATCCTACATGGTATTTCATCTGTGCAATCTGTTGTTAGGTGATAAATTCTCTGGTCATTCTGAACTAAGACTATGCATTTAGACAAACATGGAAGAAAACAGACACCCCTCAAGTGACTGCATTT
Source organism: Polypterus bichir lapradei (assembly GCA_026402145.1). Taxonomy (NCBI): domain Eukaryota; kingdom Metazoa; phylum Chordata; class Cladistia; order Polypteriformes; family Polypteridae; genus Polypterus; species Polypterus bichir. Next base: position 13,122,281 of record JANRMT010062846.1, on the reverse strand, counting down.
CCAGAAAGCCTGCTTCTCGCTTCCCGTTTGCTTTTATACTTCCTGCCTTTGAAGGCAACTCTTTCAGGATGCCTCCTATGCACTTTATCAATTGTGTCATCAAAGTCAAACTGCTCAATCGGCTTTTTGACTTGTAGATTTCCCAACATGAACAACAGTTGCTGCATTGTGAACAGTGCTTTGGAAGCATACGTCTTTCTTGTCCATCCACTTAATCGCTATCATTTTCCTATTTTTCCCGCACAGCGCTGCTGCAGCACTCTACAGATTTACACAATCAGGCATATCACAGTGGTTCAGTCATACAGTGCGGTATGCAACCATATCAACGTTTGATAACCAATTCACATTATCATCACTATCGCTTCATTCAACTAATGGTTCAGTTGAAATTTGTTCTAAAACTAACTTTACAACTTTTTGTTTACATGCCACTGTGTGCTTTAATTGAAGGCTCCACCATACTCATTCATATCGATGACTTGCCATAGAGTGGCAGAATGCATTGAGAAATTAATGACTTTTTGCAGCACGAGTGTTGTATCATCTACAGGATGGCAGCAGAATACCACCCTGAGCGTAATTTGGGTTCAACTATGAATATGACATCAGAACAGTTTACCCCAGAGTTAATGGATTTCTATATAGAATTCAGAGTGACATGGGGCACGTTTACACCAATTGGGTTAATGCTCATTGCTGCCTTTTTAGAGCCATCCTTTTCCCCTAATTGACTCATGAGACGCCAGAGCCAGCATGATCAGCCACAAATCCTTGTGTGGTACGTTATAATTATAATGGACATTAACAACTGAAAGGGGGAAAGAAAAAAAAAAAAAGAGCAGAAAGAGGCTTGCAACAATGAGAAAAAAGAAAGAATGTGTTGGATAAGGGTGAAATATTAAGGAAGGGAAAAAAGCTCAACTTAATAGTATGTTCCAGTTCACTGCCAAATTGTAAAGCAATCTTTAATAACATGCAAAAAGAAGCTCTTATTAGTATCTTAGCATTTTCAGCTTTTGACTGCACCAGTAACCTTTGCTGGCAACATGAAAAACTATTTTTAAAAAACTCAAATACACTTACTGGAAAAAGGCACGGCTTTGCAGCTTACAAAACAAATAATCCAACAGAATATTAATTAAATGCTACATTGTTCAGTCGAAAGCAATGATTTTCTTTTCCTTTGATTAGCACAGCCAACAAACCAGTTTTACGTCACTGCACATGCCTTTGCCTTTTTACATACAAAATATTTAATCAGAATTTGACTTGGGTTTTCATTTAATAGAATGTCATTGTGGCTGTATCGTTTGCATTTTGAGATTCATCCATCCATTCCTTCCTCCTTTTTCTCATATAACTAAGCAGGCTTAACTATAAAAAATGCCTTTCTACATCCGAATATATAAATCCTTTGAGCTAGAGTTGTATGTGTAAATGACATAAGAGTAGTGGACTTAAAGGTCATAGCAGAATGTTATGTTGCTTTGCTTTAATTGGCTCTGTCACATTTCATTCTGTAAAGTGAATGTGGTCTATAAGCAAATACTGGCTTATATTAAATAGGCGGAGGTCATTTTTAATATAGAAAAATAGGTTCCCTTGGTTGTCACTGGGCATAATGTAAAGCATAATGTTAAATTACTATATATTTCATGCCAACATTTCATGAAATTATATCATATTTAAAAAGATCAACTTAATTAGCTGTGAAACAGACTGGTCCCACTTTTCAGGATTGGTTCCTACAAGCAGAATAGCGCAATCCGTATTTTTTAATTATTTATTTATTTCCTTGTACCGAGTACAGACAAACTTGACCATACAAAAAACATAAAATACATAAAGCTGTTTGACACAGAAAGTCCTGGGAAACTCTTTCAACACTTTATGACCCAGATATTTTATCTGTCCATTCTGAGACGGGTGAAGTCTGTAGTGTGAAAGAAATTTTAAAAAAGTAGAGGGCTCTGCCCCCTGCTCGCCATCCCCTGTACAGGCGCTACGCGCTAGCCACTTTGCGGCTCTGCCCTCATGTATGGGGAAGCGAATGTACAATTTAAACAGATTGTTATTTTCATGGGAATTGTTACATATGCATAATAGAACTATTTTACATTACAGCAAGTAATTAACCAAAGCAAAAAAAAAATAAAATGTAATAAATTGAAAGAAAATTCTTTCATGTTGCGTTAGAGGTATTCGTTGTGTTATACTTTTTGTTCCATTTGGCTTTGAAATTAACATGCAAATACTTTTTAAACTTATTTTCACTGTAACACTTCAATAAAAATAATATTTGGAATTAACTTTTTACCAATATCGCATTAATTTTGATTCCGTGTTTGGATTTACATCGTGCCAATTAATGAATATTGTTTCTCTCTCTAATAAACAAACAGACTTTTTTGATTGTTTGTCCCTGTGATTTGTTAATTGCCATAGCAAAAGCTATTCTAAAGGGAAACTGTAAACTTTTTAATACTAATAGCATATCAAGTTCTCCTTTGGGATCTGATGTTATCTGTGGAAGATGCACTACATTACCTTTCTTGTCGCCTGTTAAAATTTTACATGTTAGAATTGTTCGACCAATTTTGAATACAACTAATGTAGTCCTATTGCATAGCCCATCACTCACACAAATTACACAACATCACAATACATCCCCCTCTTTCAATAGTAATTCATGTGGTGGAAGACCGGACGGTGTTAATGGTTGGAGATATACTATGGACATTGTAAGCTGATGTTTTCATCTTCCGCACCATCACCACCAACTCTTTCAGCATAATCTATTGATACTCATTTAACCAATTTGACAATTTTTCACGTTAATTTGTTTAACTTTGTTTCTCTGTGCTAGGATTGCCCGTGTACTTATTTCTTCTGTTGATAACCCATCGGGATGAAATTCTTCAATAAGATTCAGACAGAAGTCTTCTTCTATTGGGAACTTAAAGTGAGGAAAACATAAAAATTTATAAGAGCTGAAAGCGCAGGAACCATGTCTGACAAAAGCATTCACATGAATGAGAGGAGGGGACTGTGGGTGTGAGCAGTTAACCGGAAATGGTTGAAAGGAGGGCGAGAACCCCCTCTGCCAACTGGAAAAAATCTTTTCGCAAAAATTTTGTCTCAAGATTTTTATATAATAGAGAGAGAGTAAAAACACAGGTCTAGTAGTAAATGTTTGTATGATCATGTTTCTACAGAAGAAAGGATACAGCTGGTGTGTGCCTCTTCTAAAATTATAGCCAGCCACTTGCCCACTGTGCATTCACTCAACTGAGGGCAAAAGGTAAAGATTACAAACAACCCACTGCACCCTGCCCATCCTCAGTTCTCTCTCATTTGACTTGATAAACTGCAAAGGTCAAACAAGATCGGGCCTATCTGATTCCATAACAGTACTGACCCACAAGTTACGAGATGCACTTAAGTGTAATTTTTTTAGAATGATAATTACAGTCACCCTGATGTTGCATATTTGCATTGACAGTTTAGTGACCTTACCTTATACTCCCTTAAAATTTGATTGCTATAGTAAAACTACTGTGCCTTCTGTATAACATAGCAAATCAAACATTACAAAAATACAAAACATGGCACATACATTCAAGAAGGCTGTAATTAAAGAAGAAACTTTGACTGCAAAGTTTTGATTTGAGAAGATTAATACTGAAATAAAACTATAGACCTAGGGGTTTGAATGGTGGAAACTAGTCCTATAGCAAGAGAGTTAAAGAACACCCTTTAAAAGAGATATAGATAGATAGATATATACACATATACACACACACAATAATACACTTAATACATAAATGGTTTAAAGTTACATTTGTATTATGGAAAGTAAACTGTCAATCTCAAACTTCATCTGACCAGCTTCCTCATTTGGTTGTAGTACCTTTGTCTCCATCCTTACTAATCTAAAGTATACTGTTATTCTCTGTTCTAGTCTTTAACCATTTATGGTTTACAGTTTTGCTTTCCTTTTATTTATTTATAAAGGACTTTAAAAACAACATCAAGGCTGGCCAAAGTGCTGTACAATAAAAAAACCCAACATATCAGACACACAATAACCAAAGGGTAAATGAAACAAACACATAAGAGCTGAAGAGATTCATAATAAGAAGTATACAGATACCCAACATATACTGGGTTAAAAGCGAGAGAGTAAAAGCGTGTTTTTAAATAAGATTTAAAGACAGCTAGTGAAGGAGCCTGCCTAACATGCAACATCAAATCGTTCCAGAGTTTTGGGGCTGCAACTGAAAATGCTCGATCACCTCGGTGTTTGCTTCGTGCTTTGGGAAACACATAAAAGCATCTGGTCTGCTGACCAGAGAGAGCCAGACAGTACAGAAGGGTGCAGCAGTTCCGACAAATAAAAAGGGGCACAACCATTAAAGGATTTAAAAAAACAAAACGAGGATCTTAAAATGGATTTGAAAACGAACTGGAAGCCAGTGAAGGGAAGCCAAAATCGGGGTAACATGCTTATGCTTTCTTGTGCCAGTTAAAAACCGAGCAACAGCATTGAGCAACAGCATTTTGCACCAGCTGTAGGCAAGCAATTGGGGCCTGGCTAATTCCAAAAAGAAGCACACTGCAGTAATCTAGACGAGATGTTATAAATGCATGTATCACTGTTCGTGTTTAGACAAAACAGGCTTGATTTTTGACAGCCGCCTCAAATGGAAAAAAGCAAGATTTTACTACTGCGTTCACCTGGCTATCAAGTTTTAAAGTGGAAACCATTTTCACACCTAAATTTAGCCACAGTGGAAAGGTCAATGCAGGGGGTCCCGCTGGTGCCATTGGGTCTAAACAGCATGACTTCTGTCTTGTTCTCATTAAAATTTAGAAAATGTAATGCCATCCAACTCCTTATGTCAATAAGGCAATCAAGCAGGGGCTGGACAAAACAAGGACCTTGGTGCTTCAGAGGGAAATAAACCTGACAGTCGTCTGCATAAAGATGAAAGGAAATACCGAGTTTCCGGAAAACAGCACCGAGTGGAAGCAGGTACAAGGACAACAGAAGAGGTCCCAGGATGGAGCCCTGTGGTACCCCCCAGGGGAGGGCAACAGAGGTGGAAGTAAAATCATCAATGCTGACACAAACTTCTGAGAGACCGGACCTAAGCCATTGGACAGCTGAACCCTGATGCCCACCCACTGCTCTACCCTGGAGATGAGGATCTCATGGTCTTTAGTGTCAAAGGCAGCTGTTAAATCCAGAAGCATAAGTAGTAAACAGTCACCAGAGTCCACTGTTAAAAGAATATCATTAACAACCCTTAACAGAGAGGACTCAGTGCTGTGGCGAGTTTTAAACCCAGACTGGAACACTTCCAGAATTGCATGTTCGTCCAGAAAGGACTTCAGTAGGGTATAGATGACTTTTTCCAAGAGTTTGGACAAAAAATGTAGCTTGGAAATAGGCCTAAAGTTAGACATAACAGAGGGGTCAAGACCGATTTATAAACCAATTACTGTATATTCATGAAACCAATTCTCAATTGTTCTTTTTACTACTTTACATATGAATAGGAGTGAGTCGAGATACAACCTACAGTAAAGATTCTCTTATACAGTACATTCTTCATGGACTTTAAAATTGTCTATTAATTTGTTACAAATATGAAGTACTTTACAGCCATCCAGTACTATCTAGGCAGGTTTGTATTTTTGTATTGATATGGTGAAGTGGATATGTTAATAAAATGTCAGCTTTTGTATGCAACTCCTGTAGTCATAGTAATAAACTAGGCTAGATACATATTTTAAGTACCAAACAGTCAAACTGAAGACACACAGTGTGCACTATGACTGACTCAAGCTTCCACCTGAGGCCTTATTATTATTCTGGATCAAAGCAGGACTGTTTTTTTTCTTCTTTTTTAAAAAAAAATAAATAAATAAATAAAAAATGTTGCATTGGACACTCCAAAAGACAGACTTGACTGTCTCAGTTGCAATTAATCAAAATGTATTCATCTTCTTTTCTAAATATAGCATATTTTATGCCCAAAGCACCCCATATATAATAAGTTCTTCAGCCCAGCTTTAAACCATTGGCTCTATCAAAAAGCCAATGAAAATAAATTGCACAATGACAACACTTTCTGCACCTTAAGCCTTCCACTTCTAGAAATGCTTAATATTTGAGGAATGAATTCTAGTTGCTTCAAAAGAAAAATGTTCTTTGGAAATGCTGTTCAAAACACATTCTATTTTTCTCCCCCAACTACCAATTGAACGAACTTGCTAATTGAGCTTAATGGAGACACAATTAGGTACCATAAAGTTAATTTGTCACGGCACTACCAATGGATTTCAAAACAATTATGATAATCTTTGGATATAATGTGAATATTTATTTACAATTTAACAAAAACCATTTACAGGAAAGACAAAAGAGAACTGCATTTTAGGCAACTGTATAAAACTTTCCGGTCAATGCTATTAAAAACAAATCACTTTCAAAATATATACACACACACACACACACACAGAGATGACACAAAAATGTATTAAACTCCAAATAGGCTAGTTAGCCTTGGTAATTATTTTAATCAACTCCGACCGTGTTTTTTGGGCTGTTTGGCGAAACTTTTCCATGGTCTCATCAGTAGACTTTTTCTGAAATACAAAAAAAAAAAGCAAATTATGTTTGTGTATACAGTGATTTCTGTACAGAGTGAGAAATGCACTATAAAAATGACTGAATTTTAAAGAATTGAGGAGGGAAAAAGACAAAAAACTCTGCATAAAGCTACTCACTTGAAGGAATTATTGTATAAAGTACTACATTCTTTCAGAAGTTAATACACAATTCGATAATTTCATACTTTATTTTATACTTCGTCGAGTGACAGCAACTGTTGGACCAAGCAGAAGCATGGAAGCCACCTTGTCAAGAAACATCACTACAATCTACAGCTAAACTAAAAACCCTCATTGAAAAACACACAGATTCAAAATGTGTTTGGTTATAACTTGCAACTCCTCTAAAACAATCATTTTCAACAGAGTACTTAAGTAAGCTCTTGTATAAAAAGGCAACATTGACTCCAGTAACCCCACACTTGCCAGTGTAGCTTTCCATGTCAGTTAAGCTCTTACTTGGAGCATAAATAAGTTGGGGTAGTACTACACAACACCTTCAGTGGATTACTGATCTCACTTGAGTTTTCAGGAGACAGAAGAGAAACCTTTTGTGTTCCGTCACTCTGTTGTCAATGCAATGTTTTTTGATTCAATACAAATCCAACAAATTATGCAGTTGCCTTTCATTTGAAATTGAGACATTCAGCTGTGAAAGCAAGATACAAGCTTCACTACGCTACCTGAACGTCAAAGATGAAGCGATTATTTGAAGGCTGAAGCTAAAATGTTGAACTTTGTTGCCACGTCTATTGAAAGAAGTCACTGGTGTGGTAGCTGGTGTACTTATGTACAGTTACAAAAGGGCCTGAATACTAAGAATTCCAACAATCTTGTGCATTCCCTTATTTATTACATTCATATCAGAAAGCACGTGGGCCAAGTAAGAAATTTTAAAAGCAATGGGGATAGCAAATTCCTAGGATTGCATGCATTTGGAAATGCAATTCAAAGTCTGTACATTGCCAAGTACAGCCTCTGTGTTGCCTTATGTGGTGATTTTGGGCTTTGTTTGTGCAAGGATTCCTTTATTTACTATCCACAGAAGTCCAAAACTGATAGCACGACTCAAGTGCAAGATCCATATTCAACCACAAATTGGCAAGTTGTGGGAGTCTTTGGTCAGCCTCTTGTTCATCATAAGGCTGAAACATGGGAGAATAATAATTTTGATGTAGCTGTCATATACGACAATCCAGCCAAGACATCCCAAGTCTGCACAAGAGTGGTGCTGAATTTCAACAAATAAAACTGTAAAATATGGTTAGTGAAAAATGAATAAGCTTGAAATAAAACACTTGAAAGACATACATACATACATACATATCTAGATTACCAAGATGTGATCAGACAAGACAGAAGAATGTGCAGAGGGGATGGCAGACAACCCAAAGGAGGACAACATTCTAATAATTAGTATTTAGGCCACATTTACTTGTACTCCGAGTCATCAGTAATGTTTCTTAAACACAGGCTGCGATGGTGTCAACTGTGCAAACACTATTCTTAAAATAAAAGGCTAAAAAAGACCAAACTAGGAGAACAAAAACTTAATCAGAATGGCTTCTGCCGCGAATAAAATGTTTCAGCTGGAGGAGAGGAGAACAAACAGGGTGAGCCAAATCATATAAAAATAGATCACGCAGAGAACACGCTGAATGCAACTCCAGACCTGTATTAGGGTTGTACGTTCCATTGAATGCATTCTTTTTCAGTGAGTTAGCTTTACTTACAAAGGGCAACAGAATGAAACTTGCCAACAGGATACGAAGGGCAAACATATATAGATACAAAACAATACAGACACACACAAAAGATGAGGCAGGAGATATCAGCCAAGATTCATTATTAAAACAAATATTTGTATATAAAATACCAGTTAATTTTACAGTGTACATAGAACTACTTACAAGCAAAAACTTCTGCCGATCTTTCTGAAGTTTTAAAAGTTCTACTAGTGTCATATCCTCCACATTCTTTTTTAAACCGATGAAAGTACAATTTGGCGAATGACGCTTATGTTCTTGCCTGAAATACCAATTAAGAGTAAATTACAACATTTAAAACCTCCATAACTGTTCAATGTACACCATTATCTGCAAAAAGCTACTGGTAATTCTATGCCCGCAGCACCTTAATGCAGATCTTAAACTCAACTGGTCAATAGGTGACAAATGGTATACAGTGCTGAACAAAGTCCATTAAAGACAGGCTTCTTCACCAGTGAATGAGGGTGAGGCGCAGATCCTCAAGTCATATGAACAGCATTGCAGGAATGACATCTCTGTTTACATTTAATGTTTTTTTTTTCTCAGGAAGTAACTTAATTTTAGCAAACAATGAACACATTTCGATCATACAAATGCATATCAGACATGTTGATTATGCAATGAATTACCAGAGAATTCTCGCTTGATGGACTTTTGGTCACATCGATTGGCACCTATTGACCACTCTGAATATTCAATATTTAATTTCTCCATGAAAACATGAGATTAAGATATTTTCTCATGCAGTACTATAAACTGCATGGGGTAACAATTAAAAAAAAAAAAAAACATTCTTGAGGAATACTATTAAAAGATTAACAGCACCACTGTAAAATGTAGCACATTAGCGGTCAGCCCAGGGTATTAATGTTTAGGCTGTAAAAATTACTGTGATGAAACAGTTAGGTTATTACTTGGTTGAGGCTATGAAGGTACTAAACTTGTAAACCTTAAGTAAGCTTTGTGTTGACACAGAAAATCTGTCATTAAATAGGACACAAAAACATTTGATTACTGTTTTTAGATTTAATCACACAATAGTACTTTATCACTATGGCAATCCAACCTAATGCTTCATTGCCAATCAGAGGGGGCAGTGGTTAAGGCACTGAAGCTGAAAGTAGTTGGGTTCCAGTTCAATTACCACTGTTAGTGCACCACATAACTCTGAGCAAACCGATTAGACTGGCTGAGATCCAAATGTAGAAAGCCACTGGAAACAACTATATGCTGCCCTGATCTGGTGAGCTACATTCAATTAAGGCATCAACCAAATAGGCTTCAATAAAACGTGCAGTCGCACATTGAATACATTAAAGAAGTTTGTGATCATTATTAGTACCACGCTTATTTTAACTTTACAAGATTTGTACCAGACAACAAACAGGTGATCGATATTTAACCCACTTGCTATTGTCCAAATGACTTGAGATATTGCACTCTTACTTCTGATGACAATACATGAATCAATAATCAGTTTCACTAATTGATCGTTTAATCCATGTTAATTAAGAAATGAAATTTTCATATGAAGAATAGTTAAAGATTTCACCAATAGATGGTCCTAGTAATGGATAGAAATATTAAAGGAAGTGTTAAAATATTACAAAATTATACTAAAACCCAAGACTAAAAAGTTGGAATATATATATAAAAAATACTTTTAAAAACCCTGCTTATATTAAACTTAAAAAGTGTACTAAAAAGTAAAAAATAAGTCTCTCATACATCACTCGTAAAATAAAAGCGTGGGCACTTTTCATCAAACAACATTCAAAAAACATTTCTTCAAATTTTAGCAAAAGTGCCCACGCCTTTATTTTACGAGTGATGTATGACAACTTATTTTTTTTATTTGCTATAAAGCTACCATATTCCAAATGTGGAATTGATGCTAGTGTAATGATGCATCCACATTGCCAAACTAGTAATCAGTTTTAAAGATGCGAAAAATATTCAGCCAAAAATTAAAAAGGCACATTCAATGTACAGCCAAATGAAAAATACCAAATACTTTGACCAAATGCGAGATACCCCTTCAAGTGCTGTACTGCATTAGTTAATGGAGACAACTCTCCTGGCCTATAGGTAATAAATAATAAGTAACTCACTGCATTGTGAGGTGTCAATGACACTTTTAGAGAATTTAACGGGACTGTTTACAACAAGGACTGCCAATAATAGTGTGTCATGCTGCAAAAAAAAAAAAAAAAAAAAAAAAAACAGCTTTACAAAAGCAAGTGACAAAGGAAAGGAGGTCATATTTATTCAGAAATCAAAATAATGTTATTTAAACATGTTCAGTTAAACAATATGGGTCTGTACCATTTGCCAGCCAAGCACCCAATAAGCCAACTCCACTCACATACATTTGTATTGTGATCTACATTGTCTTTGTACTCGGGGCATATTTTATGTGCAAGTTTTAACATTACAAACCAAGTGCTTGGAATGATCTAATGGCTAGGTGAAAGATCTTCAAACTAACAAGCCAGCAAACTGGTAAAGCACAGTTATTTCAACTGGTTAAGCTGTTGGTACTGCTTCACCTACAAGATTGTGCTTGTAAAGCAAAAGTGTATATTGGTTGATGGATTTATATACTGTAAGTCGATTACTTACAAATCTAATTTTAATACTGCCTTATTCATTCATTTATATTTCCAATCCAGTTAAAATGTTTTCTTTGAAAAAGATTCACTTCAATAATACATTTTTAATCAAATTACTGTTATAATGGTTTCAGAAAAGTTACTGATTTACTGTACATACTGTAAAAAACGGGGGCATTCAAATAACTGTTCTAAAATTTAGCTATTGCCAAAAATTTTCTTTTCAGTATACCACTTATATATACAGTATATATACTGTGTAAAATGAATAAGGTTATGTCTCTTATCCTGTTCCAGCTTTACTGTGCTGTGACAATCCTACCAATAAATGTGACAAGCACTTCCATTTATCATTCAATTGTATTACAAGGCTTGAAATGTATTTAACAAAGTTATGATAAATGAGCAAAAATAAATGGCATATGCAACTGTAATTTTAATTTTTCAACGGCTTGCCACTGGTGTAAGTAAAGACAGACTGTAAAACAGTGCTTGCTGACCAATGTAACAAACTGTTTCATCAAGCTTAAAACGGTCAACTACTTTCTTCCGCAGACATTGCTCAGAGTACATATTGTTTTTTTTAACTTTGTGTGAATCTAAACTTTCATGTACCTGAATTGCCAGGTATTGCACATACTTTGTTGCTTTGAATGTTTGCTTGCTATATACAGCAAAAACCGTGACAGTGAAATGAACACATTTACCTCCACACGGAGGTTCTAAATATACTGTAATATGAAACTTACAAAGGATCATCTTCTGGTTCCCATCCTTCCAACTCCTTATAGCAGAAAAAACACTGAACAACGTCTGGGCTGTTCTCTGTGGGACAATGGATAAACCCTGCCTTCGCCATCTAATGCGGAAAAAAATTTGGTCCAAAAAAAAAATAAAAATTAGACAAAGTAACACATATATTGGATTACATATTGATTCTCTGAAGGAAGACAGTCCTACATATTTCAAAATCGTTGATCGCGATACTTTTTCCTTGCAATAAAAAAGCAATCCCGCAAATCCTGCGCAATATAACAGTCGAGTCTTAATTTTTAATTCAACAGCATCATAATGGATTTTATGTTAAGCGCCCTTGAATAAATGTAGAGATATCAACATTCATAGAGTGGAGCTAAAGGTGCTACACCAAAAAGAGAAAAGGCTGCTTACTCTTAAAATTATAGAATACGTCCATTACAAACGTTTCCGAGCACTGCATCTTTATAATAAAAATAAGAATGTCCACTCCAACATTTTTAAACTAAAGCATTTGGCTCATTTAAAATATCAAGCGAACAGCGCAGGCCTTCGACTTAACTTACATTTTCAGGAGTGCAAACACAACCACCTGTAAACGGCCAACCGGAATAAGTCTGCAAACGCTTTTCATAAACGTATAGGTCACATTCTTCTGGAGAAATCATTTTTATACGTCTCTTTTCGGCGATTCTTGCAAAAAAGAAGAAAAATACCCGAACGCGCAACGTTCACCGGACAGTTTTTACAAACAGACTGTGTCGCTACGTCTCTCGTTTAAATTTGGACGGTTAAAACGTCACTTCCGGTGGAAGCTTTCGCAAAATGTTATGGGAACTGAAGTCCCTTCTTTATTTAGGCACGTCAAGAAACAGAAAAAAATAATAATACAGTACAGTATTAACGAACTGCCGTACCGAGCCAGGGATAGACGTTACACAAATGTTCTTAAACAAAGTCTCAAAGTGTTTTTAAACCTTTATAACCAATAAAGATCGCTGTTAAACTAATATACTGCTTGACATCTTTACAAAAAAAATAAGAAACCATTTTTTTTGGTTCAGTTTACATTTATGAATATAAAGTATATATAACAGAATCGTATCACATAGATAGATGTGTGTGCAAAGCACTATAGATCTGATAGATAGATAGATCTGAAAGGCACTATATGATAGATAGATCTGAAAGGCACTATATAATAGATATCAGTGACAATGATAAAGGAAAAAAAAATTCCCAAAAATAGGCAAATGGAAGAGATTTCTATCTTAAATACTGAAACACCTCATGCCTAAAACCTGGATATGCACAATTTTCAAAACTAATCTACAAATAGTGTTCATTCTCTCCTTTCACTTTCCAAAACAAATCATTTACAAGTTTGTCCTTTTGGACTAGGATCTTGTTTCTTTACCCAAAATCAAAATCTGTAACACTAATTTGCAATTTTTTTGTATACTGTATTGGATAATATGATGTCATTTTCACACTAAGTAGCTTTTGCAGCCACTCCTCTTCTCATCAGCTGGCTCAAAATACAGTGCCTACAACAAAGGGTATCTGCGTCTCACTCCTTCTTTTGCTCAGTATGGTGTATGTGCTAGAAAGGAAGGACAGGCATCCTGGCTGAGATAAAGGAGGGATTAATGTCCAGCCAGGAGGCCATAATGGAAGAAACAGGCAAATTAGCTTACCAGGGGCAGATCATTCCCTCACATGACAGGTAACACTGTCCCTAATCCCAATCAAGACACCGCAGGGTGGCATGGGAGTAGGAGTCCGGAAGTGCAGCTCTGTCAGGGTCTTTGGGGACCACCAGAGGGAGCTGGCAGGGGAGGGCTGCCCTGGTTTCCACACAACCCAGAAATGCTCTGGATGACCTGGACAGGAGACCAGAAGCAGTTCCCATGTCTGGTTTAAAAGGAAGGCCACTGCCTTGCTTGGATCAAGTCAGAGTCGGGAGGCAGCAGTCAGCACACAACGGAGGTCGAAATTAGGAAGATTTATTTTTTAATTGTGTGTTTTCATTGTGCTTGTGCAACTGGTTGAAGAGGTGATTTGGAAAGGTGCTTGTGAGGAGAGTAAAAATCCTTTAGTTTATCCTACAAACTTGGGCTGTGTTACTGTGTCTGTGGTTTGGGACTCTCTGGCGGCCCCGTGTGGTTACAGTTTTTAGATTACTCAGTAGTCAAATGAATATTTGCCAACACAAATAAAAAGAAAAAACAAAGAAACAATCTCTCAGTGAAAAAAAAATGAAATACACAAAAATACAGTATATGTATAAAAACATATTACATTGGCAAGAAAACATGAAATGTGATCTTCCACTCTTTTGAGAAGGGCTATACCATTCAGAAACATTATAAAATTAAAGTTGAATTAATTGTATTTATATAACACTTTTTGAATATACTCGAAGTGCTTTACATAGATAATAGGGAAGCAACTTCAACCCCCACCAATGTGCAGCATCCACTTGGATGATGTGACAGCAGCCATGTATGAACCAGTACGCTCGCCACACATTAGCAATTAGGTGGTTTAGGGGTGAGGGAGATAGTTAGGGGATGAAATAGGTGGGCCAGAATGACCAGGCCTACTCTCTTTGAAAGACACCCAGTGATCCTTTATGACTACTGAGGGTCAGACCTCAATTTTACTTCTCATCTGAAGGTCAGCACCAATTTTTGCAGCACAGTGTCCTTGTCCCCGCACTGGGACATTGCCATCCACACACAGACCAGAGGGTATGCACATCCTGCTAGCATCACCAACATCTTATCTGGCAGCAGCCCAAACTTTTCCTAGATGGTCTCCCATCTAAGTACTGGCTGGGCCCAAACATGCTTAGCTTCAGTTGGATTACCTGTTCTGAAATGCAGGTGGTATGGCTCTTTAGTAAAATAATCAATAACAGAAAATACTGAAATCAAGTGGACCAATATAAGAATGCAACACAACACTAGCAAATTGATATTCATAATAACAACACCAACAAACGTCAATTTTATGCTTGTTGGCATATAAAAACAAAGCATTTAATAACGTCTCTCATAACCCTTGCATTGACTAAAACTAATGACGATGAAGTAAGGTAATATACAGATACAAACAATAAAAAATGACAATGAAACACTAATTCAAAAAGTTTAGAATGACCAGTGACCAGAGAAACACTTAAGTAGGAAAAGAGTAAAAGGTCTAAAAGCTGAAAGGGATAATGAAATCAAATACTGAGGAACAAAACAAAAACGTAGGTATTTTAAGAAGTGATGTTAATCTCCAGCCTAGTGGCAAACGTTCACACTCCAACATAATAAGACGATTTTCTTTCTCTGTGGGCTATTTTCCACACCTAGCCAAAGCTTCCATCTCCCCTCTCTGTCATCTTCGGTCAGGTCTTAATTTTTGCAAAATAATGAACTGCACTTCTTCAGTGAGGTTTTGGCTGCTTTCCACACTGCATCTTTAATGACTCAATATGATAATTGTTTAATGATAGACCTATGCCATGCATTGTTCTCGCAGTGTTTCCTAGTCCAGTGTACTGTATCAGTTGCATTGAGAAGTTTACTTTCTCCCTCAGGAAAAGCAGCAGAAAGTTTATTCTCTTTCTCTTATTTAGCTATCTTGTGCAGTCGAAGATGCAAATGAATTTCACTCAGGGACACAAATACACTTTTTGCCTATACCCATTTAGATAGATAGATAGATAGATAGATAGATAGATAGATAGATAGATAG
>JANRMT010062846.1:13022030-13103399 GCA_026402145.1 Polypterus bichir lapradei | reverse complement strand
ATATACATATATGTATATATATATATATATATATATATATATATATATATATATATATATACAGTATATGTTCACCTTGAAATCCTGTTTCTTCATATGGGAATTACTCAATTCAAGAGTATACCTGATAGTATCTGCTGTTTAATTTAGTTTGGTTTAGTTTAGTTTATTGTCATAGTAGCACCATAATAATCAAACCACCCCTCATACGTAATGCTCTTTACCAAAAATATAGAAACAACATATTGGAAAATAATACACTCATGGTGGAAGGCAGCCAGTTCAGGACCCGCAAATATAGAATACAGTGAATGATATCATCAAGTAAAAAAGACCATTATTAATTTCTAAGAATAGAACGTATTAAAAATAACGAACATGCGTCTCACGAAACTTTTAGAAGTAGAACTGTGGTGTGGAAAATATTTCGATATTATTATAGTGTGGATAAACATTTTCCTACTGAGATGTTAGTTTTAGTAGCTGAAAAGCATCAGAGAATGAAATACACTCAGTATATTGTATAACGTAATAAGTCTAACAGCCGAACAAATGCACACTTTTACCATTCCCCTGCCGTATTTTGATTCTGAGTGAATTTCATGCATAAAGAGCCTGCAAATAGGTATATGACAGTGGAGAAAACTGTGTTGGAGAAGGTGGCTGATTCGCAGAGTGAACTGTCAATCAATAGTTTGATACGCCTTTAAAGGGGAAGTGCAAATTGATGATTGGTGCCTCAAGTATGCAGCGTCCCCCAGCGATTGGTCGTGCTGACTGTGCGCGGCAACTACGAGTGGAACACGTGTGCTCTTTCTCCCTTTTCGGAAAAGGAAGTCAAGACAAGGTGAGTGTAAGACGTCATAAAAAAAATTGTGTGTTATGTTGCTATTTTCATTTGAAAAGACTGCGTTGTGATGTTATGTTTAGAGTGTAAATGTGAGTCGTCTCTAGTATAGGTCGCGTAAAATGCATAATTCTCACGGAGGCATATTAAGGAAAACGATGCAAACTGAATTTGGTTTGGTTTAAGTGCTATCGAACAAACGTAGGGTACGAGTTTTCCCAAATGTAAATTTCACATAGACGATCTACGAAGTGCTCACTCCTATTGAGACATTTCGTAGAAAAGACTGCTACCTGAATTTAGTGACATAATGTTTGCCCCTTCTTTCTTTCTTGAAGATAAATATATATAAAAAGGATAACTACGTAAGTTAAAGACGACTTTTTTTTGTGTTGTGAGGGCATGAAACGCGTCGTTTAAGTGTTTAGTTTGCATTTTATTTTCACAGAAAAATACAGCCTTGTCTTTAAATGTTTTTGGTAAGTGTCGAATTAAAGAGACCTAAACTTTTAGCTCAGAGTTCAGAGACACTAAAGAGGAGCTTCTTTCCACAGTCCATTCACATTGTGAATGAGGACAGTATGTAGAGCTACGCGAAGTTACTTCGCTTATATTAAGCGTTTTAAGTTATTGTGTATTTATTTTTTTATATTGCATACTGTTGCAGTCATTTAAGATCATGATTTTCATTGATCTGTATAAAGTTATGTATAATTGTTTATTGTTCTTTTTATATTCTACTTAATACTCAGTCATAGAGTTTAGCAACTAAGCATTTCACTAAATATTGTGCTGTATATGAATGACATGTGTATGTGACAAAATTTTATTTCACTTCCAGACCGGAAATTCATGTGAACATTGACTTAACAAGGTGAGACGTCCAAGGTAGTAACTGTGGGAATTCCTTTAGCCCGTCAATGCAACAACCGTCTTTCTTCTTATACACTAAATGGCCAAAAGTATGTGGGCACCCATCCAAGTTATTGAGTTGAGCTATTTCAGCTGCACCTATTGTTAAGCGGTGCATCAGGTCAAGCGCATAGCCATGTCATCTCCATCCACAGTAAAATGGGTTACCCAGAAGAGCTCATTGACTTTAAACATGGCACTGTCATAGGGTGCCACCTTTGCCAGTTCATGAAATTTCTTCTCTGCTAGATCTGCCTTGGTTAACTGTTAAGAGCAATTTATTGTGAAGTGAAGGTGTTGAGGAGCAATAACAGCAAAGCCGTAAAGGAGTAGGCCACACAAACTCGCTGAGTGAGGATGTCAAATGCAGAACCACATGGCACAAAAAAGTTGCCAATCCTCTATGTCATCCTGTAACTGGTAGTCTGGTAAATGCATCAAGGTTTGGAGAATGCTCCCTTCTGAATTGAATAGCTCCTAATATAAGGTTTAGTGGAGGAGGAATAATAATCAGGGTTTGGCCCTTGGTTTTATTGAAGGGTACTGTTAATGCTACAGCATACAAAGACATTTTAGTCAATTGTGCACCACCATGAACAGCCTTTCCAGTTCTAGAATTATTGTGCCCCTGAACATAAAGCTAGGTCCATAAAGTCATGGATCAACTTGAGTGGCCTTCACAGAGCCTTGACCTTAATCCTATTAAACGCCTTTGGGGTAAGTTGGAACACTGATTGCTAGCCAAATCTTCTTGTCTGTCATCAGTACCTAACCTTGCAAATGCTGTTTTGGCTGAATGGGCACAAATTCCCACAGATGCAGAATGTTGTGGAAAGTCTTCTCAGTAGATTGTGGGCTATTGCAGCCACACAGTGGGGGGGGCAGCTCCATTTTAATGGCCATGGTTTTGGACAACCACATGTAGGTTTATTGGTCGGGTGTCCCCACACTTTTGGCCATATAGTGCATAAGACCTATATGTTATCTATGTATAGGGCTGCAGTAAGCTGAAAATGCGTAGTAATTTATAGTGGCATGTTCTCTTGAAGTGCCTGTAACGGACAGGTTATTCAACCCAGCAGGTTTTTTATGTGTTTATTTTTGTTCAAGGTGTATTTATGACATTAATTTCACTAAAGATTTGTGTAATAGATTTCATTTGCTTAGAAGATTCTTGATTGAAACAAACAGTGCAATGAGTGATGTAAACAGCCCATGGGTTTCATTCATATAAGGCTTGTTGTAAAGTGATGCAGTGTAGCTGGAGGATTTGACCAGAATAACTGTCTAACATGCAGAGTTACTAATGAAATGTGTATTGTGTCATGAATAACATGACAAACCTTAACATTTAGTCTTAACTGACCAAAATTCAAAGGCATTGAAGGTACAGTGTAAAATGTGTTTGACAGTGGTATTTATAGAAGACATTTTGTGGAATGCATTTGAAATTTAGTTTGTTTAATTTGTTTTGCATAACATGATTCAGAGTTTTTTTTTTTTTAAATAAAGTTTGCATAATAAACTATAATAACTAATAAGACTATTAAGACCAGCCCACATGTCTATATGTAAGCATTACATAGTAAAATATAATTGGCAGTTCTGAATGGTATGTATGGGCTGGCCTAAAACCAATATGTACTGTATGTGATGATTGATGAAGAAACTGAATTGATAGAGGTTCGTCAATTGCAATATCCATTTAAAAAAAAAAAAAAAGAATAAGCTGAAATTGAAGTGAAATAACTCAAGATAGATGTAAGAAGGACCAAGCTGATAACTGAAGTTAAAGGGGAAGGAAGTGCAGAAGATGTGGCTGGAGATGCTTTAGTAGAATGTGCTAAAGTTTTGGGAGGAACCTCTTCCAGTATACAGATTACCATAAATGGACACAAAAAGAAATTGGGGCTTGGGGTGAAATATAGAAGACAAGCACAACTTTTGAATGCAGCAAGCATGTGAGGAAGAAACAGATGCAGTCATACAAAGTGTGGCAATATTACTAATCTCATTGATTTGGAGAAAGCAGGAAAGTAATCCTGTTTAAGAGCCCTAGCAAACACAGTGCGGATGGAGGTGCTAACTCGGTAATAGTAATGGTGAGATGTCCATGAATAATATCTGGGACCATACTCTCATTTTGTTTTTGAAGTTGATAGAAAATGCTTATGCAAGTTGTGGGAGGGGAGAGACTGGCCAATTAAAGAAGAAATTATGCAAAATTGGAAACGAAACAATCTGATGGTGGTTTTCTGAGGGAAATGGTTATTTATTTTTGTTTTTTAGCAAGATTTTTGTTTTCTGTAATGTGTGATGTGGTACAAGTGTACCAATTGTAGAACATAACAGAAAAAAGCCCAGAATACTGACTCTTTATTTTCAGTGTCTGTTGCTTATTGTGTCAACACGTAGGTAAAAGGTAATGAGGTATTGTTATTTAAGCTGGAATAAATAGCATTGCCTCAAAATAAGCATGTATATTTCTTAATACAGTATGTTAAATTAATCAGCCAATTATTATTATTATTATTATAGTAGGCAAACATGATGTATTGCTTATTTTCATATCACATGTAACATATAAGGGATTTGCAATAGTATTTCAGTTAAAGTCATTTTGTTTATGGTCAACAAATATACCAAGGGCTTTTGCATTTTTTTTCTTATGAGAAAGTCACAGAAACATGTTGATATACTGTAAATAATTTTTTGTTAAAATTTATAAATTTTGCAGTACTGAAGCAAGGCAAATTAGCATTGCTTGATAACACATTAAAATGAGTTATTGGCTTTTAATTTGAGAATTATTTAAATTGTATGGGTTATTTTATCAGTTCAGAGATGCTTAATTATTAAGTAAAGCAACACACAACAAGTAAAACAAATCCTCTTGATTCATTCTAATTAAAGCAACTCTCCTATTTAGGCTAAACTATTTGCACTCTACAAGCCACTTCACTTTCAAACTCAGTCAGTTTCAGGGTCCTGTAAAGACATGCCCGTTTGGTGCATTGGCGATTCTATGTTGTCCCTAGTGTGTGTGTGTGTGCGTGCGTGCCCTGTGTTGGCTGGGATTGGCTCCAGCAGGCCCCCGTGACCCTGTAGTTAGGATATAGAGGGTTGGATAATGGATGGATGGATATACATACACACCTCTTAGTACTTAGATTCTTTTATGCAGTAGTCTCCTTTAATAAATGCATCACTTTTTTATTTGTAGTTAAGTATACTGAATGAATCCTAGGCAACGTGCATACCAAAATAATGGTGGTTGTCACATGCTTTCGGATTCTGGAGACATCAGTGTTACATGAAAGTGGTACTGTATACACTTACAAAGGTACAGAAATCCATGACAATGCCAACCCAAACTCCTCAGATAATGATAAAATTTTGTACTGTTTTGTTTACACTGTGATTTATTTATTTATTTATATATATATATATATATATATAAAATTAATATATAAATAATGTATATTTTTTTTTTTTTTTTTTAGTATCCTGAATTATGATTGTTCACCACCCTGATATACAATGGCAAACAGAAGATGTATTGTGGACTACCTGGCAAAGTTTCATTGTCCTTTGTATGAGGATGTTTTTGCTTCAGTTCATGTCATACAGAATGAATCATTTATCTACCTGTGTAATGGTACTGAGTTTGTGGCTGTATACAGTAAATGCGAGAAGCAAATAGCGGTGAGATTTATTACATTGCAATTATGTTTTGATTTATATGTATATGATGTACTAGTTGAACAGAAGATAAAAGTTGTGTCGAAAAGCAAACTAACAAGTAAAGATTAAATAGCCATGCAGTTATTCACAACTTCTATTTTGTAAGACTGGTGAAGTCCTGTAATACATTGACCTTTTTTTCGTATTAATTATTTTTGAGAAAAAGTTGGCATTTGATTGCGATTTAAAGTGTTGAATAGTTAACATTTCAGAGATAATAACTGATCTGAGTTGTTTTACAAACTCTTAATAATAAAGTACCCAAGCAACAATAGTGTAATAAAATAAATCCATCTTGTTAACTAAATTTATGCAGTCATTTATACATTAACGGGGAGACAGAGGCCAGAAGGAAACCTTTGCAGGAAGCCAGTCCATCATACCACTTATGCAAACACCATAATCCCTCCTAACGGGGCGATTTAGAGTCACAAATCAATTTAACATGCATGTGTTTAGAATACGGGAGATAAATGGAGTACCCAGAGAAATCTTAGATGAAATAGGTGATGCAGTGGGCATAACAGTAACCAAAATATATACATGTAATCCCATATAAAATTTTATTTTGACTTTCACACTTTGCTTAATGTTGTTCAGTAGTGTATCTATGAAATAACACATGCATATCTCTATTTGACTAATTATTTTTTTTTATCATTTTTTTTTTTAATAGCACAGGTGTCACCTGTATTTATTTTGTTTTACTAATTTTTACTAACCTTCATCACCTAAATGTTTGCACTTTTTAATTTTTGTGCTTGTAAAGATTAGGCATATTTCCTTGTAGGTAGTTTACCAGTTCCCCGGAAAAGCTTGCCTGCTGGAAGAAGATTCAAAACAAGATTGTCTGTTTGTTCTTTGTGAAAATTATGGTTTGTTTTCAGTAATTCTTCATCGTAAAGATCGGTAAGTAGTCCAGTGTATTTGTGATTTAAATTAGATTTTTCAGTACTACCATACTAATAAGAGAGGCCAAAAATGCTTAGGATATTCTGAATCGGTTCCATAAATAAACACAGGCTCCACAGTAATGGTCAACAGACTTTTATGTTTGTGTTACCCAGATAAATCCATGGGGATTTAAGAGCAAGCAAAGTTTTAGGCTGTGTGGAAAACACAACACCCGAATACATCCATCCCTTTGATTTCTGCACCAACTTATCTAATAAGGAGCAGTGGGCGCAAGGCAGAAGCCTGCCCTGCATATTGTGCCAGTAGGGCTGCAACTAATTATTTTGGTAGTCGACCAATTGTTCAATTTTTTTTTCTGATTAGTCACGATTATTTCATGCCTGACTATTTTGATGCCTGCGACCTGTGGTTCCACATCCTGTTCTGGGCTCCAGTCCATCTGCTCACGTCTGTCCACCTGTGAATGTCACCCTGATGTCTCTGCATTAACACGATTAAAATTAATAATAATCAAATTAAAATAACAATCAGTGAAACATATGAATTTGAAAATAATCAGATGTTTTATATTAGTGTGACCATCACAATAAAGAAGAAATACATTAAACAATACAAACTAAAGTGCACATAGTCTTTAAACAAAAAAGGTGCATTTAACTTAACCAAAAATGGCTACTGGTGTGTCTTAAAGTCCAAAAGTTTAAATAAAGCTTCAATACAAATAAAATAAAACAGTAATGTACAGTTTATAAAAGATTCAATTCCTATATTCATGATTGCAGTGCAAGAACGTGAGCATATCAACATGCTCTGGTGTGAGACTGGCTCTCTTCTTTGAGACAATGGTCCCAGCTGCTGAGAAGAGACGCTCGGAGGGAGTAGAGGTAGCAGGAATAGACAAGAATGATTTTGCAGACAGAGAAAGATATTTTAATCATCACACTCTGAAGGAAAAGTGTTGTAGTTTATCACATTATGTACTATAATGCCAAAATAAAAAAATAACGGACTAAAATATATAACAAGCTAATTACTGATATACTCCAAAATACAAGTTACCTAATATTTGTTAGAGATGGTTTAATATTCATATTACTCAAATATTATATGAAAAAAGAAGAAAAAAAAAAACTAGGACGGCTCAGCTATTCACTTGTTTACTATATCTCCAAGCACGTTAGCAAACATAACTGAAGTTATATTCACTTAACCCTTAGAGTCGGTTCCCAGTGCAATTTGGAAGCACGCCTAAGCCGAGTATATGCGGCGACATACATTCATTGAACTCCACAACCGGCTATAAGTTGTTTCTCAGTGCAATTTGCCAGCATGCCGGAGCCGAGTATATTCGGCGATGTATATTCATTGAATGCTGCAACCGGCTGTAGTTATGTCTCGGTGCAATTTGCCAGCACGCAGGGGGTGAGTATATTCGGTGACGCACATTCATTGAACCCCGCAACTGGCTGTATTTGCTTCACAGAGCAATTTGGCAGTACACTGGAGCTGATCAGTCAGTGCCAAACATTCATTGAGCAGCCAGCTCATGAGCACTGCTGGCCCCGGGCAGTGTCTCTGGGATTCAGCCGCTGCACTAGACGAGCCTGCAATCATCAGCACTTATCTCTGTGTGTTTGCGTGCAGCCAGTTCAAGTGCATTTGAATTTCCTCAATGGATTCAGTTGCACCTTGAACATATAATAATAGATTGTTGCAGTAGTTTTATAGTTTTTACAGTTCATTTGCAGTTTGTAAAATGATTGGTGTTGCAGTAATTGTGATGCTCTTTGCATGAAAAAAGTGTTCCATTAAAATTGAAAATTTTCTTTGTGAATTGTGACGATTACTTAAAAAGTGCAGCTAAAAAATATTTGGCTTCCAGGGGTGCAATAACCTCCAAGTATGTGTTGGTTAAAGGGTTAACTATCATTGTCAAAACCTTGATATACACATTATAGTACAAACATCAACGTTAACACGTGCCACTAACTTTACTTGCTAAAACTTACCTCTCGAGAGATGGTGGCATCACAGCTCCAGGATGCTTGCGTTTCAGATGCTCGTGCATTGTGGTGGTGCTGCCAGGAAAAGAAAGCTCCGCTTTGCATAATCTGCATTCAACTTTTTTTTTCTTTTTCAATGAAGTGCTCCCACACTTTAGAAAGTTTCTGTCTCCGTTTTTTTCCATCTCCTTTCCCCTCCTCTATCCGACTCGCTATTGCAACCACGTTTATTTTCCTCTCCATTCTTCTCCTCAGAGTTCGTTCTTCGTTGGTAGGACTGTGTGCAGTCTTGACAAAAAATAACAGATGATACTGCCCCCACACGTCCGTGTAGTGCATTGCAGTTACAAAAACCAATGTGGTTCTTTGTGACTGGCGCCTCTGTTGAAGGTTCTGTTTATGACACGTCAACAATAAAAAAAAATCCATTTCGACGATTTTTTGTAGTCAACATCGACTAATCGTTGCAGCCCTAACACACCCACAGTTAAACGTAGTCTATTTTAGATTTACTGTTTAACTACACCTAGCATGTCTTTAGGATGTGGAAGGAAAACTTCCACTACATGATAAAAACTCTAGGTAGACACAAAGAGAATATGCAGTTCTCACTCAGGGACCGCCCTAATAGCTGTTTGAACCAAGGACTCTAGAGCTGTTCTGCAGCAGCACAACCACACCCAGCTAAGACAAATTACAAAAAAAAAAGAATGTATTGAATTGACTCTGTCTGGTATTTCTTAAACTACAGTACAGCTCTGTAAGTTTGCTAAATTAGAACATAGTACAACAAGTAAATAAATAAATCCAACTGGAAAACTTTACTTAATGTATCCTAGTGGTTGGTAAGTCATGTTATAACAATAGACAAGAGTTTAAGAATGGCAGAAGTAGTCATTGGATGGCAGTAGTGAACTGATGTCCTAAGTTTATAGTCAAATAGTTTGACTGAAACTGGTGACTTATAACGGAGAGGGGTCTGAATATAATATTTTCATTTTTTTTTTTTTTTTTTGTCTAGCTTTCCTTCAGAAAGTCAACAACGTGGAACATCAATTGATACTTGCAGAGTTTCATTGGATGCTTGTATAATTAAAGATCCCACTATTCAGTCATTCATTCTGGTTCAGAACTTCATTATTACAGTTGGTCAAAAATGCAAAGTGAGGACTCTTGGCATCTTTGGAAATCCACAGTTAGGTCAGGTGTCTTATGAAAAGATTGAAGAGCTAGATTTTCCCATTTTAGAGAATGTGATCATAAGCTCCGATAAAAAACAAGTTAGAATGCCTCCATACCTTTGTTGTGTTTTCCCACATGGACAAAAGCAAATGCCATCCAGAGGTATCCGAAATTTCTCATTGGAGCCACAATTGTTTACCCTTCTCTTTGGAGTAGATGCCACCATGCTAGATTCCCCTGTTATTCTGTGTGGCTTTCTGGATGGACAGGTGTACTACCTTCCCCTTAGGCAATCTGTGACATGCACAGATGATCTTAGAAGTAGAAATTCAGTATTCAGAATGTTGTACCACCTAGGCCAGCCAGTCAGATTTATTGGGGCCATGCTTCCCAACGACAAAGGAAGCAGCACACTTTTGTTAGTTGGGCATTATGGCAAAATAATTCAGATAAAAACTGAGTATCATTGTGAAGGCAGCCTTCCTAACTTTATTGAGCGAAATATTCTAGGCCCTATTATAAGTGTGCATAGCAGTGCCACTCACATTTATTACAGTACACCATCAGACCTCATGACTCTACCACTGTCTAACACATCTGAAGAGAGCACCAGTTCTGTGTCAGATGCCCCAGCTATTGAAAACAATTTCGTGCTTTTCTTCCAGTCTCCGCACAGCTTGAATGTGTGTAAGATAATAGCTGTGTCCTGCCCAACAGAAATGCAGACAGGTAGGTTATAGGTGAAAATAATAACTAAATGGAGAAAAGTGTCTCATGTACTGTTTTTTGATTCTCTTTATTTGTTTGATTCTTTTTTTTAATTAAGTGTATATTTATGAACTGTAAAACACAATGAGCATGTTATTCAAAAGCCTAGTTTCTTTTGCCACTGATTTAGATACCAGCTTAACAGTAGGATGCATTCTGTGATGTGGAAGTGAATAATGTTGATAAAAACGACTATTATATCACAAAACAACTGTTTATAAAACTCCAGTGGTATGACAACAGGCCTCTGAATAGAAAGTGTAAAATCAACAAACTCTGTCTTGCCCTTGCTAAAGAGTGCCTAGCCATTAAGTTGAGAACGTTTACATTCATGAAAAAGACATATAATTTGCATTACTTTACATATCCATAACTTAATATGATCACATTAGGTGTGTCAGTAGTGTAGCGGTCAGAATACTATACAGATGTTTACAGTGAAAACGTAGGCCTTGTGTCGAAAGGTTTTCTTTGTTACTTCTTTTTTTATGTTTTTAAACATTATTTCATAACCCAGATAACCTTAGTCTGCCTTTATATTTTTGTCTAGGAGAGGTTGAACTGGTTGCCTTTTCACTGGCAGGAAAACTGATGAAAGTCAGAATTTCCAGGGGACCAAGTAAAACAAATTCTTCTAGACTTACCACAGCACAGACTGGACAGCGAATAAAAGACCTGCTTTCTGGGATAGGCAATGTGTCAGACAGGTGGGCAGTTCCTATTTTTTTTTTTTTTTTTTTCTTAATAATTTTTTTAAGAATCTTTGTTATCCTCCTGTTTCCAAGAAAGTGGTACTGTTGAGTAAAGAATATGTCAAAGTTTGGTCTGAAGCATTATTTGAAATTTGATCTCTGGAAGAGTATTCAATTAATCATGTAATTGAAGCATCATACACATCAAATATTTTAAACGGTTTGGAAAAAGAAACTGAGGTAGCAGCATTTCCAAAATATAACTAATATTTAAAAATGTTTGTTTATATTTGAAGTGTTGTCGTTATCGTTTTCACTGCACTTATCATGAGGGTTGTAATAGCAACAAGTTTAGTCAGTCTTCTCCATCTTCGGCAACTTTTTCAGACACAATTTGGGTTATTCCCAGACATTCCAAGGGTAGCTAAGAGATCTAATCCTTATATTGCAATCTCATTCTTTTGGTCAATGTCCTATAGCTTATGACCACTGATGAGGATTGGGATATAGACTGACCGGTAGATCGAAAGCTTCATCTGTAGACTTACTCCTGCTTTACCATCAGAGTACAATGTGCACAAGACTGTTACAGTTGCACAGATTTGATGGTTAATTTCATAATCGAGTCACACTCCTGAACAAGGCATTTAACTTTCACTTGCTACCACTGCCCATCACTTTAACTAAAGGGAATCGCACCATTCTTAATGGGACAGGACCATCAGCTCAAGAATAGAGGTGCTGATTCTCACCTTTGCTTCTTCACTCTGAGCTGTTAATGGTTCCAGTGCCCAATGGAGGTCTCATTCAGGTTAGACTAGGAGGGTGTCATCATTTGCAAATAGTAGAAAGACAGTTTTCAGATTCCCAAACTAAATCAGCAGCACCCTGATATCCAGTCCATAAAAATAATGAACAAGAAAGGTGACAAGATGCATACTTGGTGGAGTCCAATGCCCACAAAGAATGAAACTGAACTAATGCCAACTATGTGCAAACAAATCTTGCTGTGAAAATACAGAGACCATATTGCATGCAGTAACCCTGGAACATTTGTAGTTTTGTGGCACCTCCTACAAGATACTACAGGGTACATAGTCATAAGTCATTTTCTTTCCCAAATCCACAAACTACATGTAGAGAGAATTACAAGATTTCCATGAGACCTCAAATAATCTGTGCAAAAGCAAAGTGATGGTCCACTTTACATGATCAGGACAGAGCCCGCATTGTTCTTGCTGGATCAGAGGTTCATCTATTGGAAGGAGACTTTGTTCTAGTGCCCTTGTAAAGTTACCAGGAAGACTTAGTAGTGTGATCTCTTAAAAATTTAAACACTCCTTTTTTTTTTTTTTTAAAATGGAGACCTCAACTCCATTTTGCCAGTTCTGAAGCCCCATTCCCAAATTTCAAACAACACCAAAGCGGCAAGTTAACCAAAACACCTCTGTATCCTGTGCTTTTCAGTTAGAGTTCATCCACCTGAAATGCTGGTGGATGAGAAATGTCCAGAAAGTAGCCTTACTGGCTTTTAATCAATACATTACCCTCATCCACAAAGATGGACCCAACTCTAACCAGTACTTCTGGGACTCCATGGGGAGGTATAGCCACTACGTTTAGGAATTCCTTAAAGTACTCCTTTCATCTCATGACAATATACCCAGTTGTGGTAAAGGTTTCTGTGCCCATTCTGAGAATAGCATCAGTGACATCGAAAATCTACTTTTCCTGTGACATTGAGTAATATGCTAGAAATTGTAATTTAATCTATAAGTAATTTTCCATAGCTTCACCAAACTCTCCTAACACATGGGCTTACATTTCGTTCACTTCAACCATTATTGTAGCTGCTTTCTGGCAGCATTGCATAGAATGTCTAACAACAAACCTTATTGCTGGTGTTGGGTTGCCAACATGATGTTTTGGTCATAGCTGCTTGCAGCAATTTCTAGTAGTGAGGTTTTGAACATGGTCCATTTGGATTCTGTGTCCCTAAACTGTGTATAGGTCCTAAATATATTTTAGGATGTGTCATTTGACCTATGTTGCTGAGATATCCAATCCCACTACAGTATATGTTCCTAGCAAACATTCACTATCTGTTAGTTCTTCCTTCATAGCAAAAGTAATTTTCCATTAGTAAGGTCTAATATGTGTGTATTTATCCCACTCTTGTTTGTGCTCCAACTTGTATTATACCTGTTTTTCATCTTTCTCATGGTGAGCCCAGTTAGTGGCTTATTCAGACTATATCTGAACTGGCCATGTCATGCTCTTGGGAGCAGGTTCCAGTATTCCTGTTCCAGACAAATGTCTCTTTGATTTAGTTAAGACCAACATGACTGTTTTGAATGGTTTGTTCTTTGGGCAACCCTGTCCATAGAATATAGTTATTAAGTGCAATATTTTCATTCCATTATTGCAGCTTTGATAAAATATGCAATAATTTAGATGGGTCGGTGTTTAGTTGGCCGTCTTGCAGAGCAGATAAGAAATTGGCTTGCAGTGAAATAATGTGGTTCTAAATTAAAAATATCCCAGAATGTCATAAATTTATATTTTTTTATTTATTATCAGGGCTTCATTATTGAAAAGTAAAATCCAGTCCAAAAATGACTCTCTGAAAAGGTTAAACTGGGTCTTTAATATTTGTTGCATGTTGCAGTCCTGTCAAGAGAGAAAAGAAGAAAATTGCAAAGAGACAGTCCACTGCCATATTGTTGCAAAATGGAACCATTTGCTTCTACAGGACTCTTTAAATTTGACCTGCGCGCTAGAAAACTCAAGCAGCTACATACTGGAGGAGGGCTGGATGCTTTGTGTTGAAGTTAAATCACAATCATACTCTATGAGCTCAGATAGTAAACATTTTTCTCGTTTATATACATTCCCTATTGCTAAACTGTTGCCAGCTCAGACCATGGAAGTGTCTGTCCCTCTGAGTTCTCTGAATGACTTGTTTCTTTATGCACTGGTCCATTGTACTCTTATTTACAACTTTCAAGGAATCTTAGGATACCAGGAAAATGGCAGACAGCAAGACCAGAATTCATTTGTATCACCAATGACTTTTAAGAACTGTATCTGCCTGCCCCTAAAAACACAAACGGTGGACATGTTGGATTACCTTCGGTTAGCTAATCTAGCAACTTTACCAAGAGAACTTGTGATTAAACCAGTAACTGATTTGGTTGATGTTTTCCTGAATACATCCAGCCACGTAATTCACCACTGCAGTGAAAAAATTCCATTGAAGCATGAAACTCGGTTTAGCCTTGAAGATGGAAATTTTGTGGCATCTATCAAAGTGTCAACTGAACTGCTGAAATGTAGGCTAACATCAACAACCTCAGGTGAGTTGATGTGCAGTTGGTTCTTAAAGCATAATTGTAACAAATGATCCTGAGCTTAACCTTTCAAAGTCTTCATACTATTATCTATTTTAATGTATTTCTATCTCTTTAATTTATTTAATATTCATTCACTTGTCATTAGTATAGTGTAGTACAGTTTAGTGCAATATTTTTATTTTACTTAGCTTGTTTTTGTGTATATGTTGCACTGGTGTGCTGGGGAATGTTATTTTGTGACACTGTATGCTGTAACCCTGTACATAGGTGATATGACAAAAAGCCACTTGACTTTATATACCTTGTGTATATAGTACTATGAATTTGTGCTGAAACATTTGCTAAAATTATTAGCTGAATCATCATAACACATATGTGACTATTTCCTTGAAAGAACTTCTTAACTGATGTTAATTCAGCAGTCAAGGGCTTTTTGTTAGTCAGAATTTCAAGATAAGCTATTCTGTTAATGGCAGACCGAACTTAGTTTTGTTAATACATCTTAAATGTGTACTTAATACTGAAGTTAAAGAATGCATAATGCAGTTTTAACTTAAACTTCTAATCTTATATAATCATACTAGGGGTTACCTCTCCGGCCTGCGCTATGCGTCTCCGCTGCTGGCATTATGAAGAGGGGGGCTGAATGCACCCGAAGGAGACACGGTTTCTCCTCCAAAACCCCCTTTTAAACGGTGATAAAATGGGAAACAAATACAGTTTTTTTTTTTTTTTTTTTTTTTTTTTTATTTTATTTTAATATACACTTCCTCTTTGCTCAATCAGCTGCTGGCTTACTGCTGCTGCCGTGCTGTGTGATCTGCATCCCACACGGCGCTTTGAACATTTAAAACCCTGTACAGCGGCTGTCCTACTCCTTGTCTTTTATTTCCAGCCCTGGACGTCGTTAAGTCTTTTAGCATAAAGTCTCGTCTCGCGGGACGTGACTTCTTGATAGTTTTTAGTTTATAATTTAAAAACGGAATCAGAATCTGAAAATCTAACAACATCAAATTAAAGTTTGAGTAAATTCTGAAAAGAATGATACCAGACATGTATATGTAGGTTTTAAAATAAGCCCGATTTAAAGTGTGACAAAAAAGTGACATTAAAAGTCACATAAAAATCTTTGCACTTTTAGGCTTAGGGTTTCATATGTAGAGAGTAGATAGATTAGCATTTAGGAGAAAGATACATTTGGGTACTAAACTGGAATTTCTGTATTCAATTCCATTATTTAGATATTATTAGGTACAATAATATATGATTTTATATAGTGTATATATACAGTATATATGTTTGTGTAGGTATAATATTTATTAGGGTTGCAAATATTTATTTCATAATTAATTAACAGAGACATTCTGTTTAATGACACACAAAAAAATACAGAAAAAAATTCTCAGAACCTGTTTTATTTATGCATAAAAGAATTTATTCCTACATCTAAGGAAAATGTCACAAACAGCCTCAAAGTATTTTTGCACTACTTTTTGTGTGTGTGTTATGTGTTTGTTTTTTTTCTTTTTTTTTCTTTTTCTTTTTGTAGTAGGAACACATCAACATGTTCAGGGGTTAGTTGTATTTGTAGCTTAACAACTCTTGGGATGGCTGCCAAGAACAACTGTTTTGTTTGCACTGATATTTTTTGTTGCCCTCGGATGCCCTTGCCAGGGTTAAAATACTGTTAAATCCATCATTGACTGCAGCTTACAGTATACAAGTGAAACGTGCTGCCAGATGGTGGGCCATGGAGGTTGGTGAATTAGTGGCCATAATGTTTTTGTGCTTCGTCATGAACACCTGCAATCACTTTTGCTTGAGTCCCTGTGTCTACACAGTAGCATTTGAGCTTATCAGGAAGGGTTTTCACCTGTATGTCTGGCTTCAGAGTTTTGTCTCTTTACTACCTTTGATTTTATTTGTCATTCTTCATTTTAACTTGCTAGAAAAATTATGTGAACCCTTTGGAATTACCTGGATTTCTGCCTTAATAATTCATAAAAGTGTTACCTGATCCTTGGTCCAGGTTGCAATAACTGACAAACACAATCTGCTTAAACTACGGTAGTCACATATAAACAATTGTACTTCTTCCTTAGGGTAGAAATTTGCATACAAATGTTTTTTTGTTTTACTTTTTTCATTATTTACACATGAGACTCGAGCTTATAAATATATGCATTATTCAGAGAACCCATGCCCCCTAACAAATGGCTCCTTTTCATGTGCTTGGATATAAAACCAAACCATTCAACCTTGATTTTGGGACAAAAAAAAAAAAAAAAAACACCAAAACAATAGATAAAGAAATTGCATTTAGCTTTCCTTTGAGTCCTGGCTTAACTTGTAAAATTCAGAAAGGTGAAGAAGGCACATAAAGCAGCAAATCATTAGCACAAAAGTCTGGGTTCGCTGTAAAAATTAGGACTTCTTGTTACCTGCATACTGAATTTTGCAAGCTATTTGGCTAAATTCTAAAATTTGTTAGAGAGCTGAATAGGTATGATGACAAAGGCGGTGAGAGGTGGGCAGCTGCCTAGCCAAAGACCAGGGCGTTGTGGCTGTTTGTGTGTGTGTGTATGTATGTATATATATATATATATATATATATATATATATATATATATATATATGAGAGATATATCTGTGTATATATGTGTGTGTAGACCACTGAACTTGTAACATTAGACAACTCTTCACACTTAGGAGCTGCATAATTCTATCATGGCAGGAGGTCTCTTTTACCCAAGGCCTAACTGACTTTTAATATCAACAACAGAAGAACATTTTGACACTGTAGAGTAAATCTTAATGAAGAGTAATGTGTGAGAATGCTAACACTATAAGGAATAGTAATGGGTCCGGTGAATCCATTCTTCATCAATGATTAAGTATGAGCAATGTTTGTCTGTGCATGAGTGTCCAGAATGTTTACCCTTGAAATAAAGCATCAGTGCATTTAATCTCAAATGAAGACTTGGAGAAACATAAGTGTTTCAAAACTGGGGATGAAACTTGAGTCTAAACAACATCTGAAGTAATGGAAGCATAGTGATTGATTAACACCAAAGTAAACTAAAGATTTCCAGCCCCATGCCATTATTGCCACGTATGCTGTTTATTGTCATTATTAAGTAAATGGCTCAAAACCCCCACATTACCTGATAAGTAGTACACTGATTTTCTTTGCTGTTTCCAGCAATCGATCAGGAAAAGGCACTGAAGATAGCTTTTGAGCATCATTGTTCTGCTTCACAATGGGGCCTCCACTCGCACTGAATAGGTTGAAAGAGCTGCTCTGCAAAACTGTGGATCTGAACAGATGGCTCGTGCTCTCTGTTCTCCATGACTGCCCTGTTTAGCTAATACTTGTCTCACAAACTGAGGAGACACCTCTGTGAGGTGCACTGTGCCAATGATGATGGCATCAAATTAGTTACACAAGAGTGTTTGTACAAGAAAAATGAAACTGTTTTTTTTTTTTTTTTTTGCGCAGCGTAGGAAAGCTCTGTGAATGTTATAACCAGTGTTAATGATCTTTGAGAACTGTGTTAAAAAGTAAAACTTATTTGGTTAGTTTTAAAATAGGCCAAGGTCAAAACATTTTGATCACTTCTTGTTTCTGTGTATGTATATATACTTATATATACTGCATACTTATATACTGTATATAGATAGATACTTAGATTTCAACTGATATCATATATACTTAATGAATATGTAATTTAATAAACTTGATATTGTAAATAATATATCATTCTACTCTTTTTCAAAGACATTTGCTGTATAGTAGTAAGGAATAGCATTGGTAAAAACAACTTTCAATATGTGAAAACAGAATTAAATTATAAGCAATTTAAACTAAGTGTAGTTTTAGTGTTAAGAATTCATGTTGATGTCTAATTTTTTTTAAATTACCGAAACCATGGTACTCTTAGGGGTCACCTTTGCAGCATCTACTGTGGCTTGGCTGCTGTCGTCCAACTCTGAGGCAGACCTGTTAAGTTTACCATCTCACCCAGTCATTACTGCTACTACACCAACGGGCAAATCAATAAAGATTCACGCTAAAGAGGTATGTGCAGCACATTCTTAAAACAAGAATATGTTTGTGTCACTGTAAAGACTAACTAGACTTGTGTGTCTTAGTCTGGAGTCTCTCATTTGACTTTATTTTTAAAACGTTTGCTTTGAAACTATGGCATTCCATCCTCCTTTCTAATTCAAGTGTTACAGCAGTGGTTCTAAAAGCTGTATTCTACACCTGAGCTGCAATATACTTACACTAAAACTTGTATTCTAGTTTGCTGTGCCTTTCTGTTTTGACAACACATGTCCAGCCAGTTGGCAACAAGGCATAGATAGAAATCTATTTTTCTTAACAACAACACTTATTTCTATAGCACATTTTCATACATATGATGTAGCTCAAAGTGCTTTACAGGATGAAGAAAGAGAAAAAAGACAAATATATTAAATAATAAAGTATGGTTGAGTTCAGTGAAGCCTAAGCATTAACCAAGTAAAGCAGTTAAATGTCCAGCTTATCACAAAGCAATCTCATGGATTTGATTTAATGTTGAGGGATTTTCAGCACTTACAAGATTCCTGGTTACCTAATCCTCAACAGAATGAGTTTAAGGTATCAGGTACAGGTGTTCATGTAATTTGATTAGAATGTTCATATTTTCAGAATATGATCATTTAATGGTTTCCCAAGCACACTGGTATTTCAGTCGTTAAGTGGCTTGAAAGATCAAAGAAGTCTGTTTGCTCAGTTGAAAATGATAGATCAGTTGCACTACAATTCTTCTCTTCTTCTTCTTCTTCTTCAGTAAATAGACGTATGAGGTGTGTTCACTTCAAGCTCAGACAACCTTTTGTATATACATACAGTATATACCCTTGATATTTTTGCACATTTTTTATTTTAATCTCTAGACTTTTTTTGAGTTTTGTTTTTGATTTATTTTTTCCACAATGGCAGATGACACTGAGGCTCTTGTTCCTGTGATCTAGTGTTTTACTAGTATCACAGAATGGATGAGTAGTAATTTCCTTAAACTTAATAAGGTGAAAAATAAAAATTTTAATCATTGGCAGCAAAAAGAAATAAATTGGATCATCAGACTTTACAAATATGGCCAGAAGTAAAGAATCCAGCTGCCATTTTTGATTCAGAGCTTACTTTCAAAATACACATCTGACATATTACTAATATTTCATTCTTTCACTTAAATAAAATCTTACTTGCATAATGTTTTTTTTATGTCACTGTAAGATGCTGAAAGGTTAATACATGTTTTTGTCTTCAGCTGACTAGATTATTTTAATGCACTCCGTATCAGGATTACCTAAAAAAAACAAGGCACCATCTATAACCAAAGCATCTGCTATGATTTATCATATTTGTATTGTGTTTTGTCAGTGGTTTAGAACCTTATACAGACAACAACCAACTTTCAAAGCTAATCCTTTCCTAAAAAAAAAAAGAAAAAAAATAACCCTTTTTCATTAGGTGAATATTTGGACTGTAAACCTGTAATTATAATTAAAATAAATGGGGAAACACAAAACTGCATTTCCTGGCCCAGAAATTATCCATGTTTTGCTTAAATAAGGTTTAAAATACACACACACACACAGTTCAATACTATTAGTCATTAAAACAAACTCTGATAACACATTTTCTTTTCATTAATTGTTTTTAATTGAGGCTGTTTAGCACACAACACATACAGCAGTAGTCCCTTACATGTAAGCAGACCCATCTGTAATGTTAAATAAACAGGAAAGGAAAGCACTGTAATTTACATCACAAAAATTCAATAAAAACAGTAGGTAAGTGTACCCATAATAGGAGACACCAAAGTTAAATAAATTGTGAAAAATAACATGGAATTACTAATATATACCTGAGACACAAACGCACATGATAAGCTGGCTGAACTTAGTTGTAAGGAGTTAATTTTTTTGCCTATCTGAATTTTCATAAAATGATAAAAATACATAATTTGGAGAATACTGCATTGTGGACTGACAATACCTGAACATGTTTCTTGAACATAAACTCTTTTAAGTTTGATAGAAGAATGTGATGGTAGTGTTTCTTGTGCTTGGGTTTCAGATTTCGCTAAATGACTTGTCTGCTGACCTCCCCGTCAGTGCTGTGGAAATCCAGATCGAAAGCTCATCACTCATTGACTTCTGCAGTTTACACTGGGCAATTCTGCAGCGTATACAGGTTTGCAGCCATTAACACAGCTATATTTTTATTGTATTTTAAATTAAAATGCACAGCTTTATGAATTATGATAAAACAGGAATTTTAAATTGTAACCTGATCTTGTTAAAAAGAGTAGCAGTAATAATTAGGAAAAATTAATGTTGATTAGTTTATTGTCTGAGGTCCTTTTTTTAGTCACCAGCTCATGTTTAGTCAATTAGCAGCAGTATGTGCTTTTTTTTTTTTTATGATAAATGCAAAACATTTATAATATCTGTTTCTTGACCTTGGCAAATATTTGTCTGTTCTTGTCTCAGTTACTTATGAACCTCAAGGTTTCTGGAGGTGGAGCCCAACCAGCTGTACGAATGCAATTCCTATGGGGCCTGCTGCACCAATCTGAAGTGAGTTAAACTGCTGAAACAAATCACAATTTTATTTATTGCAGAATAGAGTTTGTTGTCTATTACAACAAAAACATACCTACAGCTAGAACACATTTACAATATGTTAAATGAATTTGTTTAACACATAGAAAGCAAACAAACATTTGAATTTTAGTTGTAACATTTTACAGTGTAAGTTGAAGTGACTGTGACGGTTTTTAATTAATCCTTTATAATTAACACTTTTGTTAGTAATTCATTTTCCTGATTTATTAAGGTCAATTCCTCTGGGTTTTTAAGACAAATACTCTGTTGTAATAGGTTCTTGCAAAGAAAGTGCAGGAAGTTCGGGATCATCTCTGCCTTGGTCTGAAAATATCCTCAGAAGCCACAGAAAAGTTGCTGTCTGCATACCAGCAGTTGAGGAGCATGGAGCTGGTTATCCTGTAGAAGTGCCTAGAAACTATGTCCTTCAGTGCTTTCACTTATGTGTACCCCCTAAATCCATCGTGGGTAATCCTGGTGAATCCCACTGATGGATTTATTTGTGAAGAATATAGCAGGTGATCATGTAAGGCATTCATATTTTGTATAAGAATAGTCATTAAAGCAGAAAAGCATAAACCTCTCGGCTATATCTTGTCTTTAATGTAGTTAATTGCCATAAATGTTTACAATATCTTTTTTCTCAAACATTTTCATTTAAAAGAAATCTTCGGACAGTTTTGATTAATAAATTCAGAGAATAAATGAAAACCCTAACCCTAAATGAAACGTTAGCCATTATATGGATTTCTCATCTTGGTGAAAAAATATATTAAAGAGCTAAGAAGTATTTCTTTGGACAAAATATTAGGCCACAATTTCCATCTCGACTCTTTATGTTAACTTCACATCATCTAGGGAAAACTTTTCTTTAAAACAGGTCATTCTTTGTAACCAGACACAGTGTTCTTCAGTTACTGTCTCATTCTTTGATGTCGGATTCTGGGAAGTCATTGGAAGTGACCATTTGAAATTATTTGGATCCTTCTTTAATTGTCTGGCATTCCAAAAGGTGAGTTCTCCTGGGCATTCCACCCCAAAAAGAGTGAGGACCTCACCCTGTTTTTTTAAGGACATATTTATTTTGGGAATCATTTTTCCTCAGTTTTTACATAGGTAAAAATTAATCTGTTTGCTGCATTGTTTTAGTCAAAAGTCTTCGATTTTTTTCTTAAAATACTCCACATGATGTGTCTTGAAGTATTAAAACAGTAGGACTGGAATTTTTGTTTGTTTTGCCAGTTGTATTAAAATGTTGGTTAGTTTTTGAGAAAATGCTTTTATAAAATTTTTATATTCGGTCTTCCTACACATATAATCTGTCTGCAAGTGATGTAGTAATGAGATGAATCAGTCAATTGTAAGGTGCATATGAGTAATATTAATTTGGAAAGTTTGGAAAAATTTTTCCACATCTTGTGTGTTTTCATTGTTTGTCGCTTTATTGAGGATATGTCTCTGTTTTCATAGACCTTTCTTCTAGGGACACATTTCTGTTGCAGCGTGGTCACCGGTCATTTGCCAGAAGTTAAATTATCATATTCCATGTTATTTGGATGATTGGATAAGCTAACACTCTGTATTTATGTGAAAGAAAAAGGAAAGACTTAGTATCAAAGAATTTAACAGGAATTTCTTGTGTAGGCCTTCTGGTACTAAGATTTTCCTATTTGATTATGTCTGTTGAATTTGCTCAGTATAAAAAAGATTTTCCTATTGACTCATGCCGATCTTATTCCAAGTTCATTGTGTTTGTGTTGTGAGACTGACCCTTGATTTTGTCTAACATTCCAGTGCTGAAATTTTATAAATGGTGAACAATTGCATTACAGTAGCTAAATGTTTTTGTGGTTTTTTTTTTTGTTTTTTTTTAAATGATTGTTGCTACACAGTTACACATATAAATGAAACATAAGCCTAAATATTAAAGGTCTATGGTAATGCTTTGGCTATGTTTTGTTTCACATCTTCGGAACACATACTGTGTTTCTATAAAGAAAGCTTAATAATGTTTGAAGCAGAAATTGGCAGCACAATGTTGGTCTGCAAACTGTAACCATCTGTAAAGGGAATTACAGTAAAAAAATTCACTATGTCCTCCTAATTTCCAGATTAGCCGAATACATTTCAGATCTACTTTGAAGCTGAAAAAGAGCTTTCTATCAAGTCTTTCTCTGAACAAGGGGATTTTGTGTAGGTGAACATGATGATCTTTTAGCAAAGTAGCAGGACAGAGGAGTTTTGGCGCAAGTCATGTGTTTCATAGAAATAGACAGGAGAAAACCAAAAGAACATTTTTAAATCATTAATGCCCAACCTCTGTGGCTATGAAATGTTTGTAAAGGCTGGTATTGCCTGACATCAGCAACTCTCTTGTATGAGGTACTCTGTAATCCAAGTCTAGTTTGTGTTAGTAAGTCACTTTAAAATGTTGTCTCTCTTGCCTTACACATTGCACTTAGACACCTTGACAGGTGGTGCTATTATTATTGACACCCACTGCACGCCCAACCTACCTGGAAAGGGGTCTCTCTTTGAACTGCCTTTCCCGAGGTTTCTTCCATTTTTCCCTACAAGGTTTTTTGGGAGTTTTTCCTTGTCTTCTCAGAGAGTCAAGGCTGGGGGGCTGTCAAGAGGCAGGGCCTGTTAAAGCCCATTGTGGCACTTCCTGTGTGATTTTGGGCTATACAAAAATAAACTGTATTGTATTGTATTAGAAACAAATAGTAAGCTCATTTATTGATTACATGGTGACGTTCAGTCCAATTCTCTATAAAGCTAGCCTTGTAACTTAAGAAACTGGGGCCTGTGCAGCTCTCATCAGCTACTCAATGAATTTCTTAATGGGTACATCACAAGTGGTAAACCTAAGCAACCAAACATCACTTATGCTGATTTTAAGCCTCAGAAATCATGGAGGGCACTCCCTTAGCACAGTGCTTTTTATTTTTTTAACTCATGTCTGTACTGCCAGATGTAGTAACACATGATTAGATTTGCTGAACTCTTGTTGATCAGGAGCAGTGGACAGAATGAGGTTGGGACGATAATCTTGAATAAAGTAGTCATAACAGCTTGTGCTTCAGCATTACCAAAATAAAAAATGTTTACTTCTGAAGACCCTGGGGGAGAGAGACCCCCTCCTGGACAGAATTGAAAGAACAAAAGCAGACATTGCGCTGCGTCAGGTTTCTTGGTTTGCAGCTATCTGATGAGCAGGCTTGACTCGCAGCAGTGAGAACATACAGAAGAAAGGTCTTTTAATTCTGGTTGTCTTTAGGAAATGTGAGAAAACTAAGATGCTCCAAAGTTTAATAACATCACTACAGAATGTGTGCTGACTAATGGCAACCTAATTAACTCTTATAACAAAAATACATGGGCCAAATAGCTACCCAGGATCTGTGGCATCTACATAGAAAATCATTGCTTCTGAAAGTTGAACGATTTTTGAAATAGTGCCTTAGTAATGCTTGGGCTATCTTGCAGAATTCAAACCACCCCAGATGCAAACCGTTCACACCTCTGTGTTCAGGCAGAT
Organism: Polypterus bichir lapradei; assembly: GCA_026402145.1. Classification (NCBI taxonomy): domain Eukaryota; kingdom Metazoa; phylum Chordata; class Cladistia; order Polypteriformes; family Polypteridae; genus Polypterus; species Polypterus bichir. The sequence continues at coordinate 13,078,782 of JANRMT010062846.1, read as the reverse complement.
GGTTCAAAAGCATCAAAACTCAGACCAGCCGGTTTAAAGACAGTTGTTATTCCCAAGAGACATGTGCCATGAATAACCAGGGTACACTGAATGACTTTAAGTCTTTAACAAAGAGCATCTTAGATCTCATGCATAATGCCTGATTATTTACACTAATGTGTAATTGGTTGCCTTTCTATTCTGTGCTGCCTAGCACATTGTACGGTTATAATTTAAATTTTTACTTCTATTTTTGTTACTGAGGAAGTAAACAAGCTTGCAAGGTTAGAATTACTTTGTAATATGGTTCAGGCAAAAATCAAAAACTAAATCACTTATTGTAAATAAAATTAACCTCACGAGATTTCAAGGTGTCAGACTACATAGCCAAAATATATTGCCTAACTTATCTCTTTTCAGCTTAGGAATAATCTATACCTTTTCCTTTTTTTGTATATATGCCGATGGAGTCTTTGACTAAAATAAATGCATAAGTACTTATTTCTATATAATATGTAAGATTATTCTAAATATTACAGCCATTCATTCTTTATTTTATACATAGTGTTTACAAGGCTAACAATTACAATGCTATCTAAATTTAATTGAACAGTCCAATAATCTGGATAATCACACACGCGTAGTAGATACAAGAAACGTACCAAAGGTAGACACCTGAAGGACTTGGAAGAATACATGGCAGATTTTACATGTCACGAAAATGAATAAGCTGCACAAATCCAGGATGGCTCTGGTGTAAAACACAACAGAGTACATAATAGTGCTAGACGAGGTAATATGAAGAGCAATACAGATAAGACAAAACCATAAAACAAAATTGAAAAAGTAATAGAAGTGGGAAAATTGAAAAACTCGGTAAAGCTTAAGGCTAGCAGACAAAGTTAATATCATACAGTGAAAGGTGACAATACAATCACATTGAATAGCAGTGACTGTAGAAATGTGAAAATGAGAGGAAACCAATTAAAAAACCTCAGAGAACAGATGGGTCTTCAGTTTGGATTTGAATATTGAGACTGAGGGATCCTTGCGCACACAGCCTGATATTCCAGAGCTCCAGAAACACAAAGCTGAGTGAGCATTTGACAGAAGTTGCAAAAAAAACAGGTTTTGGGGTAATTGAGGAGACCAATATAAGATGGTCTCAGGTGTCATATAAGACTATAATGTGACAGCAGCATAAAAAGCAAGCAAACACCTTTATAAGTTAGTAACAGAATGTTGTATACAATCAGGTATTTCATAGGAAGTCAGTGTGGAGGTGGTCGAGATTGACCTAGAAATGAATAGAATTGATTTTTAATAATTTTTTTGCTTTAAAATATGATTAAGCAATTTAACGTGGTATTCTGTCTTGTGCCAAATGCTACTGGGGATAGGCATGGGGAGATTTGGAATAAGGAGTTTTAAAATATATAATGAAACAATAGAGAGAACCCTCTCTTACAGTTAACTTGTACTTGTGGTATAAAACCTTGAACTTGCTGTAATTCAATGTGCATAATACATTAGATTTCTCATTTATTAATTTCAAAGTACAAAACATCCACATTTCCAGACCTTTTCATTTTCAGTAAACATAAACAGTATTCAATTAATTTCATATTTGATCTAATTTTATTGTACAGCAAAATAACATTTTTCCCAAATTATATATCCTTTTTTTTTAAATGTGTATATTTGGTAATACATAATTTTATTTACACAGTACAGAATACAGAAACATTCACAAGTAATGGTCTTTGTCATTTCCATCACCCAAATCAAAATAAATTTGATATCTTATTAGACCAGCATACAACACTGTGAAAATTTTTATGCTCAAATCATATCTAATTCCATATTCTCTTTTCAAATCCATACACAATCTTACCCAAATATTAAAATAAAGCCCTTTTTTAATATATCAATCTAGGTTTAAAAACTAATTTATAGTAAGCAGCTGCATCTCCCCAATGTTCAGCCTCTTTCTTCATTCTCTCTTCTGTGCATTTGGTTTTGCGTGTATTCCATATGTTCAGTGTGTTTTCACTACCAATCTAAAGCAATTCTGTTTCGGTGTGTGTAGGTGTGCCCAGTAAATGACTGGTAGCCATGAATGACAACTCTGAACCTTTTGCTTTTTGCTATTGCTTCATCATGATGTTGAACATAGATGGGATGCCAGAACAATGCAGAATAAAATCTGCACAGACCCTCACTCACTCAGGAGCAATTTGAAATTGTCAGTGAATGAATCCTGCACATCTTTTAGGTTGTGGGTGGTAATCCGAATACCCATAGGAAATGTTTTTGAACATAGGGTGAACGTGCAAATGTTACACAGACTGTTACTGAACCTATAGCAATGCAAAGTACTATGCCTTTATGCCACAAGAATGAAATATTTATAACTTAAAATTATGTATATTTTTCCCCACAGAGTAGAAAACCTACATGATGGAAGAATGGACAAACTACACTCAAACAAAGACTTAGGAAAACATGTTTCCAGAAGCTGCAAAGCAGCATTGCTAAATGCTGTATCACTATAACACTAAACAGGCAAGTGCAGGTTTAAGGAAAAAAAAAGAACTTAATTCTAGCTTGTACTTCTTTAAATCTGCTAACTTGTAACAGTTTGGCCATTTTCCTTTTTGTGGTAATAATTCATACTCTGATGAATCACAAAACAGGCAGTCCCCTGAAACGAAAGCACCAAGTACTCTGATTGCCTGTGATTGCTTGCCTGCAGTGTGTGTTCACTGCCAGCAGGAGGCAACAAAGACCATCTCAGAGCCCCCTTTTGTGCAACATAAATGCATTGTTTTAATTCATCACCAGTGACCTGTTGGCGACTGGTCATGGACATTGTTTATCAATGAATTACCTTATACATATGCGTTTTAAACCATTTAAATTCACTAGAAATTGGTGCTTGTATTCTTGTATAAAAGGAAAGTATCTGAATTGGTCAGTAAAGTGGCGCCTAATAAGTACAAGGGCGCAACAACACGTGTTATGGTTCATAACACATCAAGGCCGTCAGTAAAGAAATTAAAGGTGAAGGATATGAGGTTTGTTTTGTTGGGGGTGGTGGCGGAGTTCAGCTTGACAGCTGTTGTTACAAAGAACAGTAGACTGCTCTTGACTGGTCCTCTACACGGTCACCATATCCCTGTGCATGTGTGACACTAATTGCTTAATCCTAATTGGCACCTTCACTCCCAATCTTTCAGAATTCTCTATTTGCAGCAATCCCTGTCCATAAAACCAATTTTCCTTTGTCCTTTTTCTCCTTTCTTTTTAGATCTTATTTCTCCTTTTTAATCGCAGTCTCTCTGCCCTGAATTCTTAATAGCCCACCTCCGCTCACTTTCTCTCTCTGTTTTTGGCAATTTCTGATTGGAGTCCTTCAGGTTTTCTTAAGTTGTCTAACTTGAGTCCATGTTTATAATCTATTTTTTGGAGCCCCAATCTCCCCCCCTCTGCCTCACACTCATTCGTTCTTGATTTTATTTTGGTCTTTGCAGTGGTGTCCAACTCTGATCCTGGGGGGCAACAGTTGGCTGAAGATTATCATTCTAACCATGTTCTTAATTAGTGACCAATTTTTGCTGCTAATTAGCTTTTTGCCTTAATTTTAGTTGAGTTGCTATTCATGACTCGGACCTTTTTGTTTCTTTATTCCTTAATTATCAGCCAAACAATAATGACATACAAAATGAGCCAACACGTGAACAGCTAACCATTGTTTTTCATATAATATCTGAAAATAAAGAAAGGTGACGGTCTCAGTAATGTTGATCTGCTCAGGTTCACAAAACATTGTGACTGTGTTCTTAGAAAAAAATTTTTTTTTTACTGCTTTGGAAATGTTTGGTGTGGCAGAATGAAAGCAGCAAAAGCCTCTGGAATGTTTTAACTGGTTTGGTTAACAAGAATCGGTGTCTAATTAGAAAGTGGTTGGAGTTTGAGGCTGGTCATGTTGGCTTATTTTCATTTGTATGACATTTAAAGAAAAAGAAGCAGTACAGGAGAACGAGTCTTAAAAAAACAAGGCAGGTAAAAAAAAAAAAAAAGTGAAAATCAATTAACAATGGAAAATTGGTCACTGATGAAGAGAGTGGAAGGAAGGAAAACCTACAACCACGTTAGCTGTCCTGGATTGGAGCTGGGCACCCCTGGTCTATTGTTTGAAATACCAAGCATTGTAAGCTTTATTTTATTTGGAGAAATAAGTACAAGTATTGTTTTCTGAAAGACAAAGAGGTTGTTAAGTTTTACCTTCTGCTGCACCACAGCTCCGAACTTCTCTGTTCATAACCTAACCCAGTCACTTCCTGTATATGGAGCACATTCTTCAACTGTCTGCATGAGATTTCCTTTGCATACTCCAATTTTCTTCCTGCTTCCCAAAAGCATACAAGTTAGGATGATTTAAAAAAATATAAATTAACCCTGTATAACTGAGCTTGGATGTGTTTATGATGGTACTCTCTTGTACGCTGGCATTCAGAGTTGGTTCATAGCTTGCACGTTATATGGCCAGGGGTAAGCTATGGCCCTATAATTGGATTAAGCAGGTCCTGCCAGAATATGGGTGGATAAAATCCTTGTCATGTCCTGGGAGGCATAGTGTGTCCTGCCTTGTGCCTGATGCTTCCATGATCCACCCTTATAAAGCATTATATCCACAAAGCCTATAGCATTGTGGGAGCACAGCTCCCATAACCTACCATGGTTTCTTTGTCCCACTTCCATCTGGCAGAAGGTACTGTAGTACTCGAACCAGTTTTGCAACAGCTGTTACCCCTTGGCTATCTGGACTCTGAACTCTGTGCTGGCTTTCAGTGATCAGCTCTGCTCATTGCAGCTAATTTATATGCTGTAGATTTGTTGCATTTATTACTACTGTTATGTTGTTTATTATTAGTTATTATTTATTTATTACTATATACTTCAAATTATTTCTGTCTATTCACTTACCTATTGTTTACTAATTTATCTATTCATAGTATAGTATGGTTCTTTACTTGTCTTGCACTTGTTCTGCATTTATGTATATGCTTCACCACAGTCCTGGCGAGTGTTATTTTGTGCCACTGCAGTACTGCGTGTGGATAGTGTGACAATACAGCCACCTGATTAGATGGGCTTCTAACTCCATGAGCTTGATTTGTAGTAAATAGACATGGAAAACTGGAACATGGTTGTTCTCCAGCCATTAATTTTCTACATTGGTGTGGCGGACGGGACGCCTGGAGGGACCGGGAGAGGAGCAATACGTTCCCCGGGCCATGAGAGGGCAGTTGCCCTGGTCTGCGTGGGGGCCACGGGAGCAGAGCTTGGAATCTCACCCTGGTTAGGGGCCCATGGTCACTGCCAGAAGGGTGCCCGGATAAGTATGGAGCCCTGGAAGGCACCACTTCCGCCACACCAGGAGGTGCTGCCGGGAGAAGATCAGGAAGCACCTGGAGCACATCCGGGGGAGGTATAAAAGAGGCCGCCTCACTCCATTCGAGAAGCCAGAGTTGGGTGGAAGTAGACAGAGCTTGCAAGGGAGGAGTGGAGGCGGCAGAGAAAGAAGGAAGTCTAAAGGACTGTGTTGGTGGTGATTAATGCACTGATTGTGTTGTGCAGAGGAATAAACGCACTGTGATTGTGTTGTCCACAACACACACATTTATTCCTCTGCACATCTGGCTGTCTAGGTGTCTGTCTGTGTCTGGGTCACCTTTTATACCTGTTCTAGAGCAGGCTTGTGGGAAGGCTGAAACCATTCCCAGCAAGCATTTGGTATAAGGCAGAAGCAGTCCCTGGACAAAGGTGCATGTTTGTTGAAGGGCAGACAGACATACATATCGGGGGCCAATGTAACCTCATCAATCCACCTAACTCTGGTTAGGATGCATTGTGCTTTCATGGATTCCAGTTCATCACAAGGCACTTGCACATGCAGACATTTTAATAATGGTCCACTTTAGAGCTGGACACAGAGAGTGTCCGAACTTGACACAGAGAACTGGCCAGGAATCAATTCAGAGTCTTGATTGCGTGTTTGCCTCAATTCAATGGCAAAGCCTTGTAAACCATATAACTGCAAGGATAATACTGCTGTAAAATTAAAAGACAGAGGGAGGCCGTAAAGGGTTGGGGTCTGTTAAGGCATCCTGTTTAATAAATGTGAAGTCGGGCTTCTTTCTAAGGTTTGGTTTGCTCATTTAGGGATTTATCCAATTGGAGGTGTCGTCTCCTCTGAGGCAGATTCATAATTGGAACATTTGACTTGACTGCCATTGTTCTTTAAGTAGGTCTCGGGAAAGAAGAGATGGGACCTCCAGGCAAAACCCAGAAGTGATGTCAGAAGTCGTCTCTGGACTCTTCCTCTGGTCTGCGGATGAAAAGAAGTTGTTAGTGGCTGCAACCCCTAGGCGCTCACTATGCGCACGTGTGACACTACTGGCACCAATCAACATGTAATTTTATTTCATACCTTCTACAGTGAAGGCAATCCCAGTACATTTTATGAATATGGATATAACTCTTTATACATTTTTCAGTTGGAACACAAGGCAGGTTAGGTGTCTTATTCAGGGTTACAAAGTTAATCAAAGGTGAGACTTGAACTTGCGCATTACACTTTAATTTGTTATCCAGTTTGGATAATATATGGATTATTATTTAATGACCATAACACACATTGCTCAATGTTACTGACTTCACAGACTGAGAATAAAACTGGACTGGAAAACTAAAAAAAATGTTCACTTAACAGCAGAGATTGCCTTCTGATACAAGAAAAACATTAGAGGGAGAAACCAAAGTGATGATGGCAACATTTTGAATGTAAAGGGAAAAGTCTGGTGGTGTATACCCAACAGCACTGAGCCCATAGCAAAAATCGCCTCTAGTGAGGTGCTAGTCTATCCAGTTCAAACTCGCTCACTAATTCATACAGGGCCCATTGAGAATGGGAGAACAGCCGTTACAACAAGAGAAACCTGCAACAGGAAGTGTATTTAGAGGGATCAATCAACCTTAATATCTTTGGCAGTGTGGGAAAAAACAGAAAGAAAAAACGGACAGTACATGAAAGTTCAGTTGAATTAAGGTTTGCCATCCACTGTGTACTTACCGTTTTTCAAACTATTGTAGTTTAGTTCTGCTCTTTAAATTTTACAACCTTGTAATTGAATAAAAGGGTTTAGAAACAGCAAGACACCAAGGGACTCTGCTCTCTCACAGAGTGTGAACTGCCACCTCGTCATCCCTTCCTGTCCAGATATCATGTCTTGCCTCTTACTGATAGGTCTTTGTGACAGGGCACACTTTATGAGGTGGTCTATAAAGTAAAGATGATCCTGTCCTAATTGTTTTATTTTTGTTTTTTTTTCTCTGTATATGTAGTTCATTTTTTTTTTCAACTTATGTGCACTATAAACCAGCATAGGTGATAGTGGAGGAAATTAAGAGGTTTACAGGCTCAGTGGCATCCGTACGCAACACTGACCCTCTCACCAAAGTTAATCCCTTCTGAAGCTGTCTGTCATTGCTTTTATTTTTAGAATTGGCCTTTACATAACCAGGATGATACTAGCACATCACACAGGAGCAGAAGGCTTTTGGCAAGAAGCCATGACAGTTTGTTATCGATATCATTACGATTAGCGGGAGTGGTTTGTCCCTAATGGCCTGTTGAGAACAGGAATATAATGGAGTGCAGAGAGAATAATCTATAAACCGCTCTGGCAGATTCACAAAGGGCTATGAGTCTTTCAGGTGGGTCTGTCTGGAAGCCATACAGCATCTATTTTCTGAACCTGACGGCACTGGGCAGGAGTCAACCCTGGTTGTGACGCCAGACAAACACACATATGCACTTATTCATACAGGAACCGTTTTTTTAAATTGCAGGTTGCTTGTCTTCAGCATGTGTCACAAAACTAAAATATCAAGAGGAAAAAGAAGAAAAGTACAAATTACATTGTTAACTGTGACAAGGATGGGATTCAAATCCAAGTCTGAAGTTGTGTTGCAGCATTGCTATCCACTAAACTACTAGTGAATTTCCCTTGGAGATGAAGAAATATCTGTTGGTCTGTCTGACACAGTGGCATATGTAGTTGTTGTTGTTATTAGCATATTATTTGTTCTGTGAGGGTGTATCTGTTTTTTGGGTTTTTGCTGCTGCGTGTATCTAAATATCCCCTTGAGATTTTGTCAATGTCAATATCAATTTATTTATATAGCACATTTAAAACAACATAAGTAGTACTAGGGTGTTGTACCGTGTTAGCCATTATGAATGTAGTGAAAAGTCGAGCAAAAGGACACCTTTTATTGGCTAACTAAAAAGATTACAATATGCAAGCTTTCGAGGCTACTCGGGCCCCTTCTTCAGGTATTACATCTTGCCTGCAGAACGGGCCTGAGTTGTCTCGAAAGCTTGCATATTGCAATCTTTTTAGTGAGCCCTTGGGATTAATAAAGTTTATCTAATCTAATATCAAATAAATGTGCAAACATAAACATATGAAGACATAAAACTCTTATACTTTGAATGGTATCTTTCTTTTATATGCACATTTAGCAAATAGAATCAGAATATCTTTATTGTCATTGTAACAAATACAACGAAATTAGGTGCAGACCCTGCGGTGTCAAAATATAAATAAATATAATTACAAAAGGATAAGAAGAAATAAGGCAGAACACTCAACATAAGACCTTAATTGCACATGAAAGACTATTGCACAAGATGTTATCTATTGCACTGCTGGTACATCTTAAACATTTAATAGTATCTTTCTTTTATATGCACATGTAGCAAATGATGTTTAACACAACTGAATTTGAGTATAGCATTTCATTCCAATTATTCTCCAAATATTTCCAAAATAGTAATGATTTTGAGAGCTCTCAGGCATCTGCTATCATCCACTCATGCAGCATTTATAAAGAGCGGACAGTAGTAGGCAGCTCCTCGGGTAGCCTCAGAGAATCGATGTTAATTTGTGCTCATGTAGCAGATAACCACACAAAGAACTTCTACATAGTTTAAAGCACAAGCAGGCAAGTTTTGTTTTATAAAATCATTACATATGGCAGTGGAAATTTGTATAGCGTTAGATCCAAATAGAGAGTTTTTAACTTTTTTTTTTACAAGGAGTGTGGAGTTAAGAGAAAACTGAAGCAAAGATGCAGAATTATGCAGGCCCAGGAACAGAACCTAAGATTGTAGAGGTGTGAGACAGCAGTGCTAATCACTATGCAGCCTTACAAGTTCATAATAAAGCATATAAATTACCAGCAAGACAAAACACTGTGCCACCCAGGTTAGAGCAATGCTAAAAATTGTGTAACACAGAGAGACATATCAATCACAACATGACAGAGCCACCCTGCTCCTGTGGGATCAAAGGCCTTGTCTCTCCTAGGCAGCTCCCTCTCTGCGTTTCTACAAGCTGCCTTAAAAGGCAATCTGAAAGCGAGATTTGAAATCCAGAAAAAAGAAAGGAAAGAATCCACAGGAAGTTGGCACACTTCTCCTTCAGAGAGGCTGAAACATTCCTAATTATGAGGGAGAGGAATGCACTGGTTTTTAAAAGAAAGAAAGAAAGAACCTTCCCTGTCCTTTGTAACTTTTGATCGTGTATCTTTTCTTAAATCTGTAGCTACCCACTGCTTTAGCATGGAGTTTATTCTTAAAATCGGGACAAACAGCTTCTCCTTAAGGGTGTGGCTCAGCCTCCCAGTGAACTTCAGGCAGGTACCCTTGCAACAAATGTGAGAGATCGGTAAGTGTCATAATATGTCTTTGTGAAATGCCTTTGGGAGCAATTCACTTGTAACAGCCCTCAAAGTCCAGCATAATTCCACCCAGACCAATGAATACAAAAATGACATGTTAATTGCAAAATAACACATAAAAAGGTCAGAATAAAGAGAGAGAGAGAGAGAGATCATAAAAATTAGCAGTCAAACCAGCAAACTCTATAGCCTCTCACAGCCTAACTCTGTTCACTGCTGTCTGCCAAATGGAGTGGCTTGACCCCCTTACCTACCTACCATTCGGTACCCAAAGTAAACATCGGCTTTTCTTCCAAATCAGTCTGCCCCTAATTCCATCACCATCTCTCGACACTTGCTGTTGCAGTTGTGGCAAAACTTCCATTTTGTGAAGTCGACACTGCACACTGCAAGAAACTTCATGTGGGAGTATACTCCATCGACCCTTATTGTTTCGATACAATCGGAATCTTGCGGGGGAACCTCAATTTATTGCTTTGACACAGTTGGGTGAACGGCATGCTTTGATGCAGTTGAAACTTCACAGAGGACGGCAACCTTATTGCTTTGAGGCGATTGGGACTTCATGGGGGGAACCCACCTACCTGCTCATTGCAAACGGGTGGGAGAAGCAGTGTGCTGTGTGACACGGCACACCAGGGAGGCAGGAGTAAGACTGGGCATTTTGGAATGATCTGTCATTTGCTTCAGAACCTTTTTGGTATTGGTACTGAGGTCCAAAAAGCTGGCATCAATACCAAAGTCACGTTTTGAGTTCCTGTCCAACATTATTACCCAGCCTTTTTATTTTTCTCTTTTGTTCTTTCTCTCTCACAGCCCTGAATCATTTGAGGCCATTTAGAACATCACGGAAAAGGAAAGCCTGGTAAGTTGTGATGCATAAATCATGAATTCACTTTTGTGCTGTCAGAATAGTGCAGAGAATGGTGTTATCAGGTCAGATGAGTCATTGTTCATTTTGTTCTTAACAAGCGAACACACACCTGTAAAAGTCAAAAGACTTAACTGCTTTAGAGCCACAACAGAGGGGTCTGATGGAACTTTTATGGCTTGGTGTCCAATTGCTTTGCATGGTTGGGTCTCAGGGGTAAAGGCCAGTAAATGCAAAGCATTTGGGATGATTACATTCATCTTCTGAGTAAGCTTTTCTGTTTTCCATTGTGACAATCCTCCCATTTACAGGGCGCAAGCAGTTAATGATTGGTTTGAAGTCCTAGGCAGTGACGTGTTCCACATCCCATGACCATACCACCCACCAAGCCTTATCCCCAATAAACACTTGAGTGTCACCTGAAGAAACATATCATCAACATGAAAACACCACATGCTGGAATTTCTCACGGACGAATGATATTGCATGCCCACCAGCAACGATCCAGACACTTGCTGAATCTAGGCCAAGGTGAAATGATGTCGTTCTAGTGCCACACAGTGGTTCGGTGCCCTGTTAAGATTTATGCAGTCCATCATTACGTTTATGTTCACTATGTGCATGTAGGCAACATTCAAGTACAAATTGTGAAGTGAAAGGAAAAAAACAACAAAGAGCTCCAATGTGTGCCTTAATAAAAGCAGATTGGTAAGTAGGTCAGGTGCCGGAGAGCCACAGGAATTCAGCTAATCCACTTTGCACACATGTAAACTGCTGATGCAGTTGTTGTGGGGCTTAGCCGCTAAATAGCTCACCTGCTGCACAGCGCAGCTTAACCAATCAGGCTGGCACAGAGCGGTGGGGGATTACTGATCCACTCAGTCACTTTTGGGTAAAGCGAGGGGCATTGAACTCGGCTATCGGCAGACCGTCCCCTCTTCTGCCATGGCCAGGTTGCTCGCCAGCTTTCTTTAAGCAGCTAAGTAAACAGAAATGTATGCATGATGTGGTATTCGTCATGTATGAGATGGGATTTATTTCACCCTGAAAAATTTAGGATTTGTTTCAACCTGACATATCATAACAGTCTTTAACCTGCTTAGTCCAGTTCTTAGCCTCGAAAGGCCTTGAGCCTGTGCTGCTGGAATTGAATAAAACCACAAATTTGAAATGTACTTGAGAGGATGGATTTGAGCCAATTGTGTTAATAGAAATTTGACACTTTTGTGGCCAATAGTAAGGTGGCATTTAGATTCGCTCTCCAGGGACTTTATCCACTATGTGGAGATGGCACATCCTCTCCATAACCAGCTGTTTTTTTCTCTTGGTACTCCGTTTTTCTCCCAAAGCTATAGGTTAATGGTCAAATCAAAATTGGCTTTGTTTTAGTACTTGTGTCCTATGATGGACCAGCATCCTGTCCAAGGTTGGTTCTGGCTTTGCAGACAGGTTAGGGGCACACGCTGATACAGCGCATTGCCGCACCCACCACACAACAAACCAACTCAGGGTCCAGATTAGGACCCGAGTGCATCCATGCAACGGGTGACACCTCCGCACCGCACTAGTTCAGATGGAGTGGAACAGTGGGAGGTTTTTTTTTATGGTGACTGAAGTGCCAATTCTGCCACCAACCCCCCAAGTTTTTCCCTGCAGGTTGGAAGGCCTACATGCAGGGATGATGTCATACCCAGAATGGAGCATTTGCAGGTTAAGAACCTTGCTCAAGGGCCCAACAGAGCAGAGTCCCTTTTGGCATTTACGGGATTCAAACCTTCTGATTGCCAGCGCAGATCCCTAGCCTCAGAGCCACCACTCTGCAGACAGTGCTGCTAATATTGCCGCTACCTCTGTTAGCCTTTGTAATACAAAATGTCAAGTCTCGAGTTTGTATTTATTGTGTATAGTAAAATGAAATTATTTTTATGCCTGCTCAGAACAGTTGTCAAAGATACAGAACCAACAGTCACACACACACACATATATATATATATATATATATATATATAGTGACAGATAGGGGTCGCTGTTGACCCCTGAACCCTTAGACAACACATTCAGACTCCAGGTAAAAAGTCACAATAATGGATTTATTTTCACAATAATGTGCACAAAGCACCTCCACCTCCACTATTCTCAATAAACAATACAATAATTGCTAATAACAATTACAATAACCAATCCTCCACTCCCAGCAGCTTTGTCATACTCCCACCCAACTCAGCTCCCCGCTGGGATCTCCCATAGTCCTTTTATACTTCTTGACCCGGAAGTGCTTCTGTCCCTCAGTCCACGTGATTTCATAGCACTTCTGGGTCAGGTGAAAACTCCCTCTTTTCTTCAGCCCGGAAGTACTTTGTTTCTTCCATCCCTGTGACTAGGGAGTACTTCCAGGCTATATGGAAAATACAACTCCCTGTTCTTCCCTGCAGCGTCCCCTGGCGGTCCCCACAGTGTCCAGCAGGGCTGTGAAGTAAAACTCCAAGGTCCATGATGCCCTGCTGGAATTCGGGCACCTCCATGTTGCAGGGAGGACTCCATCCAGTGGCGTGGGGGTATTGGCGGGGATAAACTGCCGGCCATATACCACTATATATATATTTATATATATACACACACACACACAAAGTATGCCCAGAGTGTAGCATATACAGTAAATAAATCAATGATTTATATGTGATAAAAGAAGGCTAAGAAGGTTAAAGCAATGCTTTGGCTATAAAGCCTTCATCAGGTGTGAAACTGAAAAGGAAAGAGCAGGTCACGTGTAGAGGAAGGAGCAAAGCCAGAACAGATGAAAGGGGAGAGTAAGGGAGATAAGGCCACCATTGGAGAAGACAGAGAGAGAGGCTAAAACATTAGTCAGCCATTAAAACCTGAAGTAATATGTGATCTCAGTCAGGGAATTGGCTGAGCTTCTTCTGGTTTTCTTTGAAAAGTGTCTGTGAAGCCCTGCGAAAGAACATAAACAGAGAGCTCAGCGCGACTAGGATCAAAAGACGTGACGTGCTGCAAACAGCTTTGTGTGGGGTCTCTGATTTTTAATGGACAAGAGGGGATCCTTGAAACGGTCCTCTAACCGTCTTCTTGATTCACTTATGTAGATGGATGGATGTTTCCTACAAGCAAGGCACTAAATAAGATTTTTAGACGAGGAAAAAGTCTTGTTAATAATGAACTGAATTAATTCATTAATGAATGGCATATTTGCAAATGACACAGCGGCTCCAGTCGCAGCTCAGAGAGCCTGATAAGAAATGGGTCTCTCCTTTGTGAAGTGAGGTGTATGTATTTGTTGCAATATCTGTTATGACTGGCCGTTCTGTAACCTTACAAGCTGCAGTTAGTAACTGGAATGATGGATGCTCTTCACTACATAGTGCTTAAAGAAGCAGGCAATTATGAGCCCTCAGCCTGTAAAATAATGTAATGGCCGAGAGCATCCCATTAATTTGATAGGACTTCATAACCGTGGCCGCATACTCTTTTTCTCCTCATTGTATTCTGTTTGCTTTTCTCTTGATGATGTATAACATTTTGTCCACAAAGACCCGCTCTCAATGTGCTTTAACACATTTTGCCTTTTCATGTAGCACTGAGGGTGATATGGTGGCACAGTTTCCTGGGTTGGAATCGCATGCCTGTCATCGTTTATGTGGAGTGTGCATATTGTCACCATGTGCTGGTGGGTTTTCCTCTGGGTACACTAGATTGTATCCCAAAGAATGCATATCAGGTTATGAGTTACTTCCAGATATGTCCTGAGTGTGTGTGTGTGTGTGTATTAGTAGACAGTACTGGTCTGGCACTGTGTCTAGTATTGGCTGGTAACTTGGATCTAATGAGATCAGCTCCAGTGTCCCCATGACCCTAAACTGGATTTAGTGGGATTGATAATGCTGTTCATATTACGGTAAGGTACAACATAGTGATAGCGATGCATGATGCAGCACTCAGACCTGCCTTCCATTCCTCACTACACTAAAGGTACATGCTGTCTGCAGTCTGCACATTCTGTGATTATGTTGAGCTCCTCCAGGGACTTTGGTTAACTTTCACACTGCGAAGATGTGCCTTGTGTGAAATGTCATCTGTAAATTTCCTTGGTTTCTGTGAAGGACTGGCACTCTTGCCAAAAAAACAACTTGCACTGTTCCTGTGTTGTGCTGAGGTGTTCCAATCCAGGTGGTGGTTCATGTGGTGGGTGTGGCAATGCGCTGTGATTGGCGTGTGCTCCCAAACTCCTCCCCCTCCTCTTCCTATGATGCGACGGCACCTCAATTAGCTCGTTCCTGTTGGGGCACCCATTGGCCATGTATGCTCTGTGTAAGATCATTCAGAATGTCGTGAGATTAGCGCAAAACATCGTGCAGTCCGACCTGTCATCAGATTCCGAAAGCTGCTCTGAAAAGACTTGTTCCATAATGAAGGATTTCAATCACCCTAGGCACTAACTGCTCTCATTTTTAAAGGACACAGAACGTACTACTGTATATCATAAAACCCTGGACCTGTATTGTGAATGTCAGAGGTCATCTCAACATTTTACTGCTCTTCTTAATACAGACAAGGTTATCACTGGATGTCCCAGAAATCTCAAACTGCCTTAATTAAGGTTTTTTTGTGATATTTTTGTCTTTTTCCGAGTTTCTGACTTTTATTTTCCAGTTTTGACATTACTGTAATAATTTATTGGTACTTGTCAATGCATCAACATTTTGTTTGTGATTGCAATCAATTTTGAGTGATTTTATGTGATGTCAGGTTGTTGATTAGCCACGGTGCTTCATTGCCATCACTTAATGAATGGACATTCTACCCGTGGCATCATCATCCGTGTACCACTATTGAAGAGGGTGGTGCACCAGTTTTTGGAGTTGTTCTCAAATTTTGCATTTTTGTTTTTAGATGTTTCATAAATCATTTTAGAGAGCTAGGACTTGGTATGTTTTCTGACTTTGATTTCTGCTTAAATTTTTTGATTTTTGGTGCAATTTGTCTTTTGGCTCAGACCCCTGCTAGTTCTTCTGGCCCATTTCCTCTTTAATCTTTGGTGGCCTGCTGTTTTGCATTTTGGCTGAGTGTGAACAAGATATGCTTAGACAATGGACATTATTTCCCCTTGTATGGTCCTCTCAAACAAAGCAGTAACGTAACAATTTTCACAGTTGCAAGTTAATGGAGGCTACTGTCTTTCATTGCGGAGCCCACTTTTGCTCACACCCCCATTCGTGCCATAATATTTCAAAATGTTACTGATTGAGTCTTAACACTTTCCAACTACAATTAGATAGATACTTTATTAATCCCAAGGGGAAATTCAAATAATCCAGCAGCAGTATACTGATCCAAAATTAGAAATAGTGGTCACAGACAAAAGTTCCCCTGAATTGCTTCATTTCTTTCCTTAAATGGCATCCAAACAGAAATGAAATGTGAAGTGAGGGAGCCAACAGAAGACTAACTAAGTCAGGGTCTCAAACGCCAACCATTTTCACTCCAAGCAGCTGCTTAATGAGGAGCCAATTCTTGTCGTTAATTAAACCCGTTCTTTAGTTCCATGGCTTGTTGCTACTCTCATTGTGCATTAGCAGACATTTCTGAAATTGTTGATTTTCTCTTTCCTAAGAGCTCTGGTCAAATTTTTTGTGGACCTGAGAAGATCGACATTCCTAAGAACTTTATCTTTCTTTATTTTCAGATATTGTATGATGGACACCAGGGGCCTCATGTATAACACCGTGCGTAGAACTCGCACTATAACATGACGTAAGCACAAAAGCCGAAATGTGCTTACGCACAGAAAAATCCAGCACTTTATGTAACGCCCTAACTCCTCCCAGAATTACGCCTTTTTGAATATGCAAATCAATATAAATCGCCCTTAAGCTCAGCCTTCTGTGAAAAGACAATGGGAAAAGCACGGGGGAAAATATAAGAATTTAAGCGAATACCAAGTGGAGGCAAAGGAAAAACATACTATTTGTTTAATTAAACCGTGGTATAATCAACAAAAGGAAGTTGATTGAGTGACATAGCGTGTTGGAGAAACTTGAAAGCTCACGTTCACAAAATCGCACAGTGCCGGAAATAAAAAGAGAAGTCACATATCAAAGTCGCCGTGAAAAGGCGAGTTGTAGCCCACTGTCTGAGTGTCATATGAAAGCTTATTAGGGTACAGAGAAAAAAAAAGCACACAGTGGGGAAAAAGCACGAAATGTCAACTTCAGTCTCGAAATTTCCACTTTAATCACGTAGTTTTGTCATTAAAGTAGAACATCATAAACTTCATCTTAAAATCATTTAATTAACCAGTTTCTCAAATTACATCATAATTAAAGTAACACGTGATCTTCTATGTGCTCTATGTGTGTGAATCACTACATGCTTCTTAAACCGGCTCTCTTCCTCCAACAGGACACAGAATCCATTACATTCGTGATATTACAGCTCTCTGAATAACTAAAATACTGAGTGCTGTGATATCATTTTCATGATGATAGGAGTTAAAGCACGTTATTAAACATGGGTTTGACGGCACAGTGATTGTGTGTGACCTTCGATGAAATAATTTATTGCAGCAGTACTCGGGGGCGGCTCTAGGCTCGTTTTTGGCCTGAGCAGAGAAAGAATCGGTGGCTCCTTCGCCCAACTAATGTCAATATGGTATCTTATGCACGGCAGATGGCCACATCCATTGCGGACACTGCATAGCTGCCTCGTGCTCATGACACAAGCGTTTTAGCTGTGTTGTTATTTTCTCTTTCTGTTTTATATTCAGTATATATTGGCGTAGCCGCCCCTGCAGTCCTTGCTTTTCTTTCTCCAAGTAACCGATCACCACACAATCAGCTCTGTAATAGACGTTAAGCCATCTGTAAGCTTAGAGCGCCGATTCTTCAGAACGTTTAAGGAACATTGAAATATTTTCGTAGTACATGTTTAATTATTCTATCCTTCACGACAGTCCCAGTGAAGAATATAGATTATTTAAATGAAGTTAGTTTTATCTGTATAATATAATAAAACATATTTTGCTGCATTTCATCTTAAAAATGATATCGTCATCATATGTAAATACGCATTTTATAAAGTGGCTCAGGTTGCGCGATATTATAACTGTAGTGCAAGTTTACAGTGGGGTGATTGTACTTATAAGTACAAACAGTTCTACAAGGAGCAATTGATTAAGTGCGTTTAAAGTTCTTGGGATGAAACTGTTTCTGAACCGCGAAGTCCATACAGGAAAGGCTTTGAAACGTTTTGCCGTGGCTGAGGTAGTGTGTGCTTGAAGCTGTATACCGATATTTCTCTTTCCAATCAGCTGCTGCTGTGATTCCCCACTCAGATACAGTGATATAAATACTCCGAGTGGTGCAGTGAGAGTAACAACGCTAAAGCAGTTATGGTATTTGGAATACTATGGCTATTCCCTGGACCATTATATTGTTACAAGTTAATTACAATCAGATGCGTTACACTAATAAACAATATGCGGTTAGTTTCAGTGTATTTATAAAGCCGCGTCAGGAAAATAAGGTGTAACCACACAGGAACAGTAGAACTGCTTTGACGCTGGGTGCCGCCAGTCTGCAAAACCCAGCGGAGAACTTCCATACGACAAGGTATGAGGTACTGTGAAAAAGTGCGTGACTTTACGGCAAGTGTAGATTTTATACATCGCGATTTAAACGTGGAAAAGTTCTTACGCAACATTTCTGTGCGTACGCACTGTTTATACATGAGGCCCCGGTTGTTTTGGATCATTTTGCATCTCATTATTGTTTGGCAGCTAATTAAGGGAAAAGAAACAATGAAGCGGTCTGAATCTTCAAGAGCAAGTCAATTAAAATGAATTCAAAAGACGTTCATTAGCAGCAAAAACCGGTCACTCATTAAGAAAAGGGTTAGAATGAAAACCTGCAGCCACAGTGGCCCTCCAGGACCGGAGTTGGCAACCCCTGGTCAAGACTACATGCCCACCATTAGGCGGAATGGCCTAATAGAAGAGGTGCTGACCTGCAAATCAACCTTGTGGTGGTAGCTCACTGTGTGACCCTGAGTGAATTGCTCTTATCATATTTAAATAACCGTGTCTGATGATAACAACAATATTTAGCTGAAGTTTTGCTGTGGCATCATTATTGCCAGCTAGAAATCAGTCAGGGTCCTGCCACTCTCTGTTTCCTGTCTTCGCCATGAGGGGCTGTCTGTGAACTTTGGGATCTCTGAGTCAGAAAGCACCAGCTCATTCAGTTACGTTAAAGGGAATTCCCACTACACAAGTGCCCAAGTGAGTTTCTGTGAGTTCTTGACTACAACTGTGAGAGTTTTTGCATTTCAGCTAGGTCCCTACGCCTTGACATCAAAAGCCGTTTTGATATCCGTTTTGTTCATTTATGAATCTTTATCTACACTTTGTTGATCGTTTAGTCTCCTTATGGCTTGATATCTCTTTGCATATACCATATGTTTTGTGTGTGTTCTTCCATGAGGTGGAATGTCCAACCCATCACCACAAGGACCTGCCCTCAGTCCTTACAAAGGCTGAGGAAGTCCCTTGCGGTTCATTGAATGTGCTAGGTGGGTGGTGAGTTTATCCTCAGTTTTTTTCCCCCTCTTGTATTGTGATTATTTTTTAGGTTTTCTTGCGTTTTTCTGGTTTTGTGACCCTCTACTCTGTTTTTGACTTTGCCTCTTGGATTTCATATTGGTACTGCATTCACTGTTTGTGTTGCACTCTTTTTCTTTTGTGCTCCTTGGAGTTTCCTTGTTCTGCAGAGCATTTTATATACACAAGAAGTTGTTATTATTATAAAAAGATTCAGCCTTTGACCCATTTTGTGACCAGCCTGGGTTTGTCTCTAGTGGACATTTTGAGATAATTGGAGACTCCTGTGCTTAGGAATGTCGTATACATAGCAGGAGTGTCATATTAGGAAGTAGGCTCACTTTACCTGTCTCTCATTATATACTCAGCAAAAAAAGAAACGTCCCTTTTTCAGGACTGTGTATTTCAACAATAATGTTATAAAAATCCAAATAACTTTACAGATCTTCATTGTAAATTGTTTAAACAATGTTTTCCATGCATGTTCAATTAACCATAATCAATTAATTAACATGCACCTGTGGAATGGTCGTTAAGACCTTAACAGCTTACAAAAAGTAAGCATTTAAGGTCACAGTTCCAAAAACGCAGGACACTAAAGAGACTTGTCTACCGACTGTGAAAAACACCCAAAGAAAGATGCCCAGGGTCCCTGCTCATCTGCGTGAACGTGCATTAGGCATGCTGCAGGGAGGCATGAGGACTGCTGATGTGGCTAGGGCAATAAATTGCCATGTCCACACTGAGACGCCTAAGACAGCGCTACAGGGAGACAGGAAGGACAGCTGATCATCCTCGCAGTGGGAGACCACGTGTAACAACACCTGCACAGGATCGGTACATCCGAATATCACACCTGCGTGACAGGTACAGGATGGCCACAACAACTGCCCGAGTCACACCAGGAACACACAATCCCTCCATCAGTGCTCAGACTGTCCGCAATAGGCTGAGAGAGGCTGGACTGAGGGCTTGCAGGCCTGTTGTAAGGCAGGTCCTTACCAGACATCACCAGCAACAACGCCGCCTATGGGCACAAACCCACCTTCGCTAGACCAGACAGGAGTGGCAAAAAGTGCGTGAGTTTCTGCATGACAGCAATGTCAGTGTTCTGCCATGGCCAGCGAAGAGCCCAGATCTCAATCCCATTGAGCACGTCTGGGACCTGTTGGATCGCAGGGTGAGGGCTAGGGCCATTCCTCCCAGAAATGTCCAGGAACTTGCAGGTGCCTTGGTGGAAGAGTGGGGTAACATCTCACAGCAAGAACTGACAAATCTGGTCCAGTCCATAAGGAGGAGATGCAATGCAGTACTTCAAGCAGCTGGTGGCCACACCAGATACTGACTGGTACTTTTGATTTTGAGCCTCCCTTCATTCAGGGACACATTGTGAAACATTTTTAGTTTATGTCTTATGGTGTTGACTCTTTTAGTGTTCATACAAATATTTACACATTAAGTCTACTGAAAGTAAGAACAGTTGAAAGTCAGGGGACGTTTCTTTTTTTGCTGAGTATATATAGACAATGTCACATTTATGAAGCCCCTTTGTTACTCACATTGCCCAACTTACAAACTGGTGCTGCTATGTTCTATCTGTGCCACTCAAGGTCCTGTAATACTTGTGTTGCTTCCTTTCGTACTGAAATGTCACAGCAAGTCAAGTGGATGTATTGTCGTACCATCCATACACCGTATTGCAGCATAGAAATAATGTTCTGCAGGGCCACGATGCAGCATATACATAAATACAGGACAAGTGCAAGACAAGTATAAAACTAAAAAGATAAATAGATAAGTGGAAAAATAGTAATAATTTGAAATAGATGGTAATAAATACTAATAATAAAACAACCATAGTAACAAATGTACTGCATATAAATAAGCTTCAAAGAGCAGACCAGAGGATGGGGGGTTTAGCACAGAGTTCAGAGTCTGAGCAGCCAAGGGGTAGAAGCTGTTGCAGATCCTGGCAGTACTGATTTAGATGCTATGGTACCTTCTGTCAGATGGACGTGGGACAAAGAGACCGTGGCAGCGGTCCTTCACAAAGCTGTGGCCGTTTACTTTGTGGTGGCGTGCCTCATAAAAAGACACTTACTGAAGAAAAGCTTTAGGATTTGATGCTCAAAGTAAACGAGTTTGGCCATCCATTTACTACTTCATCATGAAAGAAAACTCTTACATTTTTTTTGACATTTTAGCCTTTGCTCTGAACTCTGGGTAATTTTGCCGTATGCAAATGTTACCTTTACAGGAAGATGCCGCCGGGATACTATGGAGGCTATCTCTGTATGCTGAATGTCATTTTCCGGTTTGCTTTTAGGAACAGTAAATGTGTTGAATAGTTCGTGGTGGTCAAAGGTCAGGGAACGGAGCTCTCGCTGTCCGCTCTTCCTGTCAACTCACAGAAGGAGGCTGAGCCTCCACTCCTCTCGCATTCCATTCTCTGCAAATCACTTCCAAACGACTCTGCCTTAAAAGGGAAAACGGACTGTCTGCCCGGGCGGGCCGAGCACCTCGGGAGAGGATCTTAGCAGTTGCCTAATCTGAACAGCACTTCCTGCTCTGTAGAAGGCTCTTTCGGGCAATCGAATGAGGCACCTAATGACAGAAGTAAAAGCATGAGTCATGTTCTTCTGGAGACGAGTCTGTGTGTGTGTGTGTGTGTGTGTGTGTGTGCTGTCAACATCTGCACTGCTGAGTCAGCTTTTGCATCCTCCCTGTGAAATGAGCTGTCACTCTCGGAGGTTTTTAATTGTTTGTGTTCACTTTAGCTGTTTGGCTGAAGTGGATGTCTGCCCATTTGAATCTTTTTCTTTCTTCACTCTTGCTAGTGTGTCATTTTGTACTCACATTTATTTATTTAATAGGTGTTCTAATCAGCTGGGGTTACAAATTTCAATACAGGTTTCAACTCGAAAACCCCTTGCAGGACCGGCTCCTGTGTCTGTAAAATTTAGCAGCATAGCGCGAATCCAGCTTAAGGCTTTCCTCCACTCACTGTCCATAGGAATCCTAAGATGTAGCCTCTAGGGTTAATACGGATGGGGGTAGGACTGATTATGTAATCTCACCTATAGGGAGGCAAGAAAGGTAGCAGGTGATTTTTTTTTTTGGGGTTCCCAGCAACAGGGCAAGAGCACCCACTTGGTTGGCAGCACAGGTCTAGAAAAGCTCTGGCACATAGCCTTTGTCTTGGCCCCTGAGAAAACTGGGAGTGGTCCCAGATATACCAGTATGTGGTGGTGAGTGCTGAAAGAATTCTGGATATCAAAAAAGGCCAACAGACAAAATGGGAACGGGTGCTAGACTGAAAGATGGTTGTGTGCTGGCAAAATGGGCTGCGAGCCCCACTTAGCTTATTTTAAGGACAAAGGGGACACAGCCGTGTGCCCCAACTACCATCCAGTATGCCTTCAGTCCCATACAATGAAGACCATCAAATGGACTCTTGACCAACGTCTTACCTACGCAACAACTGATTTGCCTTTGTACTATAAAAGGCTCCAAAGACACAGAAATGATTTTCGCTGCTTGTATGCTGTTAGAGAAGAGAAAGCCATTACATATAGCTGTCCTTGGCCTGGAGAAGGTGTTTGACTGTGTGTCTCATTGTGGTGTAGCGGGTCCACAGCTCACGTCAAAAAGGCCACTTTTTAAATAAACAATCGCCACACTCGCAGCTTAGCGAGGGGGCGTGGTATGTGTGGCCGAGCGGTTCCCGGGTGATGTGTGATGCGGGCAGTCCTCGCTTAAGTGCACAGGTGAGGAGTTGTCTGCATCCGTAATTGGCACCGGGAGCTGCTAATTGCCACATCTGGTCCACGTTCCCAAAATAAATAGAAGCATGAGGTGACTAGGGGGGAAGAAAAGGAAATGTGAACGAAGGTTGCAGGAGAAGAAGACAGGAAGCAGCGAGAGGAAAGCCGGCACAAGAGAGTGAGAACGAGTGAGCGCAGGCTCGCGGGCAGCTGAGCAGTGAGCCCTAGTGGGGTGTTTGGCCGACACCTAGGACAGTCGATAGTGGTCGCTCCTGTTGAGAGTGTAGTTAAGGAGCAGGAGTGACCGGAAGAAGGATGGCTTGCCGCGGGAGGCTTGGGAGGTGGATGCCCCAGCGTGAGCGTCCTGTTCGTTGGGGAACCCAAGTCTCGGTCTGGGGAGAGCAGAACCAAAGCCAGGATAAAGGTTAACTGCTAACATTAAATAAAAACTGTAGTTGTAACAAAGTAATATCTATGATATAAAGACGTCCGTCTTTCTATCTGGCATCTGTGCTCCTGCCTAAATGTAAAAGGGTAGGAATGTCTGATGAACAAAGGTAAGTGGCTGGCGTTAGACAGTAAACCGTGTATCACGTGTACAGCGTCCACAATAGGGCTGGAATATGTGATGAAGAAAGGCAGCCAGACATACAAAGAAAGAGGGATGTAAGGCTTATCCACTGAACAGAGGTTTGTAAATACGTGACACAATTGAAACAGACAGATTTACTATTGTACCATTGTGCCCATGTTAATAAAGTGGTGGTTCGCTAGGTTAGTACCAAAATAAAATATATAAATAAGTTCCAGAGACTAAATCATAAGCCAAGGAAAAGTCCATGAACCAGAAAATCAAAAGAGTACAAAAATCAGAAGAGCATGTCTATTTGTCTGTCTGTCTATCTTATCCTGCCTACTATACTAAAATTAAAGTCTATATACTTAAATTAATATAAATCCATCTAATCCTGCTGACTACGCTAAAATTTAAATCGCTCTCTCTCTTTCTCTCATCCTGCCTACTATACTAAAATTAAAATCTATCCGGTCCTGCCGACTATGCTAAAATTAATATCTCTCTCTCTCTCTCTTATCCTGCATACTATACTAAAATGTATGTATGTATGTATGTGCTGGTTACACCTTTTATTTGAATTAAAGTCACCTTGAATATAGGAAAGAATCCAAACAAACATATGATAAATGATGACAGGAGACGACATTAAGATAAGATGGTTTTATTACAGTACCACAATCTGTAAGTCATGTCAAGCACAGGAAGGCCCACATCTCCACCTCATCTATTTTTTACTAGACTGCAAATCTTTGGGGGGGGGGGGGGGGTGAATAAGATTTGGAAACTTTCAAAGGGTGGTCTGGTGACAAAGTGGTCAGCACTGCTGACTCACAGCTCCCAGGACCTGGCCTGAATTTCCATGTTTAACTGTGTGGTGTTAATATTGTCCCTCATGTTTGTACAGGTTTTTGTGGGCACCCCAGCTTCCTTTAGGTTAGACTAAATGCACATTCTCCCCTTGTCTGAGTGGGTTCTTCAAGGTACTTTGATTACATCTCAAAGCCTGAAATATTAGGTGAAATTAGCTAGGCATGAATATATAGAATTCTATGCAGGTCTGCCCTGTGGTGGATCAGTTCTTGCTTTGAGACAGTCTCCAGCACTCCACCAAACCCTGTAAATGGCAAAAGCAATTTAGGTGGCAGATACATTTAGATTCACACTTGTGTTATCACATGTATAACACAGATGAGCATCAGGGTATGTATGTTTTAGAAGCTGAGATTTCAGTTCATAATTCCACCCTCCTACTAGATTGACGCAACATTCAAATTTTCATTCTCTAATTCTGCGTGCAAGCTTACCTTGAAGACTGGCACCAATTGGTGGTTGACCAAGTGCTGCGAGGATGGCAAACTAAATGACTGAGACTTAAGCTAAGGAAGAGAGAAAGAAATCCCAGAAAGACGAGCAAGGCTGTGCCCCAGCCAAAGCTGGCTTTAATGGAATTTTGGAGCATTAGGGCTTGAAAAAGAACAAAATCTCGTTGGCCGTGGGCCAGGCATTCATAAACAAATGAGTATCCACCAAGCTAAGAAGCCTAACTGCTGGCACGTACTCCTAAGCACCCTTATCCACTTGTAAGGTGGCCCCACAGTTCAGAACCCAATGGAGGCCAATTTGAAAAGCCCAGTTCTAGCATGTTTGGTTGATTGTGCATTCTTCATGCCACTCTACCCTCTAGCTTTGTGTTTCCTGAAAGTTGTCCTTTCTCAAAGCAAAAGTTACAATTACTTCCCATGTTAAGTCTTTTTTTTTTTCCAGAGAATGAAAAGTAAAAGCACTTGGCAGGAAGACATAATTCCAGTAGGTAAAAGCAACCTCTGCTATGGTACTCCATAGTAACCTTTAGAGAGATACACATGACTTATATCAGCCCTGCCACGTCATTTTTGTCAAATACAATGGACATGTCAAAAAACTGGAGACACCAGTAAGAAAGCTTTTAGTAGAATCTTGGGCCACTTGACTGCACTAGGTCAGACTGGGATATATGAGTGCCTGAAATTCAGCATTTGTGGTTTTATTCATTCGCATTGAGGGTCGCCTCTGAGACCTCTCTCATAATATGTGTCAAGCTCTGAGAGAGCCATGGCATGTGAATTAGTTTGTCCCCAATCTCTCTGTGGCACTGCCATCCCGGGGAAGACGCATCTCACCTATTGGTTGCTGGACAGAAGTTCTGCTTTGTGGGAGGAAAATGATCAGTCAGAATTGGTAAGCAGACTAAAGGAATGCGTCCCAAATAAAAACTACCAGAATCCTTCACTTTTGGAGCCCACTGTTTTTGCAGAGAATGTGATGCCTCTTCTGAGCGTATCTCGATTCCGTTCAAGTTTATTGTCCTGTGTTCACAGGTACAGTGAAATTCATAATTCAGTATCCAGCACCACAGAATTCACTTTGAGTTGACATTGTCAGGTGTTCCTTGCACCGCATTTTGCGCCTTGTTTCAGTTTCCCCTCCTGGACTTGCATCTGCACTTAGGCCAGAGGGGATTGGGTGGTCTAATGGTCTGGAATCCCTGCAGATTTTATTTTTTTCTCCAGCCGTCTGGAGTTTTTTTTGTTTTTTCTATCCTCCCTGGCCATCGGACCTTACTCCTATTCTATGTTAATTAATGTTGGCTTATTTTATTTTCTTACTGTCTTTTATTTTTCTATTCTTCATTATGTAAAGCACTTTGAGCTACATTTTTTTTATGAAAATGTGCTATATAAATAAATGTTGTTGTTAATGTGGAGCGTCTCTTCTCCTGCTAATGAATGCATTTCAGATGTCGGGTATATTCATCCTCTTTTCTGAAGATTTCATTTTTGAAGTCCTGTGCCAGCATCTACACTGACAGAGCGGTCCTCAAGTATCAGTCAAGCTGTGTGTGCCATTTCTGACGCTGCTTCCCAAAGTCGCCAACAAATGGCCCTGTTTCAAACTCGCTGAAGTTTTGTCTACAGCCATATGCCCCTGAGCACTTCCAGCACTATGCATTCTATCTGTGTATAAGGATTTCATAGATTATAATGCTGTATCGTTGTACAGTCACTGTAAATCGCAACTACGTCTAGCTAGATTCAGGGGATAAGTGGGAATACACCAGTCTTACAGAAAGCCACACTGCCGTATAACGTTCATTTAGCAGAGAGTTTCCACTGGAGTGAGGACTTAGAGATGTGTGGCTACCTTCTGCCTGGCCCTGGGGTTAGCCAAATCTGTGTGTATTGCTAATCTATGCACCGGTCGTTTAAAGAAAATGTATATTTTAAGATTAATCTAGTTTTTAAAAAGTAGCCTTACTTGAAAGTCCTACATCATTGGCCCTGTGACTAAACACTACTTTAGCGTACAGTATTGAAATTTGCTCTACTGAACAGCTGAGTTCACCTTATTTTTTTAGGCTTCAGTGGTGCTTTTAAAAAAGGAGCTACTCTACCACTTAATAGGCAAGTCTCTAGTTAGACAAATGAAAACATAAACTACTTTGCTTCTGCACCACTGGGTGCCTTTTTCATTTGAATTGTTCTTCTTTAACACCTCCACAGGTACACATTTGTAAAGGGGACAGAGAAGACATGCATTTACATTGTCTCTGGAATGGGAATGCGTCTATTAAAAGCATGCACTAAACTGTTAACAGAGAAAAATCCTCACACGGGGTTTTATACAGCACATTTGATGGTGAAGATGAGCCCGATGGACATGAAACGAATGCTAAAAAAAATAGCTTATATATTCTAGGAGGGGACCGAAATGAAATAATTTGCCAATTCAGTGTTGGCTGGGATTGGCTCCAGCAGACCCCCGTGACCCTGTAGTTAGGATATAGTGGGTTGGATAATGGTTGGTTGGACCCCTCCTGTGACTGCTATGTACTTCTGCCTTAACTGTAGGAAAAATTAAAGAATTAAATTCTATGCCCGTATAGCTCCTTGGGATGGTGTTGAAATACTTTATATAAAAGATCTGACTTTTGTTGGTATGTAACGATTGTGAGCAGACGCCGGTGTCCTACAACAAAATAACTGTTTGGGTTATGACAAATAATTACACCCAATTTCACAGCTTTCCCCACCATAAAGAGGAAGGCCTAAGAGGAGGTTTATGGATGTGGCGAGAGAGGACATGGTCTGGAATCCCTACAGATTTTATTTTTTTTTTCTCCAGCCGTCTGGAGTTTTTATTTTGTTTTTTCTGTCCCCCCTGGCCATTGGACCTTACTCTTATTCGATGTTAATTAATGCTGATTTATTTTGTTTTCATATTGTGTTTTTTATTTTTCTATTCTTTATTATGTAAAGCACTTTGAGCTACTGTTTGTATGAATATGTGCTATATAAATAAATGTTGTTGTTTTTGTTGTTGACATACAGGTGATGGGTGGGACAGAGCAAGATGAGGAGAACAGGAAGATATGGAACAAGATGATCTGCTGTGGTGACCCCTATCAGGAGCAACCGAAAATGGGAGAAGAGGGCTTTTTACCTCATGAGTCAATTTGTAACCTGCCGCAGTAGGAATCGGGCCTTGTCTAAAGAATCATGTTTTTTGAGACCATTAAAGGTAATGTTGACATTGGGAAATATGGAAAAAGATTATCCACTGTGGCAGCCCCTAATGGGAGCAGGCGAAAGAGGAAGAAGAAAAGGTAATGTGAATACTGTTCTGTGCTGCAAAAAAAAAAATGCAATTGAGCCTACAACCCTTTAGCCGGTATTTAGCAGCACAGCCCTGCAGGTACCAGCATGTTCTACAATGAAGATGCTCTGCTGCTTTACTGAATATTACGAATAAACATGAAAGAGATAAATAGGTAAGTAGCAACCACTCCCTCTGTGATTGTACAGCTTAAATGTGCATTGAATTCACTTTCTGCCATGGAGGACTTTTGAGTTTTCCACTTCAAAGAGACTAAAAAACGTGTTGTTTTTTTTTTTTTTTTTTTGATGTGTTTGTTCCACAGGAAACGCAGTGCAAGTGCTGAATCCACAGTCAGTACTGATCTCATTGCCCCATGTAAGTTATCCCAATTGGCACTAGCTCCTTCTTGCCATTTTGCAGGATTGAGAGGAGAGGACCAGGGATGTCTCTCTGAAGAAGGTGAGTGCAGCAACATCTTACTTGTTCGTTGCTGTTGAGGCCAACGGCATTGGATTCATCCATGTTGTTGCTTTGACTAACTGCATGACTTCTCGTAATCTGGACACAGCAGACTAGTGATTCAATACTTTCGGCTTGGTTGCAGTCCTTTTTCTTTTTATGCATTTTACTTTCTTGGTCATTTTTCTTTTGTTGCTTCTTACTGTTATAATCATCTATTTTGTTCGTATAGCTCTATAAACGTCCAGTGAGGGTCAGTACTCCCAGAGTGTCGAGCCATCCACAGTCTCGGCATCAGCCTTTAGCATTCCCCCTTGGTCACCACGGAGGTACTTGCTGTTTTTTGCTTTGATGCCCACTCGTCCATGCTCTAAAAACTCAAAGAAGAAATCCTCCGGCATGTCCCCATCTGAGCAGACCAGCTCACTGCTGTTGACATACCAGAACTTGCCCCCAGAGCCTATAAGGAAAGAGTGAGCAATTGAGTGTTGGTGTCTAGGTATAGCTAAAGACAGAAAACTATCTGCACTGGGCCGAGCCATCTGTTTGGTTTTTTTTTTGTTTCTTTCCTTAGTGTGTAACCCATCATCGAAGTCAGTAGGAGCATGGCTTCAAAATGATTGTAATTGTGTCATACATAACTGCATTATAGGCCCCTGGACAAAGCAGTGCACTGGGGCCCCTACCTACACAACCACTCACAGGAATAAAAATGTAAATGGTCGATAAAATTAAACATACACTTACTGTATTGGTACTTCCCACAAAATCAGTGTTTAAACATTAAAAAACATACTGTGCAGCAAAGATTACCGTATATACTCGCAGATAAGTCGGGACTTGACCTTACCGTATAATTTCTGGTATTTTATAATGTCGGTCATATAAGTTGAATGCGGAAAACTCGCGCTATTGGTCCAAGAGATTATGCTATGCTAACGCCCAACTGAGAGAGTAACCACAGAGCCCATGGCCTTTTTATTCTCTATGTATTGTGCCCACGTGACCCACACAGTGATACCCAAACTATTCCGAAGCGACGTTTGCACTGATTTGTGTTTTTTGTATCTCACACCCTCATACACTTTTATCATAAGCGCAACCTTTATCTACGATGAAGCGTTTGATCAGAAGAAAATATGAAGCAGGTTTTAAATTAAACATCATTGAAGTAGCAAAAGAAATTGGTAACTGCGCTGCTGCAACAAAACTCAATGCATCTGAGAAACTGGTGTGAGATTGGAGGAGGCAAGAAGATGTAAAAAAAAAAAAAAAATTAAGTGTCGCATTTTTGAACAGGTGTATAAGTCGGGGTCTGATTTTATGATCGATTTTTCAGGTTCCAAGACCCAACTTATATGTGAGAATATACAGTAATAAATGTTAATCTGGATGATGTAACTTATCTCCCTAGGTAGTAATGAGGACAAAGTCAGTCAGTATTTCAATATCAGAATTGCAGATTTAGCTTTAATTGTAATGTGCTCACTTTATTATTACTCATTCACATAAATGTCCAGTCCCCTTTCTGCATTTTCCACTGTGACTAATCGTATCACATGAAACCCACCCAATATTAACATAGGTTGTCTTCTTGTAGGACTGAGAAACTGGTGCGAGATTTAAGGAAGCAAGAAAATGTAAAAAAATTTTGAAACGGGTGTATAAGTCGGGGTCTGATTTTATGATCGATTTTTTCGGGTTTTAAGACCCGACTTATGCGTGAGTATATACGGTAATCAACAGGTCACAACATACATAGATTAGCATAGGGCCCCTAAGCTTGTGGGGCCCCCGGGCAACTGTCCAGCATGCCCACACGTTAAAAGATGCCCCTGGTCGTACCCCAGTGCAAAAACAAAGTTCACATCAGCAGTGAACAACGTCTATGAACGTGGAGTCTAGCATTAAAAATATTTTTACATGACTAAGAAATAAACATTCCAAATGTGTGTAAGCAAACAAAATTAAAAAAATGGCTTTACCTTTAATTTGATAGGCACCATTGCTGAACATAAGCTGGAAGATGTCATAGACCGATCGGCTGCCATTCAGCATATTGGAGCTCTTGTGGTAACAAACAAAGCCGTTCTCCCCACGCAGTATTAAAATAGGTCGGTTAATAAGTTTTAGCAGAAATTCTTCATCCTCACCTAGAAGAGACCAAAAAGAGCACAGGCCATTATATAACGGTCTTCAAAGAAGGGTTTTTAGTGCGTGACGGAGTCGTAACATAAAAATAACAACAAGCAGAGGGTGTAGAAGACAATCTAGAGAGAAATCTGCTGGAAACGCATGCTGTTAAGTGGAGATGAAATCTGTAGGCTCCTGCGAGGCTTACTTTGTGAACAAGATTATTTTAGAAAGAGCAATCTTGGTAAAATGAGCTCAAATAATTCAGAGATAATGCCTGGCCAGAAAGAGGGAATGAATGACAGTAAAGCTACAGTAATGGAACCACTAGTACTACACAAAACAAGTAAGACCCTATCAGAAGTCCATTGCATAAGTAGGGAGTCCACGGAGACCAGCCATGAGAGTGATGTCCCGTAATTGGAGTTCATATACACTGATCACGAATGTGAAGTACAATAACAGCAGTTTGGAGGGTACCACCAGTCAGTGAGAATTCCTTTAATTGAAGTTCAGCTAGACGAATAATGTATGAAAAGTTCCATACTTGGTGTTCAAAAAGACCAGACATGAATGAGATGTCCACTAAGTGAAGTTAAAAGTGACAATCTGTTAGTGAGAAGCTCTGTGAGATTAGATGTTAAGTAAGGGATTCATGAATTGGTGCTCAAAAAAGACCAGTCATGATGAGGATGTACATCGCTTGAAATTCAAGGAGACTAGGCATGCATGAGAAACTGTATCTTAGAGTTTGAAAAGAGTCGAAATGGACGATAGATCGAACAAGTGCACTTCTGGGAGGCTAGCTATGAGTGATATGTCCATTAAAGGGACTCAAGGAAGTTTTAAAGTTCATTAGTTAGTGTTTATAGAGACCAATCATAGGCGATCAACTGTAAGTTAGAATTCCATTAGTTCAAATTCAGCATGAGCAAATATATGAGGTGAGACACAAAAATAACTGGACTGGGCTTGGTGCTTTCCTGGAAAACCATCTGGAGGTCGGCTGGACGTGAATCATAGAACTATATCATACTCTCCTACACGCCCTCTCAATACGTCGACCGGCCAGGTATATCCTGTGAATAGCCCAGTCACTATTTGCACAACAGTCGCTACACGAGTTTCTGCGATAATGTTGGGTGAAAAAATCGAACAGCAAGACAACAATCCCGCACACGATGCGTTTTCTGTAAAGCAGTTCTTGACTGACAAAAACATTCCTGTCCTCGATCATCCTCCCTATTCGCCCGATTTAGCTCTCTGTGATTTTTACTTGTTCCCGAAAATCAAAAGTAACCTGAAGGAAAAACATTTTTCTTCAATGGATGGAGTGAAGACAGAAACGGCAAGCCTGTTGAAGAGCCTCGAGCAAGAAGACTTCCAGCACTGTTTCAATCAATGGAAGATGCGTATGGAGCGTTGTAGAGATCAGGAGAGGTAGTATAGAGAAGGTGACAATGTTTAGGATGCTTTCATTCATCAATAAATATATATATATTTTTTTTACCAATCCAGTTATTTTTGTGTCTGACCTCATATATGAGAGGTTCATCACCTGGAGACAGGCAAGGCAAAGCAGAAGCTTTCAGAAGGTTAACGGTGGAGTTGTTCAGTTTAACTACACGTACCTTCCTGATAACATGACCACCACAGTGGGGAGAGTAGAGTGTCCATCAGCAGACAGCTTGTGACATGAAGGACAATATCTTGGCCATCACAAGTCAAGCCATTCAAAGTTGTGGTCACAGGGTTATAATTACAGGCTCTCAAAATGTGAGGAACTTAATAATAGTAAATTTTATTTAATATATATTTTTAAATAAAAATATATTAAATATAATAATAAATATATTTATATATAATATTTTATAATAAAAATATTTTATTAATTATTGTCCCAGATGTCCAGAGCCTGTTAAGTAGTCACAGCAAGTAAAAAATTGAAGAGTCGGGCATTTTCTGTATTTAGAAGGATTTGTAGAATTAAGCTTGTTGTATTGACCAATGGTAAAAATACATAAAGACTGCATGGAATCTGAAAAAACTAAAGATGGGTGTATGGGCACTACTGCGACTCTCTCTCTCACACACACACACACACACACACACACACACACACACACACACACACGTGTATATGCTTTTGAAGAACTCGGAACAGCCTTGAAGGCTAAATGGCTTGCTCACCTACTCCATCGCTGACTGCAGCTAGTTGTCCATTCTTCTTGGTGCAAACATACTTCCCATTGCTGGCTTTGAGTGCCACTCTACGCTCGCGCCACTCGATCTTAAACAGAGTATTGGCAGTTCTGTATGAGAATATAAAGACAGGAACATTCATTGAAAAAGCTACAAAAACTACAAACCTGAACAAGTTGGGGGAAAAGCATTTTAAAAATGGGCTGGCTGTTGTTCTACAGATGCCCCTAAGCCCCTGCTAAAATCAGTAGCCAAGCATCTTTTTGAGGAGCCAACTGGCAACTGAAAATCATACGCCATTACTGGAGCACTTATCACCAAGTATTACCACAAAACCCAACATACAGTTAGGTCCATAAATATTTGGACAGAAACAACTTTTTTCTAATTTTGGTTCTGTACATTACCACAATTAATTTGAAATGAAACAACTCAGATGCAGTTGAAGTGCAGACTTTCAGCTTTAATTCAGTGGGTTGAACAAAACGATTGCATAAAAATGTGAGGCAACTAAAGCATTTTTTTAACACAATCCCTTCATTTCAGGGGCTCAAAAGTAATTGGACAATTGACTCAAAGGCTATTTCATGGGCAGGTGTGTTCAAGTCCGTCGTTATGTCATTATCAATTAAGCAGATAAAAGGCCTGGAGTTGATTTGAGGTGTGGTGCTTGCATGTGGAAGATTTTGCTGTGAACAGACAACATGCGGTCAAAGGAGCTCCCCATGCAGGTGAAAGAAGCCATCCTTAAGCTGCGAAAACAGAAAAAACCCATCTGAGAAATTGCTACAATATTACGAGTGGCAACATCTACAGTTTGGTACATCCTGAGAAAGAAAGTAAGCACTGGTGAACTCGGCAACGCAAAAAGAGCTGGACGTCCATGGAAGACAACAGTGGTGGGTGATCGCAGAATCATTTCCATGGTGAAGAGAAACCCCTTCACAACAGCCAACCAAGTGAACAGCACTCTCCAGGGGGTCGGCGTATCGATATCCAAGTCTGCCATAAAGAGAAGACTGCATGAAAGTAAATACAGAGGGTGCACTGCAAGGTGCAAGCCACTCATAAGCCTCAAGAATAGAAAGGCTAGATTGGACTTTGCTAAAGAACATCTAAAAAAGCCAGCACAGTTCTGGAAAAACATTCTTTGGACAGATGAAACCAAGATCAACCTCTACCAGAATGATGGCAAGAAAAAACTATGGAGAAGGTGTGGAACAGCTCATTATCCAAAGCATACCACATCATGTGTAAAACACGGTGGAGGCAGTGTGATGGCTTGGGCGTGCATGGCTGCCAGTGGCGCTGGGACACTAGTGTTTATTGATGATGTGACACAGGACAGAAGCAGCCAAATGAATTCTGAGGTGTTCAGAGACATACTGTCTGCTCAAATCCAGCTAAATGCAGTCAAATTGCTTGGGCGGCGTTTCATGATACAGATGGACAATGACCCAAAACATACAGCCAAAGCAACCCAGGAGTTTATTAAAGCAAAGAAGTGGAAAATTCTTGAATGGCCAAGTCAGTCACCTGATCTTATCCCAATTGAGCGTGCATTTCACTTGTTGAAGACTCAACGTCAGACAGAAAGACCCACAAACAAACAGCAACTGAAAGCTGCTGCAGTAAAGGCCTGGCAGAGCATTAAAAAGGAGGAAACCCAGCATCTGGTGATGTCCATGAGTTCAAGACTTCAGGCTGGCATTGCCAGCAAAGGGTTTTCAACCAAGTATTAGAAATGAACATTTTATTTCCAGTTATTTGATTTGCCCAATTACTTTTGAGCCCCTGAAATAAAGGGATTGTGTTAAAAAAAATGCTTTAGTTGCCTCACATTTTTATGCAATCGTTTTGTTCAACCCACTGAATTAAAGCTGAAGTCTGCACTTCAACTGCATCTGAGTTGTTTCATTTAAAATTCATTGTGGTAATGTACAGAACCAAAATTAGAAAAAAGTTGTCTCTGTCCAAATATTTATGGACCTAACTGTATCAGATGCTTTTTTATGATGTCTTTCCTGTGTCCAGTACTGTAAAGGCCAAAAGAAAGACCAACACTTTTTATAGCAACCTTTCTACATACATTAGCACAAAAGCATAGAAGAAAGAGCAGCCACTTCATTTCATTTGCACAAATGTGCATTTATTGTGCTTTGTCTGCATGCTGTGCCACCACTATCTACAGTATGTTGCCTTTTCCTACATGCAGCCCCATAAGTCAGACAAGAAAGGCCGCTCTGGAGGTTTTTCCAGGAGTGTGCTTTATTTGTTGGTCTTTCCATTACAACAAAGCATTAAATAACATTTGCCACTTTTTTTGTCTGCACACACACACGCAGCAGCCCAGTCAGGTTCATTAGGAGTCACGTGACAATAGGAACTGAGCTCGACTGCAAAATGGTTTTTGGAGGTCCATGCCCCTCGATTGGGGGAGGGGGGGAGATATATTTTCAAAATTTGGCCCACACACTAAAGAGACACACCCAGCACGTCACAACAGCCTTATCAGCGAACAGCGACCCCAAGAGCTCACATCACTTGATCTCATTAAGTGGCTCTCAGTCTCTAACTAAGAGCGAGCTCACATGGACAGACTCTTTAACATGCATCATAGAAAAGTTATTTCAGACCCAATGAGCCACGCTGTTTACTTTGTTGTAAAGAAAGACCTCTAGAAATATGAGTCCTACATAAACCCCTGTAACATTCTGGTCCACCCCACCTACAGGACTGTCATGGGCTAAACTCCTCCTAGTGCGATCTAAGGAGATAGAAAAACATCTGGGAGACTGGAGGCAAGTAACCGGACTATATGTAAGCTGACAGGCATCAAGTAGCTTTTCAATTTCGGCCTGGTGGTCTTTGAATGCTTGTGTTCCTCCTTTCCCCGATCAACATGGCGCTCATGGGACAACACACACACACACACTCTGAACATGCATACAGCACTTGCATCTATCTAGATCTGTGAAGCCCAACCAGCAGAGGTCTCACATTTCAGTGGCAGTTGATTGAATCCCCCCATGCGACACCAGAGTCCAGTAGTTGCCTGTGTTGGTTCGAAACATGCACTGCTTCGTCTCGGGGTCAATCTCCATCTGAAAGGTCTCTTGGTCTGTCTCATCATCCTGATTGGCAGAAATGCTGACACCTGGCAAGAGAAAGGACACACCTGTAACTGTGGAGCACTGGCTCTGTGGACTGTCACTTGGCTGCATGTCTGATTAGGCGCAAGCCCTCCTTTGTTACCTTCTTGAATGGCGGAACCAGAGCCTGGAGCCACTCATCGCTCATTATTATCCATCAGGCTAATTATGCCATTTTCTCCGGCTCTGCATAAATCCAAATTGTGTCATCTAATCCTATCTTTCAGGGGGATCAAGTGGAATGGATTGCAGGCTGAAAAAGGAATTATTGTTGCAGCCAAATGAATTCTTTCCTGATACTCTGTCATTTGGTCCTGCATGATTTATATGCTTTCATCATCAAGGTGGTACAGTGGTTAGTGAAGCTGCCTCGCATCTCCATGGACTTTAGTTCAATTCCAAGCTTTGGTTACTGTCTGTGCGGTGTTTGCAAATCCTCCCTGTGTCCATAGCAGTCTTCTCTAGGTGATATGGTTTCACATGGTGCACTTTAGGGTAACGTGTAAACATAAATTGTGCGCTCATGAGTATGTGTTGGATTGTGTACAAATGTGCCTTTCAGTAAACTGGTTGCTTGTCCATTGCAGAAGCCACTGCTATGTGACAAAAGCTGACAGACAGGCTCCTGCTTCTTGTGATCCTGGATTAAAATGGTTCAGAAAATGGATTAATAGGTGACAACTCCAAATTGACCCTGCATGAATAAACATTGGTGGGTAACTGTACCCTATAGGGGACCGGGGAACTGTCCAAAGTTGGTCCATGACTTGCAACCAGCGCTGTCAGAACCAGCTGGGGCTCCACATGACCTTAACGTTCAGTGAATGGAGGTTAAGTGCATGAATGTGCCTTTTGCTGGAATGGCATTGTGTCCAGGATTGCTTCTTGTTTTGTGCCCAAAGCTGCTGGGACAGGTTTGCATTCTCTGCAATATTTTAGTGGAAAAAAAATATTTTTTGGAAAATGAATGGATGGACTTACCATATATACTCACGTATAAGTCGGGTCTTGAAACCCGAAAAATTGATCATAAAATCAGACCCCGACTTATGCGCCCGTTCAAAGATGCAACGCTTACATTTATTTATTTATTTTTTTTCATCTTCTTGCCTCCTCCAATCTCACATCAGTTTCTCAGGCGCATCAAAGTTTGTTGCAGCAGCGCAGTTACCAATTTCTTTCGCTACTTCAACGACATTTAATTTAAAACCAGCTTCATATCTTCTTCTGATTGAACGCTCTATCGTAGGTAAGGGATGCTCTTACGATAAAGGTGTACATTAGAACATTCTAGACGAGAACAGGCCATTCAGCCCAACAAAGCTCGCCAGTCCTATCCACTTGTTTCCTCCAAGAAAACATCAAGTCGAGTTTTGAAAGTCCCTAACGTCTTACCGTCTGCCCCACTACTTGGTCGCTTATTCCAAGTGTCTATCGTTCTTTGTGTAAAGAAAAACTTCCTAATGTTTGTGCGAAATTTACCCTTAACAAGTTTCCAACTGTGTCCCCGTGTTCTTGATGAACTCATTTTAAAATACAAGTCTCGATCCAGTGTACTAATTCCCTTCATAGTTTTGAACACTTCAATCATGTCACCTCTTAATCTTCTTTTGCTTAAACTGTAAAGGCTCAGCTCTTTTAATCTTTCCTCATAATTCAACCCCTGTAGTCCTGGAATCAGCCTAGTCGCTCTTCTCTGGACCTTTTCTAGTGCTGCTATGTCCTTTTTGTAGCCTGGAGACCAAAACTGCACACAGTACTCAAGATGAGGCCTCACCAGTGCGTTATAAAGGTTGAGCATAACCTCCTGTGACTTGTACTCCACACATCAAGGCGCTATATAACCTGACTTTCTGTTAGCCTTCTTAATGGCTTCTGAACTCTGTGTGGAAGTCGATATCATAGAGTCCACTATGACTCCTAAATCCTTCTCATAAGGTGTACTCTCGATTTTCCGACCGCCCATTGTGTATTCAAACCTAACATTTTTACTCCTTATGTGTAATTCTTTACATTTACTGACATTAAATTTCATCTGCCCAAGCCTGTCTGCTATCCAAGTCCTTCTGTAATGATATAACGGATTCCAAATTATCTGCTAATCCACCTATCTTGGTATCATCTGCAAACTTAACCAGCTTGTTACTTGTATTCCTATCTAAATCATTTATATATATTAAAAATAGCAGCGGCCCCAGCACTGACCCCTGTGGATCAGTATGTATGAGGGTGTGAGATACAAAAAACACAAATCAGTGCAAACGTCACTTCACAATAGTTCAGGTATTACCGTGTGGTCACGTGGGCACAATACTTATAAAAAAAAAAAAAAAAAGGCCATGTGCTCCGTGGTTACTCTCTCAGGTGGGCATTAGCATATCGTAATCTCTTGGACCAATACGGCGAGTTTTCCGCATTCGACTTATATGACTGACATTATAAAATACCAGAAATTATACGGCAAAATCAAGTCCGGACTTATCTGCTAGTATATACAGTAAGCAGGTTTTTATCACATTTATGAGAATAGTCAGCAGATATCTCGTCGGCACAGAAGAAGGGTTAATGCAGAAACTGGGGGTGAACAGGATTTAGGAACTTTGGATGTTCAATGACAAGGGCCCTATTAGCTCAAGAGTGGTTCAGCACAGGTGCCCACCTTTAACATGTGTGAGGAGAGCTCGCGTGTTCTTTTGCAGTGTTGCTTAATGGCTAACTCTTTGGATTCTCAATCACAAGGTCGACTGTCCAGTCATCTCACTGTGAATGAGTCCCATAACCAGCCTGTGCTTCAAATGGAAATGTACTTGCAGCACAGTTTTGATTTTGTAAAATATCTTAAGAGAGCGCTCACTATGAAAAGATGCTATATACAGTACAATCTGCTTTGCAAAGCTGCTAGCTTCTGAAAGTGCAAATATAGATCACTGTAGGCACAGAGTAGTACTTCTAGAGACTAAAGATATTCATCAGCAAAATGGCAGGGCTGTACAAAACAACAAAGCAAACTGCCCAGACTGTCTCTCTGCCTGACAGCCCACATTAGACTCCAGCAGAAATAGCTGTCTAAAAATTCCCTCAGCCAGTTTGCTAATCTTGTTACACCGAAATCCCCTGCTCACCTCTGCCACAGGTGGCCAGCACTCTCCAATTCCCTTCCAGTGCTGTGTTGGGGCCTGTTAAATAACAAGCGGGGAGGTTCTGTTGCTCACTTGCCTACTTTCGAGGAACAGCAAACAGGTTTCCAGAACCTCTCTGGAGCTTAAACTCGAACCCAAGGGGACGCTTCTGTTTGTCACCACGAGTGCAGTAGGCAACAGCCTGACACGTCTTTGCATGAAAT
This sequence comes from Polypterus bichir lapradei, assembly GCA_026402145.1. Classification (NCBI taxonomy): domain Eukaryota; kingdom Metazoa; phylum Chordata; class Cladistia; order Polypteriformes; family Polypteridae; genus Polypterus; species Polypterus bichir. The sequence continues at coordinate 13,039,243 of JANRMT010062846.1, read as the reverse complement.
GCTCACGTCAGGTCAAGTGTTTCTACCAGATGGTGCCAGGATTTATTTATTCAACCTTCACCCTCCTGCACGCATAGATTTGAATGTGCGCCCTCTAAAGGACAGGCCCCACCTTGCGCCCAGTTCATGTCAGGGTCTGGTGGTAGTCCAGTGTGTGCTTAGTCAATTCATGTTTGTTTTGTATAGCACCTCCACAGATGACACCATTAACGGGGGCCTTGCAGATCTAATGCCTGCAGAGTAAACAATAGTAATAGCTGGGCCTGTTCCAAGGAAATGCCTGATGGCAACCCAGTGGGTCTTTTAATCAATCAGTTTTTATTTATTAGGGCACAATTCACAGAAAATGTGATTTCATGCTGTTTAAAAAAACATACAAGAATGGAATTTAAAATAATAAGATATATAAGTGTCTAACTGCAACCAATCAACCAGTCAATCAATATTTAATATAGCACCCTTTACAGAGCGGACAATTATAAGGTGCTTTAGAAAGCCAACGAAGGCAAATGAATCTGACAAGATCAAATTTATTAACATGACGGTCTTTTCTTTAGTTATTCACTCCGGCTTTTTATTTATGCGTAATGCTTGCCGGAGTGTACACCGTATGTCATACTTTACAATGCAGACAACAGTGAAGTAATAAGATAAAATATAAGAAAGTGTCTGAAGGCACTAAATCAAGCCCTTTTATTTATTTATTTTTTTTGTTATAGCTCCTTTCCCAGAGCACACTGTCGTGTGTCACTTTACACAGCAAGTGAGAGTGCAGATTAATATAAAATACTTTCTATTCTCATCCTGCTTATGAACGTGTTCTGTCTGGCCCTTCGACGAACAGCACATTTTTCCTCGGTCCACAAATAACACAAATTCCTTTCCGTTTCCATCTTCAGGGCATCCCGTGACTCTTTCTGGCTGTCACCATTCTTAAACGTGCTGTTAGGTGCTAAGATCGGGAGTGTGAGACTCAAGCTAGTTTGCATTTTCCTTTAATGGCTTCTCAAAGGTGGCTCAACACACGCATGGATCCCTAAATCCCTGTGGAGCAGGGTGCGGTTCAGATCTCTGCAGCTTTTACTTCCTATTTACCATTGGAGCTGGCTAAAGGCTGCAGAAATATGAGAGATGTTGCTGCTCCTGTCAGGAATCCTCTCTCGTGATTATTATTTCAGTATAAATGTACAGGATGTATTGTAGTATCTTGTGTGCTCACGTTGATAAGGGCTGCCCGCCTGCATGCAGGACATGTTGTCTAAATCGGGGTACCCAATGATCCTGGAGGGCCATAGTGGCTGCAGGTTTTCCTTCCTGCCGTTTCCGTACTCTGTGACTCATTTCTGTAGTTAATTGACTTCTTTTCCCTTCATTTTAATTGTCTTGTTTTTTTAAGTCTCCGTCATCTGAATTGATTTTTTTTTTTTTCTCATTAAATGGCGGACAAACAAAAATGAGATGTGAAGTGAGCCAGCAGATGACACTACAACCACTTTCTGAATTAAAAAACAATTCTTGTTAAAACCCCACCCGGCATTTACAAAACACCATCAAAATGTTTTGTGTACATTACTGACGCCGTCCCCTTTCTTTATGGTATGATGGACACTGGTTAGCTCACTGGTCTCCAACTCCGGTCCTGGAGGGCCGGCCGCAGTGGCTGCTGATTTTCATTCTGACCCTTTTCTTAATTAGTGACCTTATTATTTGCTGCTAATTAACTTCTTTTGATTTCATTTTAATTGACTTGATTTTGAAGACTCAGCCCCCTTAATTGTTTCTTCTTTCATTAATTAGCTGCCAAACAATAATGAGATAAAAAATGAGCCAAAACAACTGGTGTCCATCGTACAATATCTGAAAATAAAGAAAGGTGAAGGTCTCAGGAATGCTGATCTGCTCAGGTCCCCAAAAAAATTTGAACAGAGCTCTTAGAAAAGAGTAAATCAATAATTTTGGAAATGTCTGCTATGGCACAATGACAGCAGCAACAAGAATTAAAGAACAGGTTTAATTAACAACGAGAATCAGCGCCTATTAAGCAACTGGTTGGAGTTTGAGGCTCTGACTTAGTTGGTCTTCTGTTGGCTCCCTCACTTCACATTTCATTTCTGTTTGGGTGCCATTTAAGGAAAGAAATGAAGCAATTCAGAGGAACAATTAGGGGAACACATCTTAAAAAACAAGTCAATTAAAATTAATTCAAAAGAAATTAATTAGCAGCAAAAACTAGTGACCAATTAAGAAAACGGTTAGAATGAAAACTTGCAGCCACTGCAGCCCTCCAGGACTGGAGTTTGAGACCACTGGGTCAGCTGGTCATGTGTTGGCTCATTTTGTATCTTGTTACTGCTAAGCATCGAATTAAGGAAAAAAGAAACAATGAAGGTTTATCAGTCTTAAATAGCAGGTCAATAAAAATGAAGGCATAAAGAAGTTCGTTAGCAACAAAAACTGGCCACTAATTAAGGAAACCAGTAAAGTGACTGCGGCCCTCCAGGATCTCCACCCCGGTCCAGATTGTGCCCATGCCTGTTAGGGTTAAGTGACACATTAATTCAGTCGGATAACAATGTGGTAACAAACACAAAGACCACTCAGTCAGCCTCTAGTGAGTTTCATTACTTGTGTCATTTGTGATAAAAAAACAAACCAGACTTCATAATCCCCAGCAATGTAGAAATGCAGACTTCAGAGTCACCAAGTGTAGGGTGTCAAGGTGCCCAACGCACTGTACCTCATCCTCCTTTAAGGGGATACCCGGACTAAATGTCTCAAGTGACTGCATTACAAGGCCTGCTTTTTTTAATCCGAGTACATTTCTTTTATTTTTGTCAAACCTAGTGAATTCCAGCTGACTTATTTACAGAGAAATTGGTTAAAATACTATAGAAAGCCCAATGAAGATGTTGGAAAGGACAGCTCTGCAGTTTTTTCCCGGTACCTGTGTGCTATTTGCAGCCACTATGGCATTGCCCTCATTATCACGGTTGGTGGTTGTTAAGATGTTAGATTGTAGCGGCTTGTTCAGGATCCACAGCATACCTGTATTCCCATTAGGGCTCCATGGTATACCAGCACTTGAGTAATACTGAAAAACCAACATTTTAAAATGGTGCGGTACCAACATTCTGGGATTTTTCATACTGGAAGCAAACGTCAGCTTTCCTCTCAATCCCCCACCCTTGACACTCGCTATGTGCTTCAGCGTGATCCAGGATTTCATGAAGGACCCCAAATTGTTTAGACACGATGAGGACTTAACAGGACCCAACTTATTGCTTCAATGCAGTCGGGACTTCACGGGAGACACCCCCATGTTTAATGCTTCGACAGGATTGGGATGTCACAAGGGAGGCAGGACATAGTTTGGTGTGATGATGTGCCGCACCAGGGAGGCTGGAGTAAGAGGGTGGACATTGGAGTTCTCCATTGTTTGCTTCTGAGCAGTTTGAAAAGCTGGTATTGATACCTGAAGTTAAAATTTTAGTACTGACCTGACACTAATATCCACAATGAGTGACATAACATTATTCTGTACCTATAAAACACCTTGCAGTGACATTTACTATGGAAAGGTGCTACAGTATATAAAATTGCGAGGCTCATTCCACACGGGCCTCCACTCTTGTTATCCCAGTCAAGTGCCTTAACCTGCCAGTGCTCTGCTCAGAGTGAATCAGCATGCAGTCAGTTGCACTCTACTTGTAAAGCACCTTGCAGTAAGGCTTTGTGTGGAAAAGCGGTATACAAAATTACAAGGACAAATCCTCACCAATAACTCATTCTTTAAATCTGTGACAGTCGCTTAACCTGCCCGTGCTCACGGTTAAGAAATACATAAACAAAAGTTCTCTGCTTTTAAAAGACCTTGAGACGGCGTTTATTATTGGAACTTGCTATAAAAAATCCCAGCGGTCAGTCCCGCTAGGTGGTCCTTGCAGCGAATCCCACATCAGTCATTTAGTCTTCATAGTGTTCCTGCAGTAGAAACATGTAAGAAGTCAAGCTCTACCTGTAAGGCACATTATAACAGGCTTTACTTTAAAAAGATGCTATATAAAGTTATAAGGATAAGTCCTGATACTGACACCTTAAGTGAGTCATTTAATCTGCCATTGCTTCCTCTGTCGAAATGCAGACACAGCTGCTCTGTACGTGTGAAGCACTTACAGTAGTTATGAGGTTCTATATAAGCCATTGGCATTGCCATCTCACGAATACATTGCCCTGTGTTTGGATCCCATGCTTGATCGCTGTCAGTGTGGACTTTGCGTGTTCTCTTTGTGTGTGTGTGTGTGTGCTTTTCTCCAAATTCTGTGATTTCCTCCCTCATCCTAAAAACATGCAGGCTTTTCTGATTAACGTTTCTACATTACTCCTTGTCTGTGTGAGTGTGTAGGCAGTCGAGTCCTGGCATAGACTGGCACCCCATTCCTGCTTTATATTCAGAGGGCCAACTCTGGCACCCCCACCTGAGAAATGAGCTAAGCAGATAACATTATATTATGGTTTTGAAAGGTGTGATGCAAAATCACCAAGATCCTTCTTTATGCATTGCTGACTACTAACTGTGTCAGTCTACCATCCAATCTTCACATTACAAAAATACCCAAACAAGAATAATATCCGTGACGGTCTCCTTGGCGCGGTCTTCACTTTGTAAAGGTGTTATATACTCAAAAAATTTTTTATTTGCTTATCAGTTTTTCTTGCTGGTTGCTTGGGCAGAATGTTTACATCACTTCCTGTAATGGGCTTCTCCCAAACCTCACAATCTGCTCATCCACCATGAGTACAGTAAAACAAGTAGCCTTCGTGGTCGTTCAATCCTTACAGCTTAGTTCATAGTTCTTAATGCCGTTTTTTTCAGGGTTCCTTTGAGCACCTTTATCATAAACTGAGTATGGCTTGCAGCTTTTTGCAACACACACACACTGATTCATTAATAGCCAGGGTTTAAATCACGTGCCCAGTGACTACATGTGGATTTTGTGTGTTCTCCCCGTGTCTGCGTGGGTTTTTCTCCAGATGCGTTAGTTCTTCTCTCACAACCCCAAAGATGTGCATGATGGGTAGACAGGCACCTCTAAATGTGTGACTGTGGGTGTTATGTGTTAGTGGACTCTGTTTTGGACTGCCCCCCCCCAATCCAATATTGGCTCCTGTCTTGTTCCAGTACTCCTGTGACCCTGAACAAGATTAGAAAGGTTTAATGTTACTTTTAAAGCACCTTTCTCCACAAAGTGCCTCACTAAGGATTTTTCCTTGAACTTGCCTGTGATTCCATTGTAAGAATATTTACTTTTCCCGTAAGCCCCTCTGTATGATGTTCACTTTAAAAGGCACTATATATGCAGCTGCTTATCTGCCTGGTTAAGTGTTGTTCTGCCAGTCATCCAGACATTTTATTAAAACTCCCTACTTGCCACCACGCCTACTCTTACAAGGTTTCCACTTTTGAAGGCAGTATCATTGAAGTTTGTGCTGCTGAATTAAACACCAAACCAAACCCGCAACCTTCACATAACGGCCACCAACCCCAAACACAGCCAATTAACGGCAATGTAACCGACGTCGAGAGAAAGAAAATGATCCCCAGTAATTAAGGCATTTCACTCTGTTGTAGAGGAGGCCTCTTCCAAAGACACGGCCATTGTTAATTCATCATCTACTTGCTTATTAATAAATAATTTAGAGTAAGGCGATTCTCCCAAACCCCCACCCCCCCTTCCAAAGGGGCTCACATTTTGCGGCGCAGATCTCTTCTCCGTCTACATTTCACTTTTCAGGAGGATCAGCCAGACGTTAGTCTTTCATATGAAGCTGTTGAGGGAGTGATGGCAGCTGCCCTAGCAGTCTAAAGCTGAAGCTCCTCAGCCATCTCCATAGCCCCTCCAGCACTGGCAGACCCAATAGAGGCTGTAATCTGCGTCCTGTGGCTTAATAAGGAGGGACTGCAAGTACCTGAAGAAAGCCCTGTTTGTTAGCAGCAGACATTTTCAAAAGTTGGAGACAAGACTCCACACCTAAGGTTTCGGCTTTATACCTTTATTGTCAAATAAAAAAAAAATGCAAAACTAAAAAGAGTACCCCTTTTGTGCTCTTTATTGTTCTCCTATTATGCGTTCCTCACACCTATCATCTGCCACAAACCGGGCACTATGCCACCGAGCACTCCTTCACCGGCATCAGACACCTATACCTGTTAGTTGAGTGTCTGGCCGTGGCAGTAACTGGCAAAACCTGTGCAGATTTTGGAGAGACACTCAGAGTTTACGCAGCCATACGCTGCTAAGATGTCGGGCATTAGAGGTGTTATATGAAGAAAGATTTACTGTAGACCCACGGCATCGGCCACGCTGAGCCCTGCTCTCATTATACAGCCAGACTAGGGAATCGGGCACAACAAAGAACACATCGCTGATGATCAGCCTCTGTTATTGGCATCGCAGAGCGCAATACCATTTCCCAGAGATGCATTTATAGTGCCAGCCAAAGGAGGTGTTTGCCACCTTGTGTCCCAGCGCATCACATTGGCTCCATCCCATTTCTATAAATTGCACCCTTAGAAGGGTTTCCAGCCATCTTTAAAACATTTACCTCACACCCTCCGCGTCAGACTATGACTGGAGACGCACTGAAAAACTGCATCTTCTCGAGCGGTGAAGGGCCTCCATGATCTATTTGTCTTGCCTCTAAGCTCAGAGGATCCCAATTTTTTGATCCCAGCCCGGCTCCAGGTATTCCCTTTTTTTCACAAGCTCTGCAGGGTTAACTTTTAATAATTCTAAGCTGACTTGTGCTGAATCTTTAATCGTGTCCTTCGATTGATTAGAATCCTGTCCAGTGTTGGCTTCCTGTCACAACAGGCTCCAGCTCCTCATGACTGCCTAACTGGAAAAACAGCTTTACAAAATGGATGGGTAACTGCCTTTTTATAGCATCGCTATAGCTGTTTATTACTGTATCTGTTCCTCCATTTTCAGACCTGCTTTTCCAGTTTATACCTATCTCGGTAACATTAGTTGAGAGCCAGCGCTGGACAGGACACTGACCCATCCCAAGTCATGCCCATGCCTACTGTCACTCATGATGGCCCGACATATTTCAGATGACTTTCCTATGATGATGTGAAGAACCTCAAGGCCATGACTGATTGCCACCAAGAGAATTCATTTAGCTGTGTTACGGCTTATATTGTGCAATGATGTTGTGTTTTTATTTTATTTTTTGTATTCATGGGAGAATGGCCCAAAAATCTGGCCTTTCAGAACCATAAGTTCACCCCTCTCTGAAGAAATGTTTAGAGCGCCAATTCAATATTACTTCCTTCATCCCAAAGCACTTTATGCCTTCAGTAAGATATCCACCCACCCATCCAAACATTTTTGAACCTGCTTATTTCAGATGGGGTTCATTGAGGACCCTGGATAGGGCACCAGTCTACTGCAGGGCACATTCATGATTCCTCATAGGGACCACCAGGGTACAGCTGGAAGCTTTTTAAGGGCAGATTTCACACAGATATTTGAAAGTTTTTCTTCACACAAAGAATCACAGACGTACGGAATAAATTACCAAAAAGCGTAGTGGCAAGTAGAACTTGACTTAACAGTAAAATAATGAATCATACTAATACAGTGTTTTTCTCACCACTCAAAGTGCCTTACATAGACAGAGGAAAACCACTTCAGCCATCACCAGTATATAGCACCCACCTGAATGCACCTGGCAGCCATTATGCTGGCCGCACATTAGCTATAAGGTGCTGAGGGGATGAGAAAGACAATTAGAGACAGGGGATGATTAGAGGACCAGAAGGCAGTGGCGGGCAGTTTCACCAGGACATCTGAAAAAAACCCTTTCAGATGATGCCCAGGCATCTTTAATGACCACAAAGAGTCAGGACTTTGGTTTTATGTCTCATCTGAAGGACGGCGCCATTTTTACAGCACAGTGTCCCCATCACTGCACTAGGACATTGTGATCCGCACACAGACCGCAGTGTCAGCGCCCCCTGCTGGCCTCACCATTGCCTCTTACAGCAAGTACCAGCCGGGTCCAAGCATGCTTTGCTTCAGGTGGATAACTCGTTCTGGAGTGCAGGTGGTATGGCTGCTGGCTAGGGACCTTCCCTTAATGATATTTTGGGCAATCTGTGTGAATAGGGTAGGTGAGCTTGTTAGGGTAAATGACCTGTACTTGTCAGAGTAGTTCTGATGTTCTAATATGGGGGCCAGCTTTAAAAGTGACCCATCAACCCTAATCTGAGCCCTCAGGAGAAAACCCATGCAACTCTGTATAACCAGTAGCCAGGGCAGGAATTCACGCTCAGAGAACTGTGCAGTTTTGAGGTAGCTGTGTTAACCACACTGCCACCGTGCTGCCCTCAATGTAATCCTTACTGGTGTGACCCAAGTTTATCTACCCCCTGAATTGTGGGTGACCTCACTAGGGATCCAAGACAAAGAAGATGAAACTAAAATCAAACATGATTGAAATTCCTGATGCTTCAGCAGCACCCAGGAGATAAGACAGCTGCTGTGAGGATGACTGGATTCTGGCACAGTCTTCATTAAATTCCTGTTCTCTTTAGTTAACACACTAAAATAGCAGATTTCTATATTAAAAAAACCTCCCTGGATACTAACTGGCGGTGCCGGGCGGTGCTCATCCCTACATGTTAAATATCTGGACACTTCAGTTCTGTCTTTTCAAAGTCTCGATTTAGTCAGAGGGAGGCTGACCTGTGTGTGGGAGGATTTACGTGTTGCTGCTGCACTCCTCATTTATTTAAGTCTGATTTCACTTTTTTTTTTATTTTTAAAAAGTTGGAGGAAATTCAATTTTTTCTGCCTGTTTGTTTAAATTAAAGCAGTTCTCTTGACCGGATAATATTCCAGCCTTAAGATATACAGTACACCTTATCCTGTGCTGGGATGCACAAAACTGCATATAAACCCGGCTGGACAATTGGTATGTTAAGTTTGGAATGACCTAGACAAAGACCAGAGTGGAGGGTCTCCAAGACTCTGTTACCTTAGCCCAAATAAGTCACCCTATCTAGTGGACTATTCGTAATCTCTGCTGCGTTTGACCCAAAAAGACGCAGACGTGGGCGGCCAGCCTGCAAACCTCTGAGATTGTTCAACCAGACACACAAACGGCAGGAAGTGTACACAGTCTAGGTTTGGGTCATCACAGGTCACTAAAACAGCTTTAGCTTGCCTTGGGTTCAGACTGCACAAGTGCCTGGACCTGTACTGAAGGGAGATGACACCATTCTTGCATGAGAAGAGTTATCATTTTTTTGTTTTTTGATGACGGAGGGAAAAACTGTCTGAAGCTCCAGTTTTGAATGAGACTGCTGTAAGTTGATATGTGGTCTGTTTTGCTGTCATCCTCTTCAGACTTCCAGCAAATCCGCTGCATATGGTTGTCCACGTCAATTGGCTGCATGGTGAAGTTGTAACTTGAAAACAGCATCATGGTGCCTACAGCTCTATGAGACTTGGAAGACAACAAACAGCACACTGCTCATCGTCTTACCATGCACACCAACTGCCTAAGTCAGGGGTCCCCAACTCTGGTCCTGGAGGGCCGCAGTGGCTGCAGGTTTTCATTCTAACCCTTTTCTTAATGAGTGACCTGTTTTTTGCTGCTAAACAACTTCTCTTGAATTAATTTTAACTGACTTGCACCTGAAGACTGAGACCCCTTGATTGTTTCTTTTTCCTTAATCAGCAGTCCACCAATAATGAGATACAAAATGAACCAAAACATGACCAGCAAACTGCGTCCGTCACACAAAATCTGAAAATAAAGAAAGGTGAAGGTCTCGGGAATGTTGATCTGCTCAGGTCCACAAACCATTTTCACAGAGCTCTTAGAAAAGAGAAAATCAACAATTTCAGAAATGTCTGCTAATGCACAATGAGAGCAGCAAGAAGCCATGGAATGAAAGAACGGGGGGGTTTAATTAACAACAAGAATCGGGTGCCTAATTAAGGAACTGGTTGGAGTTTGAGGCCCTGACTTAGTTGGTCTTCTGTTGGCTCCCTCACTTCACATTTCATTTCTGTTTGGGTGCCATTTAAGGAAAGAAATGAAGCAATTCAGAGGAACGATTAGGGGAACACATCTTAAAAAAACAAGCCAATTAAAATTAATTCAAAAGAAATTAATTAGCAGCAGAAATTAGTCACCAATTAACAAAAGGGTTAGAATGAAAACCTGCAGCCACTGCGGCCCTCCAGGACTGGAGTTTGAGACCACTGGAAACGATAAGGAAAGAAATGAAGCAATTCAGAGGAACGCAGTGGTAGTGCTGCTGCTTTGCGGTAAGGAGACTGTGGAAGATTGTGGGTTCGCTTCCCGGTTCCTCCCTGTGTGGATAGCGCTTTGAGTACTGAGAAAAGCGCTATATAAATGTAATGAATTATTATTATTATTATTATTATTACATTCAATGGGGAACAAACTTTAAAAAACAAGTAAATTAAAATGAATTCAAAGGAAGTTAATTGGCAGCAAAAACAGGCCACTAATTAAGAAAAGGGTTAGAATGAAAACCTACAACCAACCCAAGCCCTCCAGGACTGGATTTGGGGACCCCTGGCCTAAGGGAACATCACCTACCTTGACTGCATCACCAATGAGGAAGTACTTAGTCGGTGAGGCCTGCCCAAAGTGGACGACACAGTCACTGGCTTTCGAGTCAACCTGACAGCCCACAACCTCGGCCTACCCAACCACCGAAACCCTAAGACAGCAGTGAACTGGAAACCAAGAAATGGAAAAGAGAAGCAGGGCTTTGGCCTTCAAGACCTTTGTGAAGACGTGAAAGCAGTTGACATTGATTTGGAAAGGAGCCACAACTACTGCAGCCGATCGCAATTGTTTCAGAAAGCTTGCTGCCCTGTGCGCTCTGCGCCACGGGAGGCTCTAAGACAAAGACTGATGAATGGAGCCACTCATGGCCTAATTCCTTCTAGAAGATTCCACTCCCCTAAGAATGTACAGGTGTTATGACAACATGAACGTGATCTACTTGGTTTATTTGCATTTCACAGCTTTTACATTCAACTCTGATAAAATCTGAGGACGAACATTATGCCAGGAAATACAACCACATGTTAACAGAGCCACTAGAATCCTTCACAGTTTGATCCCGTGGATGTGCGCCACACACTTGTTTGACTGCCTCTTGAGAAAGAGATGGAGGAAGTCTCATTTGTAAAGTGCGTGTTGATGTGTATCAAATGAACTTAAAACGGCTCTGACGAATGTTGCAATTTCTGTCGATGTGACCCCCCACTGTCCAAATATTTCTTAGTGTGCATCAAACTGCCCAAAGACCTGGCTTTGCAGTCTTCAAGGCTCTATTAATGTACATTCAACTAGACACAAATCCGAGGAGGCAAGTCCTTGATAATCAGCCCAACCAGACGCGGAGCGTAGATCTGTTTGAACGGAAACAAATCTCAACAGCGGATGTTAGACGGAGCTTGGCGGACTTGGTGAAGTCTTCTGCTTATATGGTTGCAACATGGACACAGATCTGGCTAGACATTTGGTAAGTCTCTATTAATTAACGTGCCCTCGGCTGAATGTGATCTGTGCGGGCGTCTAACAATGTGGATTCAATGGAAATGCTTAGTGTGGGAGACCCAATTCTTTTCTACTGCCAGCCCAACCTGGCATAGCTGTCGTTCGCACTATGTGGTCACTTTACTGTACAAAGTCCTAAATAAATTGCTCACAGCTTTTACTTAATAGTTACCCAGTAGTCAAGGCCTAATCCAGCTGCTATATGTGACAGTAGCTGTTCAAAGATCAAAGGTCCCACACCAGGCAGGAGATCCACTTCTGTTATGATGCAAATGTGAGCTGGTAGTCCAATCTTCCATTTGACCGTCCTTCACTAATTCCTTTCTTCCTTTTGTTTCGCTCTGGCTTATGCTCGCTAGTCACACAGATGCGCTGCTCTTTGTGCTCAATGCCTTTATTTTGTTCGCTCCTTAAGGAGCGGCTCTGCGCATCGTCGCTCTGTTGCTCTTTAAAAGTCAGAATGGCTTCCCCCAGGGCTGACTAAGTGGACAGCGTTTTATTTAAGGAGTAGAACTTCACTTATTCACTCAACCTGTTACTTTTGGCTTTGTCCACTTTGAAAACCTTTGGGGAATTACAGAACTTAGACATATTAAGGCTGTACAACTTGTGGCAATGGACTGTAAACTGTAAGGTCGCTGGGGCGAGCCCTCACCGTTAGCTTATTGTGTGACTCCTTATGGCTTCTCTAACTTGTTACGGTGCCATTTGATGACAATTCAGAAGTACGTGGAGAAACGGGTCAGAAATAGTAATGATATTAAATTAATATACTCCGTGCTAATACAAATTCTGACCTGGCCACTGTGTATTTGGGATCTGCATGTTCTCCTTCTGTCCACTTGAATTAGTTTAGTATAAATAGTGACTATAATTTGACTTGGTGTGTGTATACGCTCTCCAGTAAACTGGCATTCTGTCAAAAGATGATGCCTGCCTTGCACCCAGTGCTACTGGGACAGACCCACTCAAATTAATAATACATTTGAATTCAAATACAATTTGAAATTAATAATACATTTTATTTATATAGCACCTTTCCCATGCTCAATTAATAGGTTTGAAATATTAACTCAAATTAATATACTGTTTTATGGTTCACTCGATACATTAATTTTCTGAACCCACATCGCATTTGTGTACAGTATATTCAACAGCACTGGATACAAGGCAGGAGCTAAATCTGGATTGGGTGCCATTGATTTATCACCATACAGTACAAATCAAATGTTGTTTTTTTAATGTTAACTGCTGCCACCAGGGGGCGATCTGAGATGATATGTCATTAATGGAGTTTTAACTCCAGGAATTAGGACACAGTAGTCCAATATTTGGGTCACCTACTGCCCCTGCATAGGTTTCTGTTACGTAAATGTCATATAAAATGCAGGAAAAGAACTTCATTGCCAAGGAGACAGAGGGTAACGTGATGACAGCATCTCAGAAGCATCAGAAGAAGAAGACAAAAATATCAAATATCTACAATACACGAATGCAAAGTATTTTCAAATGACACCAGACTCAAATAGAGGAGATTTATAGTGTAAGGTGTAGATCTGGTCAGGGTTGATATTAGTAGGAGCTACTGGTGTATAATTTGACGAGCGTGATATATTATTAAGGGCATCCATCTGTTTTCCATGGATGCCTGCCCAAAGTGGGTCACTGTGAGCTGTGCATAGAGGGAACTAAGCTCTGGAAAGCCTACTAGTCTATCAGCGAGGACGGCTAGATGAGTGAGCAGACTGAGAACAACCGGGGGCTGCAGTAGCTGCAGACCGTTTTATGTCGACAGCCTTTTAAAAATCAGGTGGGCTGGACATATTGTGCTCAATTTGATATTATCAAATCAAATATTTTCAAAACATTTATGTTGTAAAAATTATATATATTTACATACTGTGTATTGTTTTTACAGTTAGGGCACAGGAATCTCAAGCGACTCCATGGCACGGACTCAATGTTCTGTTCAACTCTTTAGCCTATGGACTGCACTCTGTCTACGTCTTAGTAGTAATTGTGCAAACACTATATCAAATACCAAATCTGCAATAGTCCATACAACAGTCTTAATCTGCATGCACCTTGCAGTATGCTGCTCTGTTCACTGATGAAATATTACTTCATAAATCATTTAAACCTGTGAATTTTTCCTGCACGCATTTGTACACTTTTCTCAATGCATGTTTGTTCTGCAAGCTTTAGTTGTGCCAGCCCGAGAAGTGTGTCAAAACCAACAATGACTCAAAACCCCAGGACTGAAGGCCATGTCACATTAGGCGACTTTCAGTCGTAGTCTTCATTTACAGGCAGTTGGCGGCGCGGTCCTGTGAAGGCGATCGTCTAAAGCGACATACCTAACGACTGAGCTACAGGAAAAGTCAAACAGGTCTGATCTTCTCATTGGTCAGTGGTGTGGGCTCTTTGTGTGTGTGAGTTGAGAACTAATGAGCGTTCAGCCAGAAGTACAGTGCACAGAATGAAGCGAGGAGGAATAAAGAGCACACAAGTTCTAAACCTCACAATTAGAAAAGAAACTCGTCTGTCTGATGTCTCGTGCTTTATGTCCTGGAACAGAATGGAAACGGACAAATAAAGGGCAGAGATTGCTGCTGAATCCTTTGTAAACCGCCGGCTCTGTCAAGCAGCACGCTATTGGCTGTCAGAAAAGAGGGGACGAATTCCACAGTGCTGGAAGATCGGCGCTCAGTCAGCAAATGTGATATGGGCTGCAATTTTCAGTCATGTAATTTGGCAGAGTACAGCAAGGAGATCCGTGACTGTGATCGGAAAATCAGACATGTCTGATGACCAGAAGTGGCGTAATGTGACATCGGCATAACACTGACCACTGATTTTGTACAAAATGCCTTCAAACAGAGGTGAAAAAGTCATAGAGCATGCAGCTTCAAATATGGGGAGGTCCAGGTACAGAAACGTCACATCATTTCTTGAAAGTAGTCAGGTAAAAACCGAGAAGCATGTCGGAGTAGGTGACAGTCCGTCATGGTGATATTCCTTGAGCTTTTATGCTTGGTGTTATTGTAAAGTAACAGTGTATGATGATGGGGATCCCTTCTTGGGTTTAACATAGACTAGCCGTCCCCTGCGGCTCCGCATGCGTAGTAGTGAAACAGGACAATGAGGAGGGCCCTGCCCGGCTCCCTACTCCTGACATCACGCTTCCCCCGCCCCTCGGCCTGCAGCCTCTGTCTCGGATTAGCACGAATAAATCGCTCCTGCAAGCAAACTATGATTCTTAGCACGATGAGAGAAGTCACAAAATCAATTGGAATATTCAAGCAAATTGTAGAAAAAAACCTGATCTAAATCCGTTAAGTGGTTCTCTCATTCACTAGCTAAGCGGAGGTAAGAAACGTCCCAAGGCTGGCGCGTGAGTGAGGAGGACCCCGCCCCTCAGCCCGCTGCGTGTCTTTTGGATTCGCATAATTAAATCAGTACTGCAAGCAAACTATGATACTTAGCACGATGACAGAAGTCACAAAATCAATTGGAATATTCAAGAAAATTATAGAAAAAAACCCAATCTAAATCCATTAAGTAGTAAGTAGTTCTCTTGTGAAAAGCGGACGGACAGACATTGGATTTTATATATATTATATATATATATATATAGAGAGAGAGAGAGATGTGTATTGGGGTTCTACAGTATGATGTAATATAACGAGAAGGTAAGCCTTGGATAGTTTTTTTTGGGATATATGGCCAGTTTTGTATCAAGTGCAGACCTTACAGTTGGGAAAGGCGCTATATAAATACAATTTTTTATTATTATTTTATGTAACCATTCACTTAATTTACAATTGTTACTTACTGTTTTCCCTGTCCTAACCATTATGATCTGGATTATCCATCCATCCATTATCCAACCCGCTATATCCTAACTACAGGGTCATGGGGGTCCACTGGAGCCAATCCCAGCCAACACAGGGCGCAAGGCAGGAAACAAACCCCGGGCAGGGCACCGGCCCACCGCAGGATCTGGATTATTGTCTTCCATAATGTGAGCTTTAGATCTGAAGATATCAGATTGGACTATACTGTATTGTGATGTGTTTAGTGTAGTTGGATTGGCGTGTGTGGATTGTTGCTGTGTAACCCTATTTTCACTTCATCATTTTGCTCCAAAATGTAGGGAACCTTTCCACGGATTCTTTCATCACCTGGTACCATACTAGGTTAACAGTGGGACAGAAGGTAATGTCAATAGTAGGTGATGTCCAGTTTGCCTTAAGGATGTCTCCGAAATGCATCCTTGGTTCTTCTATGCTGCATGCATCTTAAATGTCCTTGGCAAAGAATTGTTTTTACACCCCGAATTTGCTGCTTCAGTGTGGGAAGTTCTGAAACGAAATTCAAATCAATGTCTGCTTTTAGGGATATTTCATCACTTTTTTGGCCGCTAGACCTCAAGGTCTACCTAGGCAATTGTTTTTTTTTTTATGAAATATGGAATGAAAAAACAATTGGCCCTGGTTTAATCGCTTACTGAAGAAGCACTGGGGTATACAAGTAGCTAACTGTTCAGGCACTGTTTCTCTCTCGATTGTACTACTGCACTTCTCTCCTGGCGGTGCTTCCTTGAACTGCTTCTCCCGAATGCAGCAGCTCGGCGGGTGTTCTCTGTGCCTTGTCTCACTTCTACTGTTCATCTGCTTTAGTCTCTTTACTGATGTCCTGTTGCTTCAAGGATCCACTTCAGTGTTGACTTACGGTTCTGCTCCACGGTATCTCCAGTCTTTGGTCTCTCCATATGTCCCTTCAAGAAGTCTCTCTGCCTGTCTGCTGACAGGTTCCTCTCCTTGCCAGAAGTGTCAAGACTGGATGATGCCTATACAATTGTTGCTCCAAAGCTGTGCCGTGAGTTCCCTTTGGCTATTCGAACTGCACCCAATTTCCTCCTATTTAGACGCCTTTTGAAACGCATCTTTTCATTAAATATGTTGGAAAAGCGTTGTGACTCAACTACAGGACGGCTGCTGTTGCACTGACAAAGAGTTTAAGATACTGAGGGCTGTTTTAGCCTAGTTGCAGTTATTATATAGTAGTGGTATGAATCCCTTTTGCTTGGGTTTTTATGTCGTTCTGTGTTGCTTTTGATGCTTGCACCTTCTAATCGTTCTTGTGTTATAACTTGCTTTGTAAGTCACCTTGGTTAAAGACATTTGCTAAATAAATGCATGAGATGAATGGTCTGTATGCTTTTATGAACTTTTATGGGAGGAATTGTTTAATTGGTAAGAAGCACTGAATGTAAGTTGAGAACTCGAGCTGCCAAAAAGGAAATGCAAGGAGCAGCCTACAATGCAGAAATCTGCTAGCGTCAGTACTTGAAATTGCTAGTCTTGTTCTTTTTTCAGGTTTTGTCATTCCTAGAGTACTAGCCACAGAAAAAAGATGTGGCATGAAGCGGTACAGAAAAAGGGACTCCATGACTTGTGATAGGCATAACAGGCATGAGGAAAAGCTGCATCCTCAAACAAGTAGGTGTGGACAGATAGATAGGAAAGGCACTATATAATAGAGAGATATTAAAGGCAGTATATAATACATAGATAGGAAAGGCACTATATAATAGA